>JAVIAB010000126.1:19069924-19416019 GCA_032433765.1 Megaustenia siamemsis
CTCTTTAGTTGTCTATGATTATCAACATTTCTCTATGTCTTTTGTGAGTTATTGTATATTCTGTAAAATGATATGGGAATAAGAAGAACAATAAGGTTATAATTCTGTGTGTGTGTGTACACATTATCTCAAGTGTACGGAGTGAAAAGCTGTTGTTCATTTAAATTATCACTTTTTAATTTTTTCTTATACAAAATCAAGTAAAGTACAAATATTAAAATCTGGTAGAATGGAATTGATCAGTACGAAGTGGGGAAAAAATTAAAACTAAATAGTAGTGTAAGGAAAAAGCATACAAGAAACGTGGGACGTCTTATCTAAAAAAAGGGAAAAAAATGGAAGATGGACAACGCAATAAATTTAATTCCGCGGAAAATAGACATTGAGTTATTTGCGGGTCATCATCATTGCACTCCGAACATGTCCATAGGTGCTCAGATCCCCTCCTCAGAAATTCCCTCAGTGTCCAGCGACTGTCGACTCAAGTTCTATGTTGGTTGATAAGTCTTCTTACATGGCCACTATGTTTCCCATTTCTGGCTGTGCCCACCTTAACTCCCATTTCCATCATCCGAAGAAGTGACATGGATCTGTGTTTGTCGAAGTCCTGTGCTCTTCCCACATCTCGGAGGGCATTGATGATGTTCCCCCGATCCATTGGTTGCCCGTCCTCAATGACAGCGCAGCTAGCCAACCTGTCCGCCATTTCATTTCACCGTACTCCCGCATGTCCAGGGACATAGACAAAGGTGACCTTACGTATTTTGGATTTCTGCAACGACTCTATCCATTGCATGCGCACAGAGCCCGCCTCCACTTTTTTTATCATGCTCATCGAATCACTCAGTATACATGCGTGGGTGTAGTCTTGTGACTCTAACCATTTGAATGCCTTGGTCATTGTCATCACCTCCATTGTCATGCTACTCGTGGTCATGACGTATGCACCACTGTCTTCCTTGACTATTCTGCCTGCTGAGCGTGCTGTAAATGCCCATGCACTTCTTTGGTGTCGTCTTACAGATCCGTCTGTATAGATGACTGCATCTTTCTCATCGGTGTTATCGCAGATGTGTCTGTTGACCTCAGCATTAATCACGACCGGGCTCTGTTCCCTAGTTTTCCTGTCGAGTGTGACAATTCACGAGAAAGTCCCCTTGAATAACGTAGGCACCCGTATCCACTCCTCACCAACGCTGATATTGGTATGCCGACATACCTTTTTGATGAAATCTTCTGCTCGGCCCACCCATGATTTGCCTCTTTTTAGTCTGGCACCTTTCCCTGTGTTGAGCACGTGGTGCAATGGATGCCCTTTATCTGCACTAATCTTCATGTATGCGCGTGCTCTCCAGATCGTGATTATGTCATCCATGGTTGGAAAGTCAAGAAGATATCTCAGTGCTACACAGGGAGAGTCCCTTGTACATCCCAAGATAATGTGCATGGCTTCCTTTTGTATTTTCTCCAGCCTATCAATTTGAGTCGTACCGACAGTAAGAATTGCTATGGCATACTCGATTGGTGCGAAGACTAATCCCTGGAACAGAAGAGTGGCCTCTGCTCGATGTTGGCAGCTGCCATGACCTTCAAGGCGGCTAATCCTTAGACAAACATTAAGGTGAAATAATACAAGGACTGAGAACCAAGAATAGCAGGATGTTATATCTTTTCAACATTCCTGTATGGTGCAGAAACATGGGCATTAGTCAAGAAAACAGAAAATCGAAGCCTTTTGAAATTTGCATTTGTTGAAGAATTGGCTGTGGAAAGAAATAAAGCAAAATATTTCTAGCACTAATGTCATGTCATTCAATGTAAGTCTAACTTGATCACGAATTGAACATTTTAGGCAGCGGGTAGGCCTTTAACCGTGCCTTTTGTGAGTTTTTTGGTTTTATTTAGTAAAATGATATCGAAAGAAAAAGGTCATCATTCTTTATGTATTGTTTATCTAATATGTACGTGGTGTATATCTGTTATTCATCTGAAGCATTAGTTGTTTAATGTTTCCTTGTCAACGAACAAATGTCAAGTACTCTCATGACATATTTTTAATGACAAAGCTCAAAAGTGCATAACATATTTTTTTTTTTTTTCAATCTGCCTATGAACGATCTTCACAAATAATTATTTCCCATATTTTACATGATTTTATGTTGATTAATAATCTGTTATAGCTGTTAAACAACTTTAGAAATCGTATGTATTAATTTACTTATACTGGTACACTATGTACACACGATGTACATGTACATTTATTTATACTCGCACACAACGTACACACCGTGTACATTATTTATACTCGCACACTACGTACACACCAAGTACATGTACATTTATTTATACTCACACACTACGTACACACCAAGTACATGCATATTTATTTATACTCGCACACTACGTACACACCATGTACATTTATTTACACTCGCACACTACGTACACACCAAGTACATGTATATTTATTTATACTCGCACACTACGTACACACCAAGTACATTTATTTATACTCGCACACTACGTACACACCAAGTACATGCACATTTATTTATACTCGCACACTACGAATACACCAAGTACACTCGCACACAACGTACACACCATGTACCTGTACATGTATTTATACTCGCACACTACGTACACACCAAGTACATGTACATTTATTTATACTTGCACACTACGTACACACAAAGTACACTCCCACACTACGTACACACCAAGTATATGTATATTTATTTATACTCGCACACTACGTACACACCATGTACCTGTATATTTATTTATACTCCCACACAACGTACACACCAAGTACATGTATATTTATTTATACTCACACACAACGTACACACCATGTAACTGTATATTTATTTATACTCCCACACAACGTACACACCAAGTACATGTATATTTATTTATACTCACACACAACGTACACACCATGTAACTGTATATTTATTTATACTCCCACACAACGTACACACTATGTACCTGTATATTTAGTTATACTACCACACAACGTACACACCATGTAACTGTATATTTATTTATACTCGCACACTACGTACACACCATGTACATGTATATTTATTTATACTCCCACACAACGTACACACAAAGTACATGTATATGTATTTATACTCTCACACTATGTACACACCAAGTACCTGCATATTTATTTATACTCCCACACAACGTAAGTAGTAGTTGTGGCTGTTTACCCAACCTAAAAGTGCACGTGCATGCACCGAAATTGCACCAAAGACAATGGATTTTGTACCGTGCAATGGTGCCAAAAAAAAAAATTCGCTATGTTTTCGAAATTGACTATTTTTTTTTTTGGGGGGATGGGTTAATTTTTTTATTTTTTTGGGGGTTCGTCAGTTTGTCGAAACGGTCCACTGCGTCTGAGAGATTAACTTAGGTAAATTGTAAAGATCATGTCTTGGTGGTAATCGGCTTATCGTGTGTTGCGTGCGGGTCGTGATCGGCTCTCGCGGTGTGTTAGATGAAAATATTTGTAAAAGAGTATTTTAAAGTATTTTAAAAGAGTATATTTGTGAAAGTAAAAAACTCAGAATTATTAAAAATAAAAAAATAGTCTCCCACCAGGATTCGAACACGGGGTCTACTGCGTGATAGGCCAGGCACTTAGCACACGGTCCACTTCGTCACTTTGTCGAACGGTCCACTGCGTCTGACAGGTAAATTGAAAAGATCGTCCGTCAAACAGTCGGTTGCGTCTCAGGATATTTCAATTAACCAACCAGCCCTCAGGTAAAACCCCGATTGAAAAGAAAACGGACTTATTTTAAAAATAATAAAATATAATGATAAAAAATCAATAATTTTAAAAACTTAAAATGAAGGGAAATTTAAAATATAGGCGATCTCGTAACTGATTGGGTCGCGGATCTCGCACTACATTTTTTAGTGATCATGTGCCACCCTCAACAACATCATCAACCCTTCATGTCCTAGCATCATCATGTGCCACCCTCAACACCATCATCAACCCTTCATGTCCTATCATCATCATACATCACAAAGTATCAAACCGATTATTATTCGGCGGCGGTCGGCATGTGAGGTGGGGGGTATTAGGCGACAGGAGGCGACATGTAAAAAAATGCTGACAAGTATGACGTTGAAGGGGTATTGTTAGGAAAAGGATTAGGTAAATACGACTATCTCGCGGGCGGGAACGGGTTGGTCGGCACAGGGTGTGTTATTGTAGTATCGCTGACATCATGTGCCAGGATAGCGGTTCTTGGGGAAAGATTATTGGTCGTGTGTGTTATCGCTACCAACATCATCATGTGTCGTGTAGTAAGGTGTGCTAATATTAAATAGTGACGCTCGCTCTTTCTCATTCAATGTAAAGCAAAACAAAATTCTATATTTCACAACTTTATTAATACAACAAATATACAACATATATATATATATATATTACTGTCCGGTTGCTGATAATTTTAAGCGTCTGCGTTTCCTACACAACCGCCCTCCATTTTGACAAAACCTTGATAAAAGCTGGAATAGGTAATCGGTGACTCTGCTGAAACATCCGGGGCATCCATATTGGCTGCCGGATCTGTTGTCTGATTAACAAGAGTGAGGTTCCCTTGGTTAACAAAAGGGGGAGTGTAGTTGATCTGGTTAACAACAGGTGGCGTGTAGTTGAGGTTAGCATAAGCGGTTATAATTTCCTCTCGCATCTCGACTAACGTGATAAATTCCTCTCTCGATAGTGTTATCCCAGTTCTGGTAGGAAACTTCAAAAATCTATCACCGCTATATGTCCTTATATTTATCAATGGTCTGTTACGAAAAAACACAAACCGAGACTGCCTTAACGCCATCTTTAGACAATGGAACTGCCCCCTCTGCCTTCATGTCCTATCATCATGTGCCACCCTCAACAACATCATCAACCCTTCATGGCCTATCATCATCATCATGTGCCACCCTCAACACCATCATCATCCCATCATGTCCTATCATCATCATCACCATGTGCCACCCTCAACGCCATCAGCATCACTTCATGTCCTATCATCATCATCATCATCATCATCAAGCCACACAAAGTATCAAACCGATTATTAGTGACACATCATCATCATGTGCCACCCTCAACACCATCATCAACCCTTCATGTCCTATCATCATCATCATGTGCCACCCTCAACAACATCATCAACCCTTCATGTCCTATCATCATCATACCACACAAAGTATCAAACCGATTATTAGTGACACATCATCATCATGTGCCACCCTCAACACCATCATCATCCCTTCATGTCCTATCATCAAGCCACACAAAGTATCAACCAGCGAAATTCTCTCTCTCTCTCTGTCTCTCTCACATTCATGGTAAAGCAAAACAAAATAGGCTCATACTCAAAAAGTCGACCTCAAAACCATAAACATCTACTCACATAGTCATACTAGTTAGACACAACGAGCAGGAAGTTATATTCAAGGTCCAAAATGTTAGTCGGGGGTTTCCGGTTGTTTCCAAAATGGAGGAATTATTTTTCTCCGGCTTGGTATATAACCGTTGATCAGAGGTTTAACAAGCCGCTATCGTAAAAACGATGTTGTTAATGAAACGTAGACCTGATACAGAATGTGTAAATTAGCAGTAGATAGTTGTGATAGTTTTTTCGGCCCTAAAACAACAACAAAAATAGGATTCTGGAATGTTCGAACAATGGCCGCTCCGACGAAACATGCACAGGTCGCGAGCGAGATGGACAGATACGACCTAGATATTTTAGGATTAAGCGAAATGCGCTGGCTTGGAACAGGTAGGAGATCTATTGATAATAAAATAGTAGTTTTTTCTGGAAGGGAAGATGGAAAACACCGTGAAGGAGTAGGCATAATGATGACAGACAAAGCTGCAAGAAGTTTATTAGAATGGGAACCGGTAAATAGCCGTCTGATACGAACACGCTACAAAACAAAACATGGAAGACTTTCAATTATTCAATGTTATGCGCCTACTAACGAAGCTGATGATGAAGTTAAGGACGATTTTTATAACCAACTGCAACAACTTATAAACAAAATACCAAAACACGATCTTTTAATTGTAATGGGAGATTTCAACGCCAAAGTGGGACAAGATAATGCAGGAGTGGAACATGTGATGGGGAGAGAAGGCTGTGATAATACTAGTCAGAATGGAGAAAGATTAATAGAATTATGTTTAATAGAAAATTTAGTTATAGGTGGGACATTATTTCCACACAAAAATATTCACAAAACAACATGGATATCTCCTGATGATAGAACCTCCAATCAAATTGACCACCTATGTATTAAACAACAATTCAGATCATCATTAATAGATGTAAGAGCTTACAGAGGTGCTGATATTAATAGTGACCACAACCTGTGCATTGGGAAAATAAGATTAAAATTTAGAAACCAACAGAAGAGGTCAATTACACATAAAATTGATAGTCATAAACTGAAAGATGAAGCCATAAAGGAAAAGTTTAACATAGAGCTAAGAAATTGTTATACAGCACTCGGTGAAATAGACTTAGATATCAATGAGATGTGGGACTCACAGAGCAAAATACTAATGACAGCAGCAGAAGCAAGTGCTGGACTGAAGAAAATGGAAAAACGAGCTTGGATCTCAGACACCACGTGGAAATACATCAAAGAAAGAAGAGAAGCGAAGAGAGCCATGACTAATGTAAAGACAGATCTTGGAAAGGTTCTGGCAAAAGCAACATACAAAGAATTAGACAACAAAGTGAAAAGTTCAGCAAGAAGAGATACAAGAGCTTATATAGACAATTTGGCAGAGAAAGCAGAGACAGCTGCAATTACAGGAGACAGCAGAACTCTTTATACTGTGCAAAAGATGCTGACAAACACCTATACATCCAGTGGAACACCAATTCTAGACAAATCTGGATCAATGCTAACAACAAGCGCAGACATAAAAGCCCGTTGGGCGGAACACTTCAAAGAAATTCTTAACCGTCCACTACCCCACAGTTTAATAGATTTTGAAACTGAAACACCAGCAGCAGAATTAAATGTAAATTTAGATGACTTCACCTTGAGTGAAATAGAAACCATCTTAAAGCTTATGACCAATAACAAGGCTGCTGGAGAGGATAAGTTAACAGCTGAGATCCTCAAGGCAATTGATAGCCATAATCTAATACATCTCCAAAAAATGCTCAACATCATTTGGAAAACAGAGAAGACGCCTCATAAATGGAAAAAAGGAATCATTGTTAAGATCCAAAAAAGGGCAATCTTAGAGATTGTAACAACTGGAGAGGCGTGACACTTTTGTCAGTTGCCTCAAAGTTATTCTGCAAAATCATCCTAAATAGAATACAGGATTCAATAGATACAGTAATGCGTGAAGAACAGGCTGGGTTTAGAAAAGGGAGAAGCTGTATTGACCACATTTTCACTTTAACGACTTATATTGGAGGAACACATTGAAAAGCAAAAACCTTTTGTACTTAACTTCATCGACTTCAAAAAAGCATTTGATAGTATTCATAGAGATTCTTTGTGGAAAATTCTGAAGCAATATGGTTTACCATCAAAAATCATAAATATTATCAAAGACATGTATGATGGTTACACATGTGCAGTTCGAACAGAGGAAGGACTGAGCGAATGTTTCCCAATAGAAACAGGGGTTAAACAAGGATGTATTTTATCGCCCTTGTTATTTGGAATTGTTATGGACTTCATAATGAAGAAATGCTGCACTGGTAATAAAGGCATCGAATGGATACAAGGAGACCATTTGGAGGACCTCGACTTTGCTAATGACATAGTTCTCATCAGCAGTCAGATAAAAACGATGCAGGAAAACACAAATGAACTATCATCAATAGCCAGCAAAATTGGGCTTGAGATCAATCATGAAAAGACTAAAGTCATGACTAGTTTAATTCCAACAGGTGACAAAATATACATGGAAAACAAACCAGTAGAAGAGATCGATCACTTTATCTATCTTGGAAGTCACATTGATCGAGAAGGGGATACGAGCAAAGAAATTAAAATCAGAATAGCTAAAGCAGCAATGTCTTTCAGAAGCCTTGAAAAGTTGTGGAAATCAAAACTTATCAGCACAAACACAAAACTTAGGCTATTCAAATCAAATGTACTATCAACCCTTACGTATGCGTGTGAAAGCTGGAAAACAACAAGAGATATAGAAACAAAGTTGAACGCATTCGAAAATAAATGTCTAAGGAAAATACTTGGTATAGCATGGAACGAATTCAAAACAAATGAGGAAATTAGAGAAATCGCCAATCAACCACTAATATCTTCAGTAATAAAGAAAAGACGATGGTCATACGTTGGACATGTGATGAGAAGAGATAATAACCGAATAGCAAAGCAAACCCTCATATGGGAAACAACAGGTAAAAGAAAAAGAGGAAGACCCAGGGAGACACTGAGAAGAACATTGATGAGAGAGGCAAGAGCAGCAGGAGTCGGCTCCCTCAATGAGATAGAACTGCTTGCACAGAACAGAGACAGATGGCGAGATTTGATAAAATATCTTTAAAAGAAAACTGCTAGAACAAAAAATCCATATAGGAGAAGGTGTATCTTGGTCTACGCCCTATGGGCCGGTTACGGCTCGAAAGGTCAATAGATAGAAAATGTTAGACCATATCACTAAGATTTTTTATTAAGATTGTGTTTTTTCGTTTTTGAAGTTGCCTCCCAGAACTGGGATAACGCTATCGAGAGAGGAATTTATCACGTTAGTCGAGATGCGAGAGGAAATTTTAACCGCTTATGCTAACCTCAACTACACGCCACCTGTTGTTAACCAGATCAACTACACGCCCCCTTTTGTTAACCAAGGGAACCTCACTCTTGTTAACCAGACGACAGATCCGGCAGCCAATATGGATGCCCCGGATGTTTCAGCAGAGTCACCGATTACCTATTCCAGCTTTGATCAAGGTTTTGTCAAAATGGAGGGTGGTTGTGTAGGAAACCCAGACGCTTAAAATTATCAGCAACCGGACAGTAATATATATATGTTGTATATTTTTTGTATTAATAAAGTTGTGAAATATAGAATTTTGTTTTGCTTTACATTGAATGAGAAAGAGCGAGCGTCACTATTTAATATTAGCACACCTTACTACACGACACATGATGATGTTGGTAGCGATAACACACACGACCAATAATCTTTCCCCAAGAACCGCTATCCTGGCACATGATGTTAGCGATACTACAATAACACACCCTGTGCCGACCAACCCGTTCCCGCCCGCGAGATAGTCGTATTTACCTAATCCTTTTCCTAACTATACCCCTTCAACGTCATTGCTTGTCAGCATTTTTTTACATGTCGCCTCCTGTCGCCTAATACTCCCTCCTCACATGTCGACCGCCGCCGAATAATAATCGGTTTGATTCTTGTGTGGTATGATGATGATAGGACATGAAGGGTTGATGATGGTGTTGAGGGTGGCACATGATGATGCTAGGACATGAAGGGTTGATGATGTTGTTGAGGGTGGCACATGATCACTAAAAAATGTAGTGCGAGATCCGCGACCCAATCAGTTACGAGATCGCCTATATTTTAAATTTCCCTTCATTTTAAGTTTTTAAAAATATTGATTTTTTATCATTATATTTTATTATTTTTAAAATAAGTCCGTTTTCTTTTCAATCGGGGTTTTACCTGAGGGCTGGTTGGTTAACTGAAATATCCTGAGACGCAACCGACTGTTTGACGGACGATCTTTTCAATTTACCTGTCAGACGCAGTGGACCGTTCGACAAAGTGACGAAGTGGACCGTGTGCTAAGTGCCTGGCCTGTCACGCAGTAGACCCCGTGTTCGAATCCTGGTGGGAGACTTTTTATTTTTAATAATTCTGAGTTTTTTACTTTCACAAATACATATTTTTTTTTTAATAATTCTGAATTTTTACTTTAACAAATATACTCTTTTAAAATACTTTAAAATACTCTTTTACAAATATTTTCATCTAACACACCGCGAGAGCCGAACACGACCCGCACGCAACACACGATAAGCCGATTACCACCAAGACAAGATCTTTACAATTTACCTGAGTTAATCTCTCAGACGCAGTGGACCGTTTCGACAAACTGACGAACCCCCCAAAAAATACAAAAATTACCCCCCCCCCCCACCGCAAAAAAAAAGAAGTCAATTTCGAAAAAACAGCGAATTTTTTTTTTTTTTGGCACCATTGCACGGTACAAAATCCATTGTCTTTGGTGCAATTTCGGTGCATGCACGTGCACTTTTAGGAGGGTAAACAGCCACCACTACTACTAACGTACACACCATGTACCTGTATATTGATTTATACTCCCACACAACGCTTACACCATGTACCTGTATATTTATTTATACTCCCACACAACGTACACACCAAGTACATGTATATTTATTTATACTCGCACACTACGTACACACCATGTACATACATATTTATTTAAACTCCCACACAACGTACACGCCAAGTACATGTATATGTAATTATACTCCCACACTACGTACACACCAAGTACCTGTATATGTATTTATACTCCCACACAACGTACACACCATTTACCTGTATATTGATTTATACTCCCACACAACGTACACACCATGTACCTGTATATTTATTTATACTCGCACACTACGTACACACCATGTACATGTATATTTATTTATACTCCCACACTACGTACACACCATGTACATGTATATTTATTTATACTCCCACACAACGTACACACCAAGTACATGTATATTTATTTATACTCGCACACTACGTACACACCATGTATATGTATATTTATTTATACTCGCACACTACGTACACACCAAGTACATGTATATTTTTTATACTCCCACACAACGTACACACCAAGTACATGTATATTTATTTACACTCGCACACAACGTACACACCATGTACCTGAATATTTATTTATACTCCACACAACGTACACACCATGTACCTGTATTTTTATTTATACTCCCACACAAGGTACACACCAAGTACATGTATATTTATTTATACTCCCACACAACGTACACACCATGTACCTGTATATTTATTTATACTCCCACACAACGTACACACCATATACCTGTAAATTTATTTATACTCCCACACAACGTACACACCATGTACTCGTATATTTATTTATACTCCCACACAACGTACACACCATGTACCTGTATATTTATTTATACTCCCACACAACGTACACACCATGTACTTGTATATTTATTTATACTCCCACACAACGTACACACCATGTACCCGTATATTTATTTATACTCCCACACAACGTACACACCATGTACCCGTATATTTATTTATACTACCACACAACGTACACACCATGTAACTGTATATTTATTTATACTTCCACACAACGTACACACCATGTACCTGTATATTTATTTATACTCGCACACTTACACACCATATACAGGTATAATTATTTAAAAATTTAGATGCCATTGTTAGTGTGATGGTGTTTGATGAAGGCCCTAAGTGTTTATATAATTTGTGTTGTTTCCCCACACGATTTAAGGTGCGTCTTTGTATTTGCCTGCGAAATGTTGTTATATCTTATCAATAGTCCTTTGGTTATATCTCGATGTAGAAGAAGAAATATAAGCATTTATTAGGTATCATCTTTTAAAATTGAAGTGACCAGATTGGCTAGTCGGATGTTAGAAACTGCGTATAATGAAAACTTCGATGTAGTTTCCAAACCTTTGTTTTAGACTTTGACCATTTTGTTAACTTTATTAGGAACATTTCAACTTTTACAATTTTGTTAACTTTATTAGGAACATTTTAACTTTTACAATTTTGTTAACTTTATTAGGAACATTTTAACTTTTACAATTTTGTTAACTTTATTAGGAACATTTTAACTTTGACAATTTTGTTAACTTCATTAGGAACATTTTAACTTTGACAATTTTGTTAACTTTATTAGGAACATTTTAACTTTTACAATTTTGTTAACTTTATTAGGAACATTTTAACTTTTACAATTTTGTTAACTTTATTAGGAACATTTTAACTTTGACAATTTTGTTAACTTCATTAGGAACATTTTAACTTTGACAATTTTGTTAACTTTATTAGGAACATTTTAACTTTTACAATTTTTTTAACTTTATTAGGGACATTTTAACTTTTAGCTTCTACTTGTTCACCAGCAGAGGACAGACTGACAGATAAGAATCAATTTTGAAAGTCTGGGGTTAAGGGGGGCATAGAACAGTATCATGAGATGAGTGTTTTGTGTTATTTAGCTTGTCTATATAACATGATGACCTAAGTGGTCTTAACTAATTTCCAAGTATTGGGACAATCAAGAAGTACACGGTGAATAATTGGAAAAGTTAGAGGTGATAAATTACATCTGGCGACAGCCAAGTTGTAACTGTCAAATCATCGGACAGTTATCACCACTATTGTCTAACAAGGAAATAACTCTGGAGGCAAAACGAGCACTATACAATATAATCTTCATCCCAACGTTGTGCTACCAATGCTAGACCTTGACCTTAGATGCAAAAACAATAAGAAAAATCTCTACTGAGATGAAATGTGTTAGACGAATGACAGGAAACAGCCTGAGAGACAAGATCAGGAATGAAGAACTGAGAAAAAAGCTAGGAATAGCCCCCGCCATAGAATATATAAAGAAACAACAGATACAATGGTTTGGCCACGTGACACAACAGAAAGATCAAAACACAACACAACGAGCCTTCAACAAACGTTGTGAGAACACCAGATCCAAGGGTCGACCACGTAAACGATGAATCGATGGAATATTAGAAGCACTAGGAAACATAACAGCAGCGGAAGCGAACAAAGCAGCAAAAGATCGCAAATTATATCTCCCCTCGACGCTGAAAGGTAAATGAGGAAGGAAAGAAGAATAGGAAGAAGAAGACAGCCAAGTCACAGCCAAGAGTTTCTACTCGCTATTTTAGATCACAACTGCGGTGGTTGTATTTCGGACGAACTATCATTGACTGCAATTGTGGAAGTAAATGAGATGTTCTGTTTATATTGTGAAGAATAAATGTTTAGTTGACTTGAACATACAAAGTGTTGTGTGGTTTATTCAAAAGTAAGGGACAATTTGTATTATGTTGCTGTTGCATACCGTATATTTCATTGTAATGTGAGGTAACTGTTAAGCCCTTTTGGTCAGACTCTAATCTATTGTATTTAACAGTGACCTTTAAACAGTTGTTTAATGCGTCACAAACCATCCCACCATGGAACAGTGCCAACAGACATCATCAACCATTGGAGAATGAATGGTTCTCTCAAATTCCATTTCTTGTTGAGTTCAGTATTTATGGCTCTCTCAAATTCCATATCTTGTTGAGTTCAGTATTTATGGTTCTCTCAAATTCCATTTCTTGTTGATTTCAGTCAGTATTTATGGTTCTCTCAAATTCCATTTCTTGTTGAGTTCAGTCAGTATTTATGGTTCTCTCAAATTCCATTTCTTGTTGAGTTCAGTCACTATTTATGGTTCTCTCAAATTCCATTTCTTGTTGATTTCAGTCAGTATTTATGGTTCTCTCAAATTCCATTTCTTGTTGAGTTCAGTCAGTATTTATGGTTCTCTCAAATTCCATTTCTTGTTGATTTCAGTCAGTATTTATGGTTCTCTCAAATTCCATTTCTTGTTGATTTCAGTCAGTATTTATGGTTCTCTCAAATTCCATTTCTTGTTGATTTCAGTCAGTATTTATGGTTCTCTCAAATTCCATATGTTGTTGAGTTCATTATTTTTAGTTCTCTCAAATTCCATATATCTCGTTGAGTTCAGTATTTATTGATCCCGTGTCTCTAAAATACAACTAGCTTTAACTCCAACGGTCGATAAACCTGGGGTAAAGACAAGCGAAGAACTCCAAACTATTGACTCTCAAACGCGTCTAAATAACAGTGGAAATGAATTAGTTTGTAATAGCAGATCTCTTCTGTTGACAGGACTGGTTCAGCGTTAGGTTTTGTCAATCGCAGTAAGTTTATAACAATAAACATGAGAGCAACAAATAATAGTAGGTTAAGTAGAGTAAAGGGAGCCGCGATAGCTCAGTGGTTAGTGAACTGGACTACAAAGGACAAGAGGTAGGGTTCGATCCCAACCAACGGCTTCCGGGTTCACCCAGCCTTAAATGGGTACCGGATTTGTTCTGGGAAAGTAAAGCGGCACGGGCGTAATACCGACCATAATAATAATACCGGTCGTAATACCATGCCATGCTAGGCGTATGGGGAATACAATGTTAGTGACCATATTTTGGGGAATACGATGTTAGTGACCATATTTTTATATAACCATGGCACATATTTGGGTGATGTGGTCGGTATCACGCCAGGCCGCCAACAAATAATAGCGTCAATCTTACTGTTGTTTTTACAGAGGTGCAATTTGAGGTATAACTTGGGGCATGGTAATCTGAGCTAGGACTGAACTCATTTAATGGTATTGTTATTAATGTATATCTTTACATCTCGTATCAACAACTTCTCATACAGTTATCATTACGTCCACATTTCTAGGACATCACTGTTCCAATAACACGCGAAACGTCGTTTCTTGTTTGTGAATGACGGTTTGATTCCGAACAAGAAAAGGATGTGAGCAGTAACGACGATACAATTTAGAATGTGTATGTAGAGACCTCTGTTTCTCACATTTGTTACATGACTGGCCGGGTTACTTCTATTTCTTACTTTTGCAACATGACTGGCCGGGTAACTTCTATTTCTTACATTTGCAACATGACTGGCCGGGTAACTTCTATTTCTTACATTTGCAACATGACTGGCCGGGTAACTTCTATTTCTTACATTTGCTACATGACTGGCAGGGTAACTTCTATTTCTTACATTTGCAACATGACTGGCCGGGTTACTTCTATTTGTTACATTTGCAACATGATTGGCCGGGTAACTTCTATCATTTTGTATCTTGAGAACCACATCATGTAGTGTTGCAAGGAGTTGGGTTATCAGCCATTCAATTTCTGACATTTTAAGATAATCCGAATAAAACAAATACTTATTTTTTTACTCATAAAACGACAAACAATACATCTTTTACTAGCTACATAAATAAGCTACAAGGGAAACGAGGCAGAGACAGACGGAGACTAAAGTGAATTAACGACATCTGTCAGGGTGAACCTAAGACAACTGGAACCAACAATTAAGAATTATGCGCTCTATGGAAGTCAACCTTCGATGTGGAGACGGTGCATGATGATGATGATGAAGATGGTGATGATGACACTCTACATGTCAAGGTATCTATCTACAGACTCCAGTCTTGCCAGTAAGCAAAATGTACAGGGACTAAGGAACCAACATGGGCCTGTACGAAACACATCTTGACAGACCAATCTAATGGCTCGTCTGGTGAAAGACCTCCTTCTAACTGCGTGATACATGGGCTCCCTTCACTGAATAATATGATGAGATAACAGTGAAAACAAGAAGTACAGGGAGAACAAGAAAAGAACAGAAAGAAGAAGAGGAGAAGAAGAAGAAAAGAAAATAACAATATGCGTGTGTGCGTAATTTTTTTTTACGAAAAGCATCGATTTGAAAAGAGCATGGTTAGTCTACAGATATGGCGTCGACCTGAAACAAATGGATTCATGATTTGAACCTCGCTAAAAATGAGTATGATTATGTTTTTCATGTTATATGTGAGCGATCCTCTTGGATATCATCATCATATGCCATACCGGTTGACGTAGGCGATAATGTCCTTCCACAATTCTCTATCCACCGTGCACCGCATCAATTCTTTTGTTGACTGTTGACTATGCCATGACACCAAGTTACCTAATATTGTCTCTTTGTCGTTCGCAATCTCCCTTTCCCTTTATTTTTCCATTTGTAACCAAATAATCCAAGTTTCCTCTTCTAATGATGTAACCAAACAATATTTATTGTTTCTGCCTGATGTTTTTTTAGGAGCTTCCTTTTTGTGTTGGCCTCTTTGAGAATTTTCTCGTTGGTCATTTTAGCTGTTCAGGGAACTCTCAACATTCGTCTGAGAAATCGCTCATGGATAACGACAATTAAAAACCCAGACCAATCGTGTGTATTCTGTACGCGTTAAAGAAACCTTATATGTTACAATCCTTGGCCCTGTCACCTCCAAATATTGGGGCATGACGTTATCTCTTCACTCTTCTGCGAAATTATTCTATTTATACTGCACTTATTGTTATTGTTATTGTTATTGTTATTTTTATTTTTAAATAATTCATTTTAAAACAAATATTAACCTGTAAATATATTATTTACTTCCACTTTCTTATAAAATGTGGGATTCCTGAAGTTAAATTTTGGGGATAACCAAAGAGATTACAATGTACTTCCTGGTAATGAAACGACTCAGATTAAGCTTGTACAATTTACGCTTAAGCAGTTGGCAAACTGAAACATTGACAGGGAACTTAAACTAATTTTTGCTCTTATTTACTCGGTGCGCATAGATCATAGAACATAGCTAAAATTATTATTACCCTACTGAATTAAGTAACCGTGTGTGTATGTAATCATTTTAGAGAAAATGTCGAAATTACAAATCCAGATAATGGTCTCTCTTGGCTTCAAGACCTTTTTTATCGTTGCCGTGTTGCTGACTGCAGGTAAGGCATTTGTTTTCTATACATTTACATTTTATATTACATTCTATATTACATTTTGTGTTACATTTTATATTACATCTTCCCTTATGCCATTTCTTGAGTGTTGACATCCACTACTCAGTTCATTGACATTATTTTAGAGGAATAAGAACAAAGGATTCTCTGTGTACATTTTTTGGACTTCGAAACTGCGTAGATCAATCTGACTATATGCATCCACGAACTAAACAAGAAAACAAGCTGAACAAAATAGTCAAATGAAGTATATATACAGATGACTTAGCTCAAACAAGCACATAGGTTCTATTGAAGCAGCACAGTATATGCTTCAAAACACTTTGTACAAAATAATCGATTGGTCTAACGGTTGGGGTATGTCGATCAACTCGACAGAAAAATAACATACACCATTCCACTATATCAACAAAACATCGGTATTTGAATTTCTCCACCGGTAACATCTCATCACATTTCAGAGCAAAATCAACCAAACTACTTCAACCTACAGTGATCTTCACGAAGTCAGAACATAAACAACTTGGGCAGATCTTATTTCTCACAGACTGCAAGTTACTTCTAGGTGTAATAGAAAACACCACAAACAACAGAACTCTCCAAAAAACACAATTGGGGAACAAAGAAAACTGTCTAAAACAACTATAATTGTAATCCAGTAAGTGTCACCCACTGTGGAATTGGCCGTAATGAGAAGGCAGATACACGATCCAAAACATGCAGCAAAAAGAAACAGTTCTGTCTTCATACGATCTACAGAGAAGCAACAACCATAATACATGACAAATTCCACTCGGACTTGGAAAGAGGATTCGACATAAGCAACTACGCCATACACTAACTACGGAGAAGCAACAACCATAATACATGACAAATTCCACTCGGAGTTGGAAAAAGGATTCGACATTAGGAACTACGCCATACACTAACTACAGAGATTCTAGCAGACCATCATCTTCCGCCTGAGATCCGGTCTTTGTAAACTCTTAAGTTAGTGTCCCGACAAAGAGGCAAGTTCGCATGATCACGAGAGAAAACTTCTTTTTCTTCTTCTATCCTGCCTCCATTGCCGTTGAGGGGAGATACAATCTGCGATTCTTTGCTCTTCTGTTGGCCTCTTCTGGTGTTATCCCTCCTAGTGACTCTAGTATTCCCTTTATCCATCTCTTTCTCGGTCTTCCTCTTAATTTGGCGTTTTCGTAGCGTTTGTTTATGGCTCTTTGAGTCATTAATATATCTTTTTGTATTGTTGTGTGGCCGAACCAATTTATCTGTTGTTTCTTTATGTATTTGATGGCTGGTTCAATTTCGAGTTTCTTTAGCCGACACAGTCTGCGAGACAAGTTTCAAATATTAACAATGACATGTACGAGCACAGTCAAAATAAATGAGAGAAAGATTACAAAAATATTTTTAAAAATACCTCTGTTAGAGGAAGTAAAATGCAATACTAACTTACCGTTGCCGTATATACTCTTCTAGTAATTCAATGCGACATTAAGTCTATAGATTCTAAAGCGCCACGCTACATCCGCAACCCCTATACAATTACTATCCGGATGTTAAACTTCACTTACTTCAGACGTGGGGGTAAACCAGTAATATGTTGATGCTCATCATTATCATCGGGTTGCGTGTCATTTGCAGAAAGTCGGTCTCATCATTACTCATGCAGACGAATCTCTATCTTTAGCCAACCTCCAACGTCTTATATTGTCACATTCAAAGTCGATTTGACGTCATGAATGTATCTTCTCCTTCGTCTAGCCCTGACTCATCTTCCTGAAACCGAACCTCCCGTGCTGTTCCTCTCAGAACTCGACACATTAAGAGTTAACCGCAATATTTGCTTTTTCTTTGTAAGATGTTTTTAGGCCAGGTCTCTTCAATGTTTACATATTATAATTTCAACATTTCTCTTGTTCATTATCATGGGTATTCTAAGAATTGTTCTGCAACTTTTTTTTGTGAATGAACGAGAATATTCCTTTCTTTGCGGGATTGTGTCACCCATACGTGAATGACATAAAATCTGAAGACCTCAAAGAAAGAATTATGAATTAGATAAAATGCGAAGACCTCAAAGTAAGAATTATGAATTAGATAAAATGCGAAGACCTCAAAGTAAGAATTATGAATTAGATAAAATGCGAAGTCCTCAACATTCAAATTGTGAATTACATAAAGTCTGGAGTCCCCAAACAGACATTCACACGCGCACACATACACACACACAAACACAAAAACACACACACACGTGGTAATGTTTGCGTAATTGTTGGTCAACGCTTCCAAATTAGCGACAGAAAAAAAAAAGAAATCTTCCGAACATTGTCACGAATGAAGAGCTGTGTGGTGACGTAATCTAAAGGTGAAATAGATGATAATCTGAGGTAGAAGATTACTGGCATCCAGGATCCATGGGAAAGGAATTTCATCGAGACTGCCTTGAGCTAAGAGTAGAAGAATATAAAGAGATGTATTATTGTATAATTTATCAGCTTCCCAAAATGTGAGCATATTTCTCATTGAAATAACAGGGTGAATGTGTGGATTCCATGACACTTTCTCAAATAACTTATTTGATGAAGAAATTCTAACACTGTTCTTATGCGCTATCGGTTGTTTTTAAATGTAATCCTGCTTGATTGCCGAGTTTTGCTTCCATTTGACATTACATAAGTCTGCAAGATTGGATTTTAAATGTATCTTTATATCAAAACAAATACAGGTAACAGATTGAATGAATCGATAAGAGAGTGATTTAACAAACAAAACTATATACAAGTCTTGATACTGATTGCACAGATGCAAATGCAACCGTCGCATTAAATGAAATATTAAATATATTTTAATGTGTGGTTTTATTCGGAAAAAACAAGGGAAAGGAAAGAAGTAGATATATAGAATATATTTCATGGATCAACAATTTCACAGTAAAGTTGTTTGAAATGATTTCCCATGTTATAGAAATATCATTTATGTCAGATGTTCTTTCTTTCTTTAAAACATATCTAGAAATAACAGGCTTATGATTTTTGTAAAAGTTGAGAACCGTATGCCAGATTGGCCAAAATGTTCAAGCAAGATTCTGGCATAATTGTGTATCGGGTCCGTTATATTTCCACTTGTAAAAAAATGTGTTTACTGCCACCAACGGAGCGTTGGCTAGCCAACCTGTCCGCTCTTTAATTTCCCCGTAGGGATGTAGACACAGGTGACCCTACGTATTTTTGACTTCTGCAATGACTATACCAACTGCAAACAGAGCACACCTCCACCCTTTTTATTATGCTCATCGAATCACTCAATATGCAGGTGTGGTTGTGGTCTTGTGACTAACCAGATGAGTGCCTTGGCCACTGCCATCACCTCCATCGTCATGCTACTCGTGGTCATAACCTGTGCAAAAAATGTTTTCTTTGACTCTTCTGCCTGCCGAGCTGTAAATGCCCGTGCACTCCTTTGGTGTTGTAATACAGATCCGTCTGTATATATGACTGCATCTTTCTCATCGGTGTTATCCCAGATAAGACATTTGACCCCCGTATTGACCACAACTGAGTTATGTTCCCTGTTTTTCTTGTCGAGTGTGACAATACACGAGAATGTCTCCTTGAATGACGTAGGCAGCGCTATCCACTCTGCCTTCACTAAAGTAATCAGGACACCTATGGGCGCTGCCATTGTTGTGTGTGCTACGTTATCATAATAGCTCATCGTATATCCCAAGACCGGCCATATGCTAATCTTGCGGTCTGTTGTTTGATGTGCGACAGGGATAATCTGACGACTAACTGTGTTTTATATGTTCGGAATTGGAGTAAAAAACGATGTCTTAACATCATCAAGCGCTATACATTTTTTTTTTAAATATGACGATCATCATTTTCAGGAGGACGTGAACTTTCTATCAATATGGTGGATAGGCGGCAGGAACCATTGAAGGCTATGTCTGCAAAGTGTTCCTTGTTACAGTTTCCTCATATTCCATGTCCGTCTTGTTGCAGGAGCTACTGAGTTAGGTGCTCTGTGCACACCGTGAGCTGTGTGTTTCATCCGTTTTGATAATCTTTCGATATTACAATTGTTTACGATGAATGATGATATCGTATGGCAGGGAACAGTTGGCTGTGTTCACTTTCTGTGCGGTTTCGCCTTATGTCTTTTGGCGTGTGCTGAGACTGCTATGATGGGGACTACAGCTACTTTTCTTTGTGAGATGTGATAACAATTCGGGTGATTCCACTGGCACGGGCGGTTGAGCAATTATGGATTTTAATTTGCTTTCAGTGAAACCGGGGCCTTCCCATAACCAAAAAACCCAAAAGCCAATCCACTCCTAGCCAGTGTTGATATTGGTAAGCCCACAAACCTGTTTAATGACATCTTCTGCTCATCCCATCCATGATTTGCCTCTTTTTAGCCTGGCACCCTTTCCTGTGTTGAGCCCACGATACAATGTATGCTCTTTATCTGCGCTTATCTTCAGGTATGCTCGTGCACTCCAGATCTTGATCCTGTCATCCATGGTTAGAAAACCAAGAAGATACCTCATTGCTACACAGGGAGTGTCCCTCGTTTACCCCAAGATAATGCGCATAGCTTCATTCTGTATTTTCTCCAACCTGTCAATTTGCGTCGTACTGACAGTAAGAATTGCTAGGGAGTACTCGTTTCGTGGGAGGACTAGTTCCTGGAACAGAAGGGTAAGTAGCCCCTGCTGGATGTTAGCAAGTGCCATGAAACTGCCATGAACTTCGCGGGATTTTGTTATCACATGGTCGACATTGTCCTGAAACTACACGCTGCGATGAAACTTAACTCCGAGGTACGTCATCGATCTGTCCCTGGTCACCTCATCAGCTCCCAATCGCACCACCGATGCTTCCGTGTTAACGTTATGATTGTTAAAGGAGAACCATGCAAGTGAAACTTTATTAAGATTAACCAAATCACCTGACACTCCACAGCAGGAGGACATGCAGTCGTGTTCGGTTTGTATTGTAGAGGCGATTCCCCGTCTGTCTCTTCCCTGTCGACATACCAGAATGTCATCAGCAAAAGGCATAGTTCTACCCCTCCCATCCAGCTGTCTGTCTCTTCCCTGTCGACATACCAGAATGTCATCAGCAAAAGGCATAGTTCTTCTCCTTGCATCGAGCTGTTGTTCTGTGATCGTTATTGTGTACACATTAAATAGAACTGGTGACAATGGTGAGCCTTTTGGTAGCCCTGGACAAATTGCATGCGCATGAGATATTCAAATGGATCTATAGCAGCAGCCCATGTCTCATCTCGTCTGTGGAAGCCTTCGAAGACGTCATAAGCAAAGACAACCGCATTAAGCCAAATCGTTTTGCTATGTCTATAACCTCCGAGTGTGATTGGGGATGCGCGTATTTGTTCAAAGTGACAGGTGTGTAAATGGGCAACAATTTTCTCCTGTATCCTGTAGCATGTAGCTGTGTAGCCACTCTTTAATCTGACCACTCTGAATGCTGTCATTAAACTCTTTGGCCAGATTTTTCAAGTCGTTGTCAGCTAAACCGCCTATGACGTCGTACCGAACACCATATGGACAAGGAGCAATGTTGTGTGACCTTTTAAGTGTCGTGAGAATAGTATCGGTTGTGATTGTGAGATCTTCTTCCAGCCCTACATCCTCACACAATTCTGAAAGGGACGCCTGTATCCTCATTCTTACAGCCTCATTTCCTTGTTCAGTCTTCTGAATGTAGCGGGCAAGCAGGGCCTTCCCTTTGCTCTCATCAGATTTGTGCCATATCCGGCCTGTGCTCTGGAAGTCTGGTATGCCTCTGTGTCGTGTTGTGTCATTCCTGCTCTGATGAAGGCACCAGAATGTGGCTAGCGATGTTTCTGAGCACACTTTTTTGCAGAAATCACCCAACTTTGCATCTTGAGCCTGCTTAGCGCATAGTTTAATGTGCAAAATTTTTTGGTCGACCTCTTCTTTATGACGCTTAAAGAGCTCAGGTTGTGTTCTTCCATTCCTTCTGGCTTTCTGCCATGTCTTGGGCGTTTGTTTCTTGTTCCGTCAAGCGTCCTCAACTTCTATGTTCCATAAGGGTGGCTGCGTCCATCTCTTCTGCCTCCTGCGAGGGGTGCTCAATTTTTTTATGTTTGATGTTGCTAATGACGTCCTGGTCTGTGATCTCATAGTGGAATGAGTTAAGCTTGCTTTTCTGGCTTCTATTTCTGCCGTTCTCAATTAGGATGACCGTGGAATCCCAGGACACTCCACCTGCAAACCGGCGCGAAAGTGGAAAATACCAGTGCCAGCCCTATGACACTATCAGTGTCCCCTGTTCGTGAGGCCATTCTGGTTGCTCTTCCATCATTCAAGCACACTAAATTGACCGATACCAGTGCGTTCTCTAGGTCTTCCCTGCTTGATGGTTATGACGTTACCCCACTGGTTGCCTCTAGTACTAAAATCTTCATAGAAAACGACGTTCTTCTCGATCCTGAAGAGATTATGTCATTGTTGTGTTTCCACTTTCTCATAACAGGTGTACAACCACGAAAGGAATCGTAGTCTGCACTTTAACCACATGTACCTGCAATTCTTCACTGTCCCACGCAGACATATCAACCTCAGCTGCCACCATCTTGTTTCGCACAAGGATGGCCTGTCCAAGATGTCCTCTATTGTAGAACCGGTAAAATCCAGGGGCACTAACTGTCCTATCACTAAGAAGTGTTTCTTGCAAAATCATTTTATCGGCGCCGCACAGTAGCTTATCAAGAGTGAGCCGTCGTTGATTTATGGAGTCACAGTTCCGGTATGTAACGGACACATAGTCTAGGCCTAGTCTCTCACACTTCGACTGTTTACACATTCCAGCACGTTAGCCTTTTCTTGTTTTCCTTCTTCGATGTTGTCGTTTAAGCTTCAACTGGATGCTTACTGTCGTGGATGTTGATTTTGTCGCTGAAAGTCGATGCTGTGGATGGTCTAGACTCACGCGCACTCACTCAGTCGCACGATCAAGAATCCGTTTCCACGTTATAGACTGGCCAAACCCAGCCAGTCAGCTCTTCGGCACGTGGATACACCGTGAGCTTTTTAAAATAAAATAATTATTTGCTTGATATATACACCCTATGGTGACTTCTTTGTTTGCATTAAAATATAGCTTCTATGTATTTGTTTTATTAGTTCTTTGAGCCTAATATATATATTTGTATTTATCTCCGCAGTTAGCGGTCAGCTACCAATGGTTGTACCAGGTACAATATCAGAGGGTCAACCGACCACCGTGTACTGTGATTCAAGTCGTATGACGAATCCAGCAACAAATGCCTCATATATAGATAGAATGCAAATCTCAAGGAATTTGTCTACAGATTCTGTTGTAAATGTAATAGTGACTTACAAATCTCTTGTACCTGCAGGCATCAAGAATACAGTAACGGTAATTTACATTTACTCAAGCTTTAATTGATGTTTAATACATATGATACACATATTGAACATATTTCAATGGCTGGCCCCAAATAATAGATTCACCTCTTTTAAACGATTTGACTGGCATTGCTGACAAGTCCTCAGAAACCATTCATACTGCAACATCAGCAATACCATAAATGGGTAAAAAAAAAAAAAGCTGAACATTGAAAGGATAAACAAAGACTCTTTAATTAAGAATGTTTGTTCCCCAAGATAGTTCATGAGAGAGTAATTTTAAAAAGGAGTAAATAAAAATAAACAAAACCATACTCAATGTATTGATAATAGGCAGAAACAAAAAGACACAGATGTAATCTTCTGTTTTTGTTTTATAATTTTTATGAATGGAGCAAATAAGAATAACAAAAACAATTTGTATTTCTCAGATTTAAATCATAAATGTGCAACTGCTGATTATTATCACTCTTTTACTTCTCACTCATGTGTCTTTCACTGGTTATACTGTACACAATATTCATAAAACTTATTTAGAATGTAAACCTGAATGTTTATGAAAAAATTAATATTTTATGAGCAATAAATTATTTGACGACAAGATATATTGTTTTACAAATACAATTATTTTGTATATGTACTATTTTACTCTTGATCAGTAAATATTTTTTAAAAGCTCATTTAACTCCTGAATTATTTCTCTGGTTTGCACGGAATTATCTACCTTGGCCCTGTAAAGTGTGTAATATAATCTAACTCTAATCTTGATATGATCTAGATAGGTGAATCAAGATTGTGATGTATCTACAGACACCACAGAAGGCTAGCACGGATATATGATTTTGATAACTTTGACAAAGAAGAGAGATTCTACTTATTTTATCTGTAAAGAAATACTGACGCTAAAGAAACCGAAAATTGTACTTTGACAGAATCATAACATTAACATATCCAAAACCTCCCTATGTAAATGATAAGTTCTTTTGGATTAACGTTTCGCAAAAAATATAAATGGTAGCAATGTCATTTGTGACAGGTGTAGTAGCATCTAGAAGAGAATATTTACAATAAATTATGGAATTGCATTACGACAAACACGGCATTGCTTATATAAGTAAAAAAAAGTCGTAAAGTACCCCCGTCACGCCAAGTGGCGTATAGGGAAATATGATGTTAGTGACCCTATATTTTACAGACCTTCAGCACATGATTTTTGGGGTAATGTGGTCGGTATTATGCCCGTGCTGCTTTACTTTCCCAGAAAAAAATCCGGTACCCAGACTGGGTGAACCCGGAAACCGTCGGTTGGGATCAAACCCTACCCCTTGTCCTTTGTAGTCCAGTTCACTAACCACTGAGCTATCGCGGCTCCCATTGCTTATATAGATAACAAAAAATAGACACGATACTGACGCAAAGGAATGGCAAACTATAGATGTCAGTGTAAATATATGTTGACCAAAAAAAATAAAACGATTGATAATGATCAATGCAGGCAGCAGAAGAAATTGATTATTCGAAACGGGGAACTTGTGTTATGGTGTAGGGAATAACAGTAAAATTAACAGTATATAATGGAGTGATTCGCCCATAGCGTTAAGGGGAGTTAAATATGGAAAGGGGGCAAAGTCCAATGTGTGAGATGATGGCTAATCTCGAGATTTTTATTTTATAAATGGATCACGTGACTAAAGAGTCGTGCGAGAATAGCCAACTAGTTATAGTGACAAATTGATTCTATGGATCCGTTACTGAGCAGATTAAAAAAAAAAAAAAAAAAATTTCTTGGGGGGAGGGGTATGGGGTTGGGAGGTAGGAGGGGGATGTCGACTATTACACACTTTAACTACCAATGGTGAGTGGGTGAACAGTGCGGCTGGAATTTTGTCAAGATAATAGCGTTCTGTCTATTGTACAGCCTGACGGTCATCGAGTTTTTGTTTTGTTACTCTGCATTTTTAGGCACTTTTCAAAGTTGAAACAAGTTAAAACCACTAGAAAAATGTTTATTTATTTTTACAGAATTTGGCATTTGTCAATGGTGTGGGGTGACTTTGTAATAAAAATAAAAGATTTTCGTGAGATATCGTTTTCCTTTACTTTCGGAGACGATCCCTCGAAATCGCCCATCATATCTCAAGTCGATTAAACATCAAGCTGTTTATTTCAAACAATTTCAGAATCGATTCTAATGTTTGTAAGTAATCATAGCACACACGTTTTTTATATTATTCCAATACAGTTTATATTATTATTATTATTATTATTGGTTATGGAAGGCCTCGGTTTCACAGCAAACGAATTAAAATCCATAATTGCTCAACCGCCCGTGCCAGTGGAATCATCCGAATTACTAACTCATCTCCCAAACAAAGAAAGGTAACTGTAGTCCCCATCGTAGCAGTCTCAGCACACGCCAAAAGACATAAGGCGAAACCGCGCAGAAAGTGAACACAGCCAACTGTTCCCTGTCATACGATATCATCATTCATCGTAAACAAGCGGGATATCGAAGCAGGATCAAAACGGATGAGACACACAGCTCACGGTGTGCACAGAGCACTTAACTCAGTAGCTCCTGCAACAAGCCGGACTTGGAATATGAGGAAACTGCAAGAAGGAACACTTTTCAGACACAGCCTTCAATGGTTCCTGCCGCCTATCCACCATATACCATGGGAGTTCACGTCCTCCCGAAAATGATGATCGTCATAGCACTTGATGATGTTAGGCCGTCATTGATGACTCCAATTCCAAACATATAGACACACAGTGGTGGTAAGTTATCATTTCCAATCCAACAGAAGCCACATGACCTGTAGTTAGTAAAACCACAGAGAGAATATGATTTTGTGACCTTCACTGATTCACTCTTAGATGTGAATGTGTAGTTTACACAAGAGGAGAAGTTTTCAACTACAGTGATCCCATTTAAGGCAATTCTGGGATAGCAAGGCAAGTCTCCTTTATAGCAGCAGAACTTGATGTTCTCCGCTCCCTTTTTGTAGCTGCCGCTACACGATTCTGATGTCTCATTAACTTGGATATCATTCAAGAACAATGCCAGATTAACATTCCATAGATATGGCTCTGCTGATGAAATGCTTGGTGCAACAGTTGTATCAATCACACTGGAGGCTCCTGGTCTGTGGTCATTAATATCACAAACGGCACATGATGTTGTTATATTCAGTATTTCTTTCTGGGGTGTAAATATGTGGCACACACATGGAGAGTGGTTTGTGGTCACAGTAATCCCATTAAAGGCAATTCTAGGGTAGCATGGCATAGCTGTTTCAGAACAGCACAATCCTGTGATGTTTTCTGTGTTCGCTATAAAGCTGCTGCTGCTACACAATCCTGACCAATTATAGGTGTGGACATTATTCACTTGCAATGACAAAACTGCTTTGTTTACATCATAAACCTCTGGAAGCGAATCATTTATGGGACTAATAGTACAGTTTATTCTTCCATCGGGGATATCTTCATTGAGTCCCCAAGAAAAAAGGTCTTTGGTTAAAAAGCACATATGCTTGAGTTAAACACACAATGAGCCCACTTCATAGATTCAAAATGATCCTTGCCAATGCCATCCGTTTGCACAAGTTAGGGTCCTTAGCTACCAACGTCCCAAACGTCTGAAACGAATTAACGACTTTATCTACAGCGAAGGTTAACGAACTGTGAACAAACATTTATGTTCAAACCCTTGAAAACATTTTCAAAAATCTGCCAACTCGCAGCAATATCATATCTCGTGTTGTTCAATGTAAACATTGCTTAGTCCATAACAGTTTATATATAGTCCTGGATTAAATAAAAAACAACCGGCTTTTTTTGTCAAACACATTCCTCATGTTTTAATAAGAGAATCGTCATCATCATGTGCAATACCGGTTGGCGTAGACGATTATGTCCTTCCATAACTTTCTATCCATCGTGCATCGTATCCATTCTGTTGTTGACTGCTTTCCATGCCATGACACCAAGATATCTGGTATTTTCTCTCTTTGTCGTCCGCGATCTCTCTTAACTGTATTTTGACTGGTGTAACCAAGTATTCCAACTTTCCTCTTCTCATGATGTGTCCGAAAATGTATGCTTGTTTCTTTGTGATGTTTCTTAGGAGCTCCATTTTTGTGTTGACCTCTTCGATATTTTCTTTATTTGGTCTTTTTAGCTGTCCAGGGAACTTTCAACATCGTTCTAACAAATCCCATCTCTGTGGCCTCTAATCGTCTTTTCATTTGACTGTTTACCGGCTATGGTTCGCTTCTATAGATCAGAATTGGCTCTATATAGCACAGACGAACTCTCTTTCTCACTTCGATTGAAATAGGCTTGTTGCATAAGACGTTTTTCATTTTCTCAAATGCTATTTTGGCCTGAGTTATTCTGCTTTTTATTTCTGTGGTGCATCTTCCATCTGATGTTATTATGGTGCCCTAGTATTTGACGCGTGACACTTGTTTCAGATTTATCCTGTTTATTTTTATGCTGCATGATGGTGATGATTGTTTCTTCGATATGACTATTACATCTGTTTTCTTATTAATCAGACTGAGACCTTTCTTATTAATAAATAAGAGAATATAGAAACTTTTGTCATGTCGTATGACACATAACGTTATAAACATAAAAATATACGTTTTTTTAATCCTTGTGCTAATTTTGAAGGAAGATTATGTGTGTGTCCAAAATGATTAATTCTGAAAAAAAACTAAATTATAAAAACAACGCGAATATGATCGATCACATGTCAAGATCCGATAAGTGAAATGAATAAACAAATTATTTATAGCAGACACTGAGGCATTTTTCTACAAATTATCATATTTTTTTAGCATTTATTTTACTACATATGTACTCCTGGGAGCCTCAGTGGCTGAGTGATTATTATGCTCGCTTCCTGACAAGAAGGGTTTGGGATCGGTCCCCAGCAGTGGCGGACTGACAACGTTCCGGGGTTCACCCAGCCTCTAAAAATGGGTACCATATATTTTTCTGAGAAATAAAGGTAGCGTGGCGTGATACCGACCATATCACCCACAAATTTGCGGTGGTCATGGAATACTACGGTCACTATCTCCATATCTCCAATACGCCTATCAAAGTGTGGACGAACCTTTACTTTACTTTTAC
This sequence comes from Megaustenia siamemsis, assembly GCA_032433765.1. Classification (NCBI taxonomy): domain Eukaryota; kingdom Metazoa; phylum Mollusca; class Gastropoda; order Stylommatophora; family Ariophantidae; genus Megaustenia; species Megaustenia siamemsis. The sequence goes on from JAVIAB010000126.1 coordinate 19,099,245, forward strand.
CCCTAATTCAATGTTCATGTATTTGATATATACACGATGTAGATTTTTCTATAATTACATTGTTCATGTGGTTTTAAAGGCAGTGGTGTCCTTCAGTTTTTTTTTCCCTCTGAAAGTTCTCTTTGGTTCGGGCGTACGTTTTCTCGCCCGGCTTCGGCCGTTAAAGTGTTTAAGAAGATAGTTCTAGCTAGGGCGTAGTTTAGTTACAAGTATAGTAGGTTCCAACAACAGAAAACTTGCATTTCGGTAATGGAACAAATAACACCACAGAGTAAAGCGGAAGTTGTAATATTAACTCTGAAAGTACAAAATATACTTATTTGATGTAGAAGATATACCGTTTTTAACGTTCTATATAATGGAGAATAATGGAAAAAAGTAGATAAATAAATAGTTCAAACACATAGCGGGAATTAACAGTTTTGGTGAAATATCACATTTCATACGGATACATATACGTCATTATAGAGAATGAACTTGGCTAGAAACCATAACCAGTGTGTTAAAACATTATGGGCAGTATAAAGATAAGACCGTCAATACAGAGCAATACATATTAACACCAAGAAACATCTTATATAGATTATACTCATTCCAACATTGTTCTAGCAAATCCAAACATGTACATTTTTGTCTAAGCAAAAAATAAAGCTTCTCACCATAGAGATGTGATGTTTGAGAATAGAGCTTGGATAACCAGACAAGGCAGAATCAGAAATGATATTACAAGAGTAGGTAATGAGCTAATCGAAAGCTGCATACAGAAACAACAAATAAACTGGTTTGCCCATCTAGAAAGAATGCCGTGTGATTTCTTACCATACAAAGCATATATGAAAAGACGAGGAGGAGTAGAGCCATGGGCAGACCCAGAGTAAGACAAACAGACATCAAAGAAACGTTAAAACAACATAACTGACATTGAGCGAGGCCGCCAAAAGGGCGAGAACCAGAACTTTATATTTTCCTCGACACATGAACGGGTAAAAGAGAAAATGAAGAAAGAATGAAAGAAAGAAAGAAAGAAAGAAAGAAATAAAGAAAGAAAGAAAGAAAGAAAGAAAGAAAGAAAGAAAGAAAGAAAGAAAGAAAGAAAGAAAGAAAGAAAGAGAGAAAGAAATATATAGATCAGAAACATACCAAGACTGTAGTAGTTCCTATTCTCCAGGGACTTCGCCAGAGGTGAAAACTGGCAAATGCGAAAAGAAAAGAAAACTCAAGTTACAAAAATGCCAATTTGTAAACCAGAAGTACAATACCTAAGCTATATCATTTCCAATAGACAAATAACACCGGACATACGTAAAGTAAAAATAATACAAGAAATAGCAAATTAGAGATATTGGAAGTTTCTGTTTAGGAATTTGTGAATATTACCACTCGTTTTAGCTAAATTGTTGGAAAAGCCGAATTAGTCACAAGGGAGATTACAAATTTCAGTTGGAATTACTATTGTCAATAGGCTTTTCAAATTCTAAAAGATGAGCTAGCAACTATTCTCGTACCGGTACATTCACATTAAGGGCGAACAATGATATTGTATACCGATGCATCGGATGTCGCGATAAGTGCATGGCTAGTACAAGAACAACAAGATAAGCAAGGTAAAAGCAATCAAACAAAACAACTAAAACCGTTGTATTTCATATAATATTAACAGTAAAATATAAAGGAAATGGCCAATTATTGAGAAAGAAGCCTTTCTCTCTATAATACACGATGCAAAAACTGCACTGTTATATACATGGAACGAAGTTATACGCACAACCCACAGACCTAATGTTCCAGGAACTAGTCCTCGTACCAATCGTGTATGTCCTGGCAATTTTTACTGTCAGTAGGACACAAATTGACAGGCTGGATAAAATACTGAATGAAGCCATGCGCTTTATCTTGGGGTCTACGTCGGGCACTTCCTGTGTCCTTATGATGTATCTTCTTGAATTTCCAACTATGGATGGCAGGATAAAAATCTGGATGGCACGAGCATATCTCAAGATAAGTGCAGATAAAGAGCATCCATTGCATCGCAAGCTCAACACAGGAAAAAGTATCAGGTTAGAAATAGGCAAATCATGGGTGGGAAGGGCAGAAAATGTCATCAAACAAGTCTGTGGGCTTACCAATATCAATACTGGCGAAGAGTGGATTCCGGTGCCTTCGTCATTCAGGGGGACATTCTCGTGTATTGTCAAATTCGACAGGAAATGTAGGGAATAGAACTCAGTCGTGGTCAATGTAGAGGTCAACTGTCTCATCTAGGGAAACACCGATGAGAAAGATGCAGTCCTCTATACAGACTGTAATACGACACCAAAAGAGCGCATGGGCATTTACAGCACGCTCGGCAGACAGAATAGTCAAGGAAGACAGTGGTGTATACGTTGTGGTACATACATAAGGAATACAGTGGTGCATAATGGTGACCACGAGTAGTACAACGATGGAGCTGATGGCAGTGACCAGGGCATTCATCTAGTTTCAAGACACAAGACTACTCCTACGCCTGTATACTGAGTGATTCTAGGAATTTGATAAAAAATGTTGACGCGGGCTCTGTAGGCATGCAATGGTTAGAGTCATTACAGAATTAGAAAATACGCAGGGTTACCTTTGTCTACGTCCCATGACATGTTTGGAGTACGGGGAAACAGATTGGTTGGCTAGCTGCGCTATTGTTGAGGACGGTCAACCAATGAATTGGGCGGACATCATCAATGCCCACCGAGATATGGGAAGAGCACAGGACTTCGACAACAATGAGTCCACTTCACTCCTTCGGATGAAAGACATAGGAGTTAATTTGGGTACAGCCAGAAACGAGAAACTTAGCGGGCGTGTAAGAAGGCTTATCAACCAACGCAGAACTGGAGTCGTCACTCGCTGGACGCTGCGAGATTTACTGAAGAGGGGATCTAAGCATCTATGGACATGTCCAGAGTGCAATAATTATGACCCGCAAATAACCCAATAACAGCCCACATACCATTGCAAAATGTAGTGGAAGGCGAAATTGCAAAAAAAAAAACCGACATGTGAAGCGTAACAATTCAGGGATCAGGAGCAAAAATATAATATATATAAGACAAGGGAAATGTGTTTACAGAATGGTTATCAAGATTAAATAAAATAAAAATGAAGAAATGAAAGAAGAATCAAACCTATGCACACACTTTAGATAAATAAGAAAAACAAAACAAGTTAAATACTTTAGATAACTAAGAATAACAAAACAAGAAGAGAGTCTTTCAGTATGCAGAATTAGATTCAGGAAGAAGAAGTATGTGTAGAAATAGTACAATACAAGAAGAGTATCCGGAAATAAATAAGATTATCCAATATGTTAGGAATAGTAGAAATGCAAACAAATAGTAACACTTGCATATTGACTACACGAAACCATCATAATAGAGGAAATTTAAGCTGCGTCGTCCTAAATGAATATTTCTCCGTGGTCTCCAACATTTCATTTCAAGTTTCTTCTGCAGTTTTCAAAGTGGTCTGAACTCTAATTCTGTGTAAATGGGGATTTTAACGCAAAAGTAGGAAAGGAAAGAGTTGAGGAAGTAGTTGGTCATTATGGCTTAGGCGAGAGGAATGAAAGAGGTGAGAAACTTATTGACTGGGCAAGAACACACCACATGATGATAGGAAACACCTGGTTTAAGCAACATCCAAGACGTCTGTGGACATGGAAAAGCCCAAGGGACAACGCACGTAATCAAACTGATTATATAATGATAAGCAATAGATTTAGAAACAGTCTGATGTGTGTGAAAACTATAAATAGACCAGGGACCGATTGCAATAGTGATCATGTACCAGTTGTGGGAAAGCTTAGAGTAAAATTAAAAACAACAAAACGGGCCTCAGTTAACATCAAGTTAAATTTAGATTTACTAAAATCAGACAAGAAGCTGCAAGACAAATATAAAATCACAATTCAGAACCGGTACAATGCAATAGAGAAGATACAAAGCATTGATGAACAGTGGGAAATGCTAAAAGAATCACTGCAACAAACATCAAAAGAGTTCATACCACCAGTGAGGACAAATTCAATAAAGAAATGAATGACAGATGACATTTTGCAGCTAATGGATACAAAAAGAAGAAATAAAGAAAATAAAGATGAGTATAAGAGATTAAATAAAGAAATTGTAGTAAAATGCAATGAAGCAAAAGAAGCATGGCTAAAAGAGAGATGCAAAGAGATTGAATTACAACAAAAAGGAGATGCTAAAGCTATATTAAAACAAATTGAGGAATTAACAGGAAGAAAAACGCAATAAAAAAATGGTTGTCTAAGATCAAAGGAAGGAGAACTGTTGATTGATCAAGAAAACATAAGGGAACGATGGGCAGAATACGTTAAAGAAAGCATAAACGTAGACAGCAAAGAACTGAGAATAATAAAGAACATGTACTGGCAACAAACAGCGGCCATAAGATGTAGAAACCAATTGGGAATGTTTCAACAAATAAAACATGGTGTTAGACAAAGTTGTGTGCTGTCACCAGATTTGTTTAACATTTATAGTTAGATTATTTTAAGATCCATAAGGGACATGCCTGGAATAACAATTGCGGGTCATAATATAAATAATCTAAGGTATGCTGATGAAACAATCTTAATCACTAAGAGTGAAAATGAGTTACAAGAAATGTTGGACATTATAGTGGAAGAAAGCAAAAATAAAGGACCCAGCCTTAATAGCAAAAAGACAGAGGTAATGGTAACAACAAAGAAAAAGACATCACCTCAGTGCAAAATAAAGACAAGTGGAACAATATTAAAACAGGTAAATGAATTTAAATATTTTAGAACTTTGTTAACCTCAGACGGAAGATGTACAAAAGAGGTGAGATGCAGAATGGCTCAGGCAAAAGCAGCTTTCCAAAAAAATGAGGAAGATACTATACAATCCATTTTTGACAATAGAAACAAGAAAAAGAGTTCTTAAATGTTATGTACAGCCAATCTTAACATATGGATGCGAATCATGGACAATAGGACAACAGACAGGAAAATCACTGGAGTCTGTAGAAATGTGGTTTTACAGAAGAATGTTGAGAGTACCATGGACAGCCAAGAAGAGTAATGAAGATGTTCTGAAAGTGGTCAAAGCAAAAAGAGAGCTAATTTCCAATATTAGGAAGAAACAATCATCATTTTTTGGCCATGTAATGTGAAGAGAACAACTTGAATATATTGTAACAACTGGAAAAATTGAGGGACGAAGAGATAGAGGGAAGCAAAGAGGAAAAATAACAGACAGCTTAAGAGAATGGCTTGGCAGAAGGTCAACAACAGAAATGATAAATAGCTGCCGAGATCGAAAGCTGTGGAGAGACATGATCACCTACGCCAGTAGGCCCGGTACTTGATGATGATGATGCTGGTGTATGTCGGCAGGGGAGGGCGGGAGAGGGCACACGATAGAGCCAGAGGGATAAAGGCCGCTTGGTCAAAACAGTCGACACTATGTGGGAGACTGGATTTTTATTTCACCCCCAGTAGAAAAAATCCTTTCTGTCTATCAGCGGGTTTCTAACACCGTACGCCCGTCCAGAGAAAAAGTGGTTTTAGCCGCACTGCCACGCGTGTACTATATAATGCTACTAATTAATACTAACATTATAATTTTAACACAACACAGGAGTACACTTTTTTATAATTTTTCATTGCATTTATATTTTTAATAAATCATTTACAGAATTCATTATGAAACGTGTATCCAACTTATGTCTTGTTTAGACCATTCCTTCTGGAAGAAACTGGACCATGGCCTGTGGTGGGGGCAAAGACGGTCAATACAATGTGGACACCATGAAATGTGTGTTGAACATGTTTGATGCCAACTGTGAGGATGCTGGGATGTACTACTGTCACATTTTTTATATTGGAAATGACAGTAAAGAAATACCTGCTTTCAGATCTGTGGATGTGACAGCTACAGGTGAGTGCCAGCAATTATAGTTCAGTAAATATTCACGTCTATATTACCTCACTTCATGTGTAGCTTTCATCTATTTTTATTATAGCGTCCTGGATACCAGAAAGGCATGTTATAAATATTATTGGCTGCTATCATCATCAAGCGCTATAAATTTTTAAAAAATATGACGATCATCATTTTCATGAGGATGTGAACTTCCGGTATATGGTGGATAGGCGGCAGGAACCATTGAAGGCTATGCATGAAAAATGTTCCTTGTTGCAGTTTCCTCATATTCCAAGTCCGGTTTGTTGCAGGAGCTACTGAGTTAAGTGCTCTGTGCACACCGTGAGCTGTGTGTCTCATCCGCTTTGATCGTGTTCCGATATTCCAATTGTTTACGATGAATGATGATATCATATGACAGGAAACAGTTGGCTGTGTTCACTGTCTGCACAGTTTCGCCTTATGTCTTTTGGCGTGTGCTGAGACTGCTACGATGGGGACTACAGTTACCTTTCTTTGTTTTGGAGATGAGATATTAATTCGGATGATTACGCTGGCACGGGCGGTTGAGTAATTATGGATTTTAATTCGTTTGCAGTGATACCGGGGCCTTCCATAATCAAAATAACTATTTAAAAAAAAAAACACCCAAATTGGCTGCTAACAACCGAGTGTCAACAATGTACATTTCAGTGAACAAATTAAAATGGTACTGGTAAAACTTTGGAAACAATTTAGTGGACTTTGGGAGAGATTCAGACATCAAGAATAACTTTGTTAGATAAAGCTTATTTCAGGCATGTCACGAAAGATATGTTTCTTCGAAAGATGAAATAATGAAATACTGAATGATTATAGATAGATTAGACTGCTAATGTAATCATCATCATGTGCTGTACCGGTTGGCGTTGGCGATCATGTCCTTCCACAATCTTCTATCCACAGTGCTAATGTAATACAAGATGATTATATTAACCCTTTTGTGAAAGTGTTTTCTCTGGCAGTCTATAATGTATTGTTGGCCCAAAACCTCTATATTAATATGTGTGTTTTTTTGGTAGTTCTAATACTTTATAATTGTGTGCGTTTTAATAGTTTCATTTTTTCCATTTGTTATAAGTTGTAAACACAAGAATAATATGAGTGTATGTGTAGAGTAATCTTCTGTTTTGCTTATATTACTAAACATTCCATCAGTTTAGCTATTTTGTCCCTCATTATTTGTGTCCCTGTAACTATTTATTTTCATTTCAGTTGGAACATCGCATTTTAATCTCAGTGTTGATCCCCTGCCACTGACAAGTGAACAATATACGTACGAATATGATCAGAACCTTACATTCACATGCAAAGTTAATGTAAGTTGATACCACGTTTAGTGTTTACTTTAATTCTTTATACAGAGCACCAGGAAGTTTTGTTCAGTGAAAGAAAGGGTGGCTGTTTGTGCAAAAAAAAATGGCTGCAGCAACTTTAAATAAATTGTGATTTGCGAAAATAGATTGGTGACAAATAATAAATAAACGATTGCGTGTGCTTTATTGATAAAAGGTAACACAGGATGAGTCAACATTACGACCAAAAAAGGATCGAATGTGCACAAACAAAAATAAATATAGGAACAAATACTTTTTTTTTTCGTTCGTCAGCTTTGACCTCTGACCAAGTCCCTAAGAACAAGGAACTGAATTTTGCGCGTTAATCCATTTTTCTCTGGCAGCCGTGTGCACAGGGGTCCCTCGCCTCACAAGCAAATAACTCCGTCTTCGGAGGTACTCATATTTTTCCGTCGATGAGTAATTGACTTTTCAAGCCGGGCCTCGCTGCTGAGACCAGGAGTGATTACCACAGAGAGAAATCATAAATAAAAATCCCAACCGGTGTAGCCGGGATTTGAACACACAACATCTGTGTCTCGAGGTCGGCGTCTTGCCTCGAGACCAACCAGTCCCCTGGAACAAATATAAGGACTCTCCCTTACCGTAATCTGTTACCAGGCTTGGAGAATCATCTACACCGAAGGATTTTGACAGTTCATCTTTTGTTTTTCTTTCATTACGCTAACACATCGTTATATATAAATGGCCTTTCTCGCCTTGACAGACGATTGGTAGCAAGCAATCGTGATAAGTCTGTACTTTAGTAAAAATATGAGTGTCTTATTCTGGATGCTGCTTTGATGAACAGTTTCTCTCGTGGCTGAATCTGTCAATATTGGATAGATAGATCCAGCCACAAAACGAACAAGATATATTCATGGTACCTGGCCTTGTCTACTTTCTCGTGCGCCTTTTGTCTTCTGAATTTGACATCATCACTGCCTCGGAAGTTGCTGTGATTTTTTTTATTGTTGTTCTCCATCTGCAGCCAGACCCTCCCACTTTCTTACAGAGAATGTCTTCACGGAAGCCCTGCAAACATCACTATATCTCAGCACTGGTCTGCCCTATGGTCTCTTTCCGTCCTTATGTTCACCACACAATTATTGTTTGGGAGTACGAATATTTGCCATTCTTATTACATGACCCAGCCACCTAAGTCTACGACTCCTAAGTGTTGCATTGATAATTGGGAGTTGGATTCGTTGTAAGACATTAGATTGGTTACTTTGTCCTGCCGTTTGATGTTCATCATCTTTCGAAAGGAACGCACATGAAAACTGTTTTACCTTTTCTTTTGAAAATAGAGGGTAGAGTTAACGTAATGAAAGAAAAACAAATGATGAACTGTCAAAACAGTCCTTCAGTGTGGATGATTCTCAAGCCTGGTAACAGATTACGGTAAGTGAGGGTCCTTATATTTGATTCAAGGGACTGGTTGGTCTCGATCCAAGACGCCGGCCTCGAGACAGAGAGGTTGTGGGTTCAAATCCCGGCTGCACCGGTTGGGATTTTTATTTATGATTTCTCTCTGCAGTAACCACCCCTGGTCTCAGAAGCGAGACCTGGCTTGATACGTCAATTACTCATCGACGGAAAAAATGAGTGCCTCCGAAGACGGAGTTATCTGCCTGTGCAGACATGTATTTATCTCCTCTATAATTGTTATTAGTTGTATTTATCTTGTCGACAACGAAATCTTCATCCCAGTGTTGAGCTATCAGTGTTGTGCTACAAGTGTGGTGCTACAAGTGTGGTGCTACAAATGTGGTGTTATCAGTGTTAAAACTCACATATAACTTCCTTTCCTTTAACTTCCTATTGTCTATCCATTCATCCATCCATCCATCCATCCATCCATCCATCCATCCATCCATCCGTCCCTCCATCCATCCATCCATCCATCCATCCCTTCTTTCATCCATCCGTCCCTTCTTCCATCTATCTATCTATCTATCTATCTATCTATCTATCTATCTATCTATCTATCTATCTATCTATCTATCTATCTATCTATCTATCTATCTATCTATCTATCTATCTATCTATCTATCTATCTATCTATCTATCTATCTATCTATCTATCTATCTATCTATCTATCTATCTATCTATCTATCTATCTATCTATCTATCTATCTATCTATCTATCTATCTATCTATCTATCTATCTATCTATCTGTCTGTCTGTCTGTCTGTCTACCTACCTACCTACCTACCTACCTACCTACCTACCTACCTACCTACCTACCTACCTACCTACCTACCTACCTACCTACCTACCTACCTATCTATCTATCTATCTATCTATCTATCTATCTATCTATCTATCTATCTATCTATCTATCTATCTATCTATCTATCTATCTATCTATCTATCTATCTATCTATCTATCTATCTATCTATATATATATCTATCTATCTATCTATCTATCTATCTACCTACCTACCTATCTATCTACCTACCTACCTAGCTATCTACCTATCTATCTATCTATCTATCTATCTATCCATCCATCCATCCATCCATCCATCCATCCATCCATCCATCCATCCATCCATCCATCCATCCATCCATCCATCCATCCATCTATCTATCTATCTATCTATCTATCTATCTATCTATCTATCTATCTATCTATCTATCTATCTATCTATCTATCTATCTATCTATCTATCTATCTATCTATCTATCTATCTATCTATCTTTCTATCTATCTATCTGTCTATCTGTCTATCTGTCTATCTGTCTGTCTGTCTGATCTGTCTATCTATCTATATATTTATCTATATATTTATCTATCTACCTATCTATCTGCCTACTTTCTGCCTGTCTCTATGTCTGTCTGTCTGTCTATCTATCTATATATCTATCCATCGATCTACCTATCTATCTGCCTACTTTCTGTCTGTGTGACTGTCTGTCCAGACTGCTTTTCCTCTACTTTTCGTTTCTCTCACATCAAATCTGCTCTCACAAAGTCTAGAATTCTACCCAACACACTTTTCAATCTCGTCCCTTGCTTTCATTTCTTCCCCATGTCAGTCACAACAATCACACATTTCTCCTGACGCTTACCTCCTGTCACTGTCTAGTTACAATGTGTTAATTCACGCGACATCACTCTCGTTAACTTTCATTTCCCATGATTTCTTTTAATCCGTCCCCTAAACTGTTAGTTTACTCAACTCTGTGACACGTTTATCTTTTTTTTTTTTCAAAGAAAAGTTACTCTAACATCATTAATTCAGCATTTTTTATTTATTCGCTCAACGAAATAATAAAGACGACGCATCAGGGGCAGACAAAGAAGAAGGAGGTTTCAAAACATCTAAGAGGCCTTGAAAATGACAAGAGAAGATGTGGAGATCGGATAGGGACAGAGATTTTTTCAGACGGGCTGTGATGAATGCAACGTTCTGTAAATGATGATGATGATATTTTTTCTCCTAGAAACAAAATACTCTGTATTATTTTTTAATGCTCTGTATTATTTCAAATTTAACATCACAAGTCAGTACAGGTACAAAATACAATATAGAAGATACAAAGCATTGATGAATAGTGGGAAACATTAACAGAATCAATGCAGCAAATATCAGAGTCTATTCCACCAGTGAGGTCAAATTCAAGAAAGAAATGGATGGCAGATGACATTTTACAGCTAATGGATACAAGAACAAGAAATAAAGACAACAATGAGTATAAGATTTTAATTAAAGAAATAGTAATAAATTGCAATAAAGCAAAAGATAGATGAAGCATGGCTAAAACAGAGATGCAAAGAGATTAAAATGCAACAAAAAATTATGCCAAAGGTATATACAAACAAATTGAAGAATTAACAGGAAGAAAAAAGCAAAAAAATACTGGATGTTTAAGATCAAAGGAGGGAGAACTATTGATTGAACAAGAAAGCACATGGGAACTATTGGCAGAATACATTAAAGATCTTTATGATGGTGAACGAACGGAAGTAAATATTAAGGATAACGGGGAAGGACCAGAAATACTCAAAGAAGAGGTGATATACGCTTTGCGCAATTTGAAAGCAGGAACAGCTCCTGAACCAGATAATATAACTAACTTAAACATACAAATAATTATCAAAGAGGCCAACAGAGAAAGAGAGATCCTAAGCAACATCAGAAAGAAACAGTTTTCGGACACATCATGAGAAGAGGAATACTTGGTTACAACTGGCAAAATACAAAAAAAAAAAAAAAGAAAGATCGTGGACGACAAAGCAGAGAAAATACTTGATAGCCTAGTGTCATGGCATAGAAAATAGTCAACACCAGAATTGATACGATGCACTGTAGATAGAAGATTGTGGAAGGACATTATCGCCTACGCCAACCGGTATGGTACATGATGATGATGAAACATATAAACGTGTATTTGTAATTTCTATAACGTTTCTACTAGGGCCCAAACACATTAACATTGAGATGGGAATTAGTGATCAATGACGTTGTACAGCCACACACAATTGATGGAGAAATTAAAACAAGGCCCATACAGTCTCCAAATGGCACTAGTGGATGTGCTGAATACGAGCTGCAGTCGACGCTGTCACTTCAGTTTAAACCTAATGGCTCCGAACAAACATATAAATGTATTGTTTCAAACAGCGGTGTTGAAGTAGCAAGTGGAAACATTACTATTGTAGCTCCAAGAGGTAGGTGTTAAATGTTTACCTTATTTCATTAAGCATTGAATTTGGTTACTTACAGAGTACACTTCTTTTATATCAATTACTGTCAAATTTGCTTCTTCGTTTCTGTGTTATTTTTGTTCAATTAAAAAAAAAAAATATTAGTTTTATAACTTTATTTTTGTAGTCTTTAATATGATGAGTTATTTTTTATGATTAAAAAAAATAGTAAGTCAAATTATGTGTTTACTAAACATGTACTTTTAATTTTGTGTACATTATGCTTTCCATTATTGTTAATGACACGTTATAGCAATTCATTCAAGTTCACTGGATGCATTTAAGGTTAATATCAGCCTAATTAGTTGTTTCGTTCTAATATAAACACCTTAATTTACTCTTATAATAATAATCAATGAATTAATTAATCCAGTTAGGCTAATTAAATTACTGAACTAATTAAACTTGCATTGTAACCTTAGATTAGCAACTAACCTTTGTGCCCATCCGTTTATTAAAAGCTATCTAGATGATACATGAAAGTAATGGAGTCCATCTATTTCTTCCCTGTGCGTCTGAGTGTTAACAGCTCCTGAGGGGCACATTGAATTCGCAAAATGGAGGTCTTCTAAGATTGCATTGTTTGTCCATTTAATGCTTACGTTCTTGTTACCTAAACATTTCTCGTAAATAACAAAACGTTACATTCCAAATGCCAATGTTTGATGACCACAGTTATGTGTTATTTTGGATAACATTGGTAGATTACTACAGTCTTGAAAACCGCGATAGCTCAGTGGCTAGTGAACTTGACTACAAAGGACAAAAGGTAGGGTTCGATCCCAACCGACGATTTTCGGGTTCACCCAGCCTTAAATGGGTACCGGATTTTTTCTGGGAAAATAAAGCAGCACGGGCGTAATACCGACCACATTACCCCAAAAATCGTGTGATGGTTTGTAAAATGTATGGTCACTAACACCATATTCCCTATACGCCACTTGGCGTGACGGGGCTCTTTACTTTACTTACTACAGTCTTCTTCTTTCAAATAATATAGGATGGTGACCATTATAGTCTTTCTTTAAAAAAAAAAAATTAAATAAATAAATAAAACATAGCTAGACCACTACATTTATCCTATTCTGAATAACTTTAGTTGATGCCGCTTACAGTCTTCCTATTCCACATAACATTTGGTTGGTGTCCATTACAATCGTTTTGTTTTATTCGAAATAACATTGTCTGACTCCTACACTCTTCCTATTCAAAATAACATTGGTTGAAGTCCACTACAATCTTCCTATTCAAAATAACTTTGGCTGATGTCCACTACATTCTTCCTTTTCGAAATAACATTGGTTGAAGTCCACTACAATCATCCTATTCGAAATAACTTTGATTTATGTACACTACAATCTTCCTATTCGAAATAACTTTGGTTGATGTCCATTACAATCATCCTATTCGAAATAACATTGGTTGAAGTCCACTGCAATCACCCTATTCGTAATTACATTTATTAAAGTCTACTACAATCTTCCTATTCAAATAACTTTGGTTGATGTCCAGTACAATCATCGTATTCCAAAAAAAAAACATTGGTTGGTGTCCACTACAATCATCCTATTCGAAATAACTTTGGTTGGTGTCCACTACAAACATCATATTCCAAAAAAAACATTAGTTGGTATCCATTAGAACCATCCTATTCTAAGAAACACTGGTTGGTGTCCACAACAATCATCCTATTCAGAATAACTTTGGTTGATGTCTGCTGCAGTCTTCCTATTCCATATAACTTTGGTTGATGTCTTTTACAATCATCTTATTCCAAATAATATTGGTTGATGTCCACTACAGTAATCCTATTCGAAATACCGTTGGCTGATGTCTATTACAATCATACTATTCCAAATTGCATTGGTTGATGTCCACTACAATCATTATATTCCAAAAAACGTTGGTTGATGTCCCCTACAATCGTCCTATTCGAAATAACTTTGGTTGATGTCCATTACAATCATCCTATTTGAAATAACATTGGTTGAAGTCCACTGCAATCACCCTATTCGTAATTACATTTATTAAAGTCTACTACAATCTTCCTATTCAAAATAACTTTGGTTGATGTCCAGTACAATCATCGTATTCCAAAAAAAACATTGGTTGGTGTTCACTACAATCATCCTATTCGAAATAACTTTGGTTGGTGTCCACTACAATCATCCTATTCCAAAAAACATTGGTTGGTGTCCACTACAATTATCCTATTCCAAAAAAACATTGGTTGGTGTCCACTACAATCATCCTATACGAAATAACTTTGGTTGGTGCCCACTACAAACATCATATTCGAAATAACTTTGGTTGGTGTCCACTACAAACATCATATTAAAAAAAAACATTGGTTGGTATCCATTAGAATCATCCTATTCTAAGAAACACTGGTTGGTGTCCACTACAATCATCCTATTCGGGATACCTTTGGTTGATGTCTGCTGCAGTCTTCCTATTCCATATAACTTTGGTTGATGTCTGTTACAATCATCCTATTCCAAATAATATTGGTTGATGTCCACTACAATAATCCTATTCGAAATAACGTTGGTTGATGTCTATTACGATCATTTTATTCCAAATTGCATTGGTTGATGTCCACTACAATCATTCTATTCCAAAAAACGTTGGTTGGTGTCCACTACAATCATCCTATTCGAAATCACTTAGGTTGATGTCTATTACAATCATCCTATTCAATATATCATTGGTTGATGTCTACTACAGTCTTTCTATTCCAAAAAAAAAAAAAAAACATTGGTTGTTGTCCACTACAATCGTCCTAATTGAAATAACATTGTTTGACTCCTACAGTCTTCCTATTCAAAATAGCTTTGGTTGATGTCCGCTACAGTCTTCCTATTTCAAATAGCATTGGTTGTCGATTACTGTATTTACATTTCGTTTTCTGTTCTCAAATCAAATTATTCAAACGCACTGACATTTCTCAATTATTTTTAGTCTTGTTTGGAAACGAGAGTTAATATTGAATTATTGAGTGATTTGCGGGTCATCATCATTGCACTCCATACATGTCCGTAGGTGCTCAGATCCCTTCCTCAGTATAATTTGTCACTGTTGATGTTTTCTTTCTTTCGAAATTTGTCACTGTTGATGTTTTCCTTCTTTCGTAATTTGTCACTGTTGATGTTTTCTTTCTTTCGAAATTTGTCACTGTTGATTTCTTTCTTTCGAAATTTGTCACTGTTGATTTCTTTCTTTCATAATTTGTCACTGTTGATTTCTTTCTTTCATAATTTGTCACTGCTGATTTCATTCTTTCATAATTTGTCACTGTTGCTGTTGATTTCTTTCTTTCATAATTTGTCACTGTTGATTTCTTTCTTTCATAATTTGTCACTGTTGATTTATTTCTTTCATAATTTGTCACTGTTGATTTCTTTCTTTCATTAATTTGTCACTGTTGATTTCTTTCTTTCATAATTTGTCACAGTTGCTGTTGATTTCTTTCTTTCATAATTTGTCACTGTTGATTTCTTTCTTCCGTAATTTGTCACTGTTGATTCCTTTCTTTTGTAATTTGTCACTGTTGATTTCTTCCTTCATAATTTGTCACTGTTGGTTTCTTTCCTTCATAATTTGTCACTGTTGGTTTCTTTCCTTCATAATTTGTCACTGTTGATCTCTTTCCTTCATAATTTGTTACTGTTGGTTCTTTCCTTCATAATTTGTCACTGTTGATCTCTTTCCTTCATAATTTGTCACTGTTGGTTTCTTTCCTTCATAATTTGTCACTGTTGGTTTCTTTCCTTCATAATTTGTCACTGTTGATTTCTTTCTTTCATAATTTGTCACTGTTGATTTCTTTCTTTCAGAATTTGTCACTGTTGCTGTTGATCTCTTTCTTTCATAATTTGTCACTGTTGATTTCTTTCTTCCGTAATTTGTCACTGCTGATTTCTTTCTTTTGTAATTTGTCCCTGTTGATTTCTTTCCTTCATAATTTGTCACTGTTGGTTTCTTTCCTTCATAATTTGTCACTGTTAATGTTTTCTTTTCTTTTATTTGTCCCCGTTGATGTCTGAGAAGAACATTGATGAGAGAGGCAAGAGCAGCAGGAATCGGCTCCTCAATGAGATAGAACTGCTTGCACAGAACAGAGACAGATGGCGAGATTTGATAAAATATCTTTAAAAGAAGACTGCTGGAACAGAGATTCATATAGGAGAAGGTGTATCTTGGTCTGCGCCCTATGGGCCGGTTACGGCTCGAAAGGCCAATAGATAGATAGTTGATGTTTTCTTTCTTTTTTATAATTTGACTGATCAGAATATATGTTAACTTAACGTTACCAGAAGTTCCCGGATTATGTGACAAGTCATCGGATTTAGCATCTTGTCCCCTGAAAATTTGTGTCCCCAGATTGTCCCCGATTTCACAAATAGTCCCCGGATTTTCCGTGATCACTTTCAGCATAGTTTTAAACCAACAATAACTCTCCATGACATGTAAACTAGCCAATATATAGTTAATATATGATAGCTCAGTGGTTAGTGAACTGGGCTGAGGCACAAGGTCGGGTTGGTAGCCCAGTGGTTAGTGAACTGGACTAGTACAAGAGGTCGGGTTGGTAGCCCAGTTGTAATGAACTGGACTAGGACAGGAGGTCGGGTTGGTAGACCAGTGGTTAGTGAACTGGACTAGGACAGGAGGTCGAGTTAGTAGCCTAGTGGTTAGTGAACTGGACTAGTACAAGAGGTCGGGTTGGTAGACCAGTGGTTAGTGAACTGGACTAGGACAGGAGGTCGGGTTGGTAGCCCAGTGGTTAGTGAACTGGACCACTAACAAAAGAGATGGGGTTCGTTTATATCGATGGTTTTAAAGTTCAACCAGCCTGAAATAGATAGCGGAATTTTTTCTTGAGAAGTAAACCCGCACAAGCGTGATACCGACAACATCCCTCAAAATTCACATGCCGAAGTTTTATTATTTTTTTAAAATAGGCAAACATTAGAGTTATTAGAGAGACCAGGCGACTGCATTAATAACTTATGGGGCTCCAAAGCAGGAGAATGTGGGTTTGAATCTCGGTAGGGCCAAAGTTGTTGTTTTTCTATCTGGGATGAAATAAACTAACACCTCGTGACAACTGTTCAGGACAAGCGGCCATTGTTCTCCAGTCCTGTATGTCACCCCGGCAGACTACAATAATTGGATAACGCCGTTAAGGTAGTTTATATTTAAATTATCAAACCAACAAAGAATACTGAAAACCCCATGTCATGACCGTCTAAATGCAGAACAATTCTACAGTAAATCTATTGTAAGGGAAACATATTTCCATGAATAACTATAACACCCACTGACACTGCGGGAGCCGCGATAGCTCAGTGGTTAGTGAACTAGACAACAGATGGACAGGTACTATAAAAGAGGTAGGGTTCGATCCAGAAGACGGTCCGGTTCACCCAGCCTTTAATGGGTACCAGATTTTTTTTTTTCCGGGAAAGTAAAGCGGCACGGGCGTAATACCGACCACATTACACCAAAAATCATGCGCCGAATGTTTGTAACATTTATGGTCACTCCATATTCCCTTTACGATACTTGACGTGACGGGGCTGTTTACTTACTTTACACTGACATTGCACACGAACTTAATCAACACGAGGCCTTAACATGAAAGTGATAAACTTGCCTGGTTGGTCCCTTTAAAAATTGCAATACAGTGATTTGTTTACAGAACGAGGTTTATATAGATGAAAACAAATAATGAAGTCTTGAGGCAAGCGAAGATATAGAGAGAATTTTTTAAAAACAAATTGAACAAATTAAACAGGCTACTTTCGTTAAATAAAAGTACAGTAATTCAGTATTCTTGGAATACAAGATAGAAGGCAACAAAATAAAAGCGCGAGTAGGGAAAGAACTAAAATGTTCATCTTTCTGTTCATCTATTAATTTCTTGTACTCAATTTATCTTTCAAATCCATTCCAGCGGAGACGGAGACAGTAACTGGAACCACTTCAGCTCTAACAAAGACAGATAGTAATCCCTCCACATCCAGCAGGTTCCGAGGCGACGGCTTGATCGTGGGCGCCATTCTTTGCTGTACAGCTCTTGCTGGACTTGTTTTCTGGTAATCTCTAAGCGGGTAACTATTCCTGTTGATGTTTTCTTTCTTCCTTTTTTAATGTGTCTGATCAAGGGACATCAACGGAATATATATTTTCATAAGGTACCAGACGTCCCCGGATTCTGAGACAAGTCATCAGATTTAGCATCTTGTCCCCTGGAAAATGGTGTCCCTAGATTGTTGCCGATTTCACAACTTGTCCCCTTATTTTCCGTGAATTAGTTTATGTTGGTTTTAAATCAACAATAACATTCCATGACTATTAAAGTAGCCATAAAAAAAGACATCAGTGTGCATTCTTCGCTGTGCTCTAGGTCTGCCATCAACAATTGTTCTCTTTCCAAACAGGAGAGGTCTCTTATTTTTGCAGCGTTTGCGTAACTTCTGTCAAGTTTGAGCTGTTCGCGTCTGTTTTTTTTTTTACAATTTCAAAATGTCGAAGAAACGAAAGTGTTGAGTGATTCTATTCTGAAGGAGTTTCATTTTCCCCGTTGAGGTGAACATAAATCTGCTGCCGTGTGTTGCCTCTCTGTCAAACAACATCTAGTGTCGGCAGCCGCGGTAAAACTATAAATTGTAGAACACATCAGAACAAAAAAACATAAAAGTACTTCGAGTTGTGAAGTTAACACCAAAGTGTCTCGGTTCTTCCAAATTGCTATGTCTGTTAAAAGCGATTTAATAATTGCATTACACACTCTTTCAAATCAATTTACTGGCCCAGGTTCAAAATAGGTTGGCTAACCCAGCATTAGAGGAAGGAACATTTGCATTTCCTACTGTAAAACATGATCAAGTGTTTAAGTCTATAGACTGTTAGTTAGTTAGTAGTTGGTTTAATCAGAAAGTTTAATGAACCTAAATTTGCTTGTGCTGGAAAAAAAAGTTGAGGCTATTGTAAAGTGTGTTAGCGTCTTGGCCTTGTGATGCAGTGATAGAAGAAATTCAAGCTGCTTCTTTGGTAATCAGATCTTTGATGCTTCAAACCATGGCAGTTTGAAAACAGTATCTATCCTTCTGATATATGACAATATAGTCATAAAAAAGACGATTAATATCCAAACTAAACTAATTGAAATGGTTGACCCAACAGGGGAAACAGCAGAATTTATGTCACAGGCTTTATTGGAAAGAGTGAAACAATGACAATATAATTGTAGCAGTTTGAGGGCATAATACAAACACAAACTTTGGTGGTCTTGAAATAAAAAGTAAAATGTTTCTACCAAAGTGAAGGAACACTTGGAAAGGAAAGTTCTTGGCTTAGGATGTACAGCTGATACACAATTGTGATCATTTACCTATTACCCCAATCCCCACTTGATGTTGAAGGAATTGTTGTGAAGGTATCTGGCTATTTTCACATATTTACTGTCAGAGTTGAAAGACCTCAGGAGCTCTGTGTCTTTGTTGGACAGGAATATAAAAAGATATGAGCTACAATTTTAGGTGGCTCTCCTGACTACCAGCAATCAGATGAATCTATATGTGAAATGTAGCCTGCACATAAGTCTTTTTCCTCTCTGTAGAAAAGTGTCCAGTAATGTTAAAGAAGTGGTTTAGCAATTAATGCTGTGGATGAATTGTGTTCATGCAACTTTGCCACTTATTCACGATGTAATAATAACAATTGAAGGCTAGGATGTAACTGCAGGGGAGTATACATACACTATAAAACAGAATGGCAAACTAAAATAATCTACATTTTAAAAGTAGTTTTTTAAATGTTTATACCTGTCACCGGAAATTGTAAAATTAGTAAACCTTATGCTAACATGATGAAAGTCCCCTTCACCTAAATATTTAAGATAAACAATTGTCATTGTCTGACATGTCCTACATTTTGTACATGGGCTGTCTATCCTGAAGACATTTAAACATTTCCAATATTCGGTTTTGGGATCTATTTTATCTCATCTCCATTCTATTTTAGAAACATTTATAGTATCCTGAAAACTGAAAGAGAAACCCCGAAATACCTCCATCTAGCGTGACGTTTTCAGCTTTGCTAGATGGGATGATTGTGGGTTGAATGACGTCAATCGTCCATAGCTCCACCTAGCGTGACGTTCTCAGCTTTGCTAGATGGGATGATTGTGGGTTAAATGACGACAATCGTCCATAGCTCCACCTAGCGTGACGTTCTCAGCTTTGCTAGATGGGATGATTGTGGGTTGAATGACGACAATCGTCCATAGCTCCACCTAGCGTGACGTTCTCAGCTTTGCTAGATGGGATGATTGTGGGTTGAATGACGTCAATCGTCCATAGCTCCACCTAGCGTGACGTTCTCAGCTTTGCTAGATGGGATGATTGTGGGTTGAATGACGACAATCGTCCATAGCTCCTATAGCTGAAAACGTCGGGCTGGTAAGAGTATTTTTGGGTTTCCCTTTCATCTATCATGCTTGCTCCTATAAATGGCGATAGTCTAGCAGCGCCAGCTGAACGTGCCTAAAACACAACAGAGGATAAATGTTTATTTTATTATTACATTTCAGGTTTCATTGTTAAATTTAAACTCCATATTTCTTTCTATACTTCCACCATTTACTTATTTCTCTGTCTCAGTCTTATTACTCCATCCCTTCCTCTTTCCTACGTGTATAATTTATAGTTTTTTTGGGGGTTTAAACAGAATCCACCTACTGATAGTGACTGTATCTTCACGAACGTTTCCACAAACGGATCTACATCAGCAGCACATTGAAGCCAGATTTTCTAGTGTGAGACATGCTTGTCTGTTTTGATTTTAAACTGATATTTTAGTTACAACCATGACAATAATTTTGTTGGTATTCTCTAGCATCATTAATGCTTGTATGTGTCATATTTTAATTCATAAATCTCAATGAAATCAGAAAGCAATGTTTCAAAGTATGTTTCAAACTCGACACTTCCTGGTTTCATTTTCGTCTTTTGGCTTGTCCCTCCTGTTACTTTCCTCCCATGAAAGCTACTCTGAAGTTGTCTCTGTCCTAAGTGAAATGTCCAGTGTCTGCAGCAGTCAGTCCCTGCTTCTTCGTCTTTTTGGGCGATCAGCAACTGTAATGTATTAAGACGTTTAAACCAGCATGGGTCATGAACAAGAGAGTGGGTTTGCGATGTTCACTCGTTCCCTATAGTTTAGTCCCATCTTGCATGTGATAGCTTGCATGTGATATCTTGCATGTGGTATCTTGCATGTGGTATCTTGCATGTGATATCTTGCATGTGATATCTTGCATGTGATATCTTGCATGTGATATCTTGCATGTGGTAGCTTGCATGTGGTAGCTTGCATGTGGTAGCTTGCATGTGATATCTTGCATGTGATATCTTGCATGTGATATCTTGCATGTGATATCTTGCATGTGATATCTTGCATACACCTTCTTTCAGAGCTCACTCTCCCACTATAACTCTCTACTTCTATCTCCCTCTCTGTTTCTCGCTCTATCTCTTGCTCACTCTCTATTCACCTCTTTTCATCACCTTCTATCGTTCTCAAATACTCTCTATCTCTTCAGCTCTCTTTATCTCCCTCTATCTCTCTCTACTTCTCTCTCAATCTCTCTCCCTTTCGCTCTTGTTTACCTGGAACTATTCCACCATAATTACCTTCCCTAGGTCACTGTGTCAGGTCTACGTTTCTCAGGGAGACACTGAGAAGAACATTGATGAGAGAGGCAAGAGCAGCAGGAATCGGCTCCCTCAATGAGATAGAACTGCTTGCACAGAACAGAGACAGATGGCGAGATTTGATAAAATATCTTTAAAAGAAAACTGCTAGAACAAAAATTCATATAGGAGAAGGTGTATCTTGGTCTACGCCCTATGGGCCGGTTACGGCTCGAAAGGTCAATAGGTCACTGTGTCACTTTACATGACAAAATCATTTTATTTCCCTTGTTTGTATCCTCTTCATCAACCAATTCTCTGAAATTGTAAGTTCTTTCAAAATCGACGTGTTTTTTTCTCTGAATATTGTTTTCTGAGTATTCTTCTATAACACATTTGATGAAGTTTTGGATTTTAGAGAGGTTTTATCGACCTTCAGTTGCATACACCTAGCCATGAACCTAAAGTAGTTTTCACTTCGATTTTGGATCAAATTGTAGTCTCATATAACCAAGAAGACTTGACTGAAGTTTAACCTCGTCAAGAAATAGACAAAACCACCAAGCTATGGGGCCACACAACAACAATTGAAACGTGTTTTTTTTTTATTGTAATCTTTGAGGACTTTTAACTTTTGGGAGAAATATTTAGCTATTTACTGGGGAGCCGCGATAGCTCAGTGCTTAGTGAACTGGACTACAAAGGACAAGAGGTAGGGTTCGATCCCAGCCGATGGCTTCCGGGTTCACTCAGCCTTAAATAGGTACCGGATTTTTTCTGGGAAAGTAAAGCGGCACGAGCGCAGTACCGACCACAATACCCCAAAAATCATGTGCTGAAGGTCTGTAAAATGTATGGTCACTAACACCATATTCCCTATACGCCACTTGGCGTGACGGGGCTCTTTACTTCTTTACTTACTGTTTCCTAGGTCTGTTTATCAGTAGAGGACAGACAAATAGATTCTGCTAGATTTTTAAAGTCTTTAGAAAAAGCATTGTGTTTGTTTGAGAAGTGAAGTGTGTGATTTAAACACTTTAACTACCAATGGTGAGTGGACTGTACGGCTGCATTTTTTTGTAAAAGGACCGGAGTCCAGTCGACTGTACAGGCCGACGGTCACCGAGTTTTGTTTTGTTACTTGCTTATTTAGACGCTTTTCTAATTTTGAAACAAATTAAATTCTCTAGCAAAATATTTATTTTTAAAGAATTTGAGATTAGGCGATGGTATGCGATTACTTTGTTAGTAAAATAAAAATAAACGATTTTCGTGAGATATCATTTTCCTTTACTTTCGAAGACGATCCCACGAAATCGCATCATTTCACAAGACGAATTACATGAAGCTATTAAGTGCAACGAATTTTAGAATTGATTCTAATGTTTGTAACGAATCATAACACCAAGTTTTTATATTATTCGATTACGGTTTAGTCTCGGATTAAACAAAAATTGACTTTTGTGAATATGTTTGCGTAAGAGAGTAGGGAGACTTGTGTCCGTGTTGTGTTATAACACTATAAATATAACAATATGCGTTTTTTTAAATATAATTTTTGTGCTAATTGTGAAGGAAAATGGTGTGTGTGTGTCCAAAATTATTAATTCTAAAACGATTTAATTACAAAGACTACGTAAATATTTTCGATCACAAGGCAAGATCTGGTGAGTGAAATTAGACAAATCTTATTTACGGCATATTCTGAGACATTTCCCCGAGAAATCTCCTTCTTACTTTATAATTATTGAATTATTTTATCAATTAATTATTACTTTGTTACTCTTACTTTTTAATATTACTTTGTTACTCTTACTTCAATATTACTTTGTTACTCTTACTTCAATATTACTTTGTTACTCTTACTTCAATATTACTTTGTTACTCTTACTTCAATATTACTTTGTTACTCTTACTTCAATATTACTTTGTTACTCTTACTTCAATATTACTTTGTTACTCTTACTTCAATATTACTTTGTTACTCTTACTTCAATATTACTTTGTTACTCTTACTTCAATCTTCGTTTATTTGATGTTTAAAACATATCAATGTTTTTCAATAACGACATTGTTGATGTGATTTTGAAGACAGCGATGTCCTTCATTTGTTTTTCTCTCTCAGTTCTCTATTTAGTCGGGACGTATGTTCACTTCGGTACGTTAAGTGATATGATAACTAGCCTATATAACTGGATGACTAAAGTGATCTACATATATAATGTAAAAGTATTTGCTAAGAGAAAAAGTACACGGTTAATAATTGGAAAACCTGGAGGTGATCAACTACATCTGGCGAGGTTGCATTTCCAGATGGATTATCATTGACTGTAATTGTGGAAGTAATTGAGATGTTCTGTTTATGTTGTGAAGAATAAACGTTTAGTTAACGTGAACATATAAAGTGTTGTTTTGTTTGTTCCGAGTAAAAGACGAGCTGTATTATGTTAATGTTACATACCGTATATCTAATTATGTGAGATTGATGTTAAATCAAAACAGCACGAGCCCTCAATAAACGTTGCGAGAACACCAGGCCCAAGGGACGACCATGAAAAGATGGATTGACGGAATATTACAAACACTAGGAAACATAACAGCAACAGAGACGAACAGAAGAGCAAAAGACTACACATTATATCTCCACAAGACGCTGAAAGGCAAATGAGGAAGGAAATAAGAAGAAGATGTTAAATCATTTTGGTCATTCGCTAAAATACTGTATTTATCAGCGATATGAACAGTTGTATAACAGGTATAAAACATCCCATTTTCAGAGCAGTGCAACCTGACATTGTTGGAGAGTGCATTGTTGAATCAAATGTCATGTTTAGCTAATTATTGATCCATAGTTTTGAAACTGCAACTAGCACCTGCTTTAATGGTCGACAGATTTGGAGTAAGGACATGCAAAAACCTCCATGCTTTGAATCTTTAAATCTTTCTGAATAATCTAGATAGGAATTAGTTTGTATTAGCTGATCTCTTCTGTTGACAGGATTGGTTCAGCATCAGGTTTTATGATTTCAAATAAATATATGATTATAAACATGGGAGCAACAAATAATAACGTTATACATATATAATACATGCCGGCCTCGGGACAGAGAGGTTGTGGGTTCAAATCTCGGTTACACTGGTTGGGATTTTTATTTATAATTTCTCTTTGCGACAAACACCCCTGGTCTCAGCAGCGAGGCCCGGCTTCAAACGTCAGTTACTCATCAACGAAAAAAAATATGAGTACCTCCGAAGTCGGAGTTATCTGCCTGTGCGGCGAGGAACTCCTGTGCACGCGGCTACCAGGTAAAAATGGATTAACACGCAAAACTCAGTTCCTAGTCGTACTTCGTCAGAGTTGAAAGCTGGCGAACGGAACAACAACAACAACAACATATAATATATAGTAACGTTATAATTATATAATATATAGTAACCTTCTATCTATTGCTTTTTACAAAGAAGAAATTTTAAGCATAACTTTAATCCAAACAAGACATGGTGACAGTAACCTGAGCACGGATCGAGATCATTTAATGATCTTGTTATTAATGTATATGCTCCTGTTCACAGAAAAAGAGCACAAAGCGGACGTCAGTTGGACGCTATCTATACAATGTTTCTCCAGGAAATGTCTTCTAGCGTACAAGCAAAAGCTAGTAATACAAATAGCAATAGTAGTCTGCGTACACTCACTCACCTTCTTTCTTGATTACACTAACATACATCTTCATGTCGTCGTTTTTTAAAATTAAAAATAAACCTGGCAAACATACATTTCCGCATATTGACATCTGGCATCAACGACATCCCATGCAGATAACGTGGCTTCCAAATGATTCAAGGTGTCATTGTCCTTAGAGAAAGTGAAACGTTGTTCCCTGTTATGACTGACAATTTGATTTTAAACAAAGAAAACGGATTTCAGTAATGACACTGACTCGGGTTAGAAATGTACATGCAAAGGTTTTTTTCCCCCTACATATGTAGCATGGCTGGCTCGGCCCTACCATCTTCTGTCTTGAGAATCATACCATGTACGGGAACGTTACAACAGCCCTTGAACTCAAGACTTTTAGACACAATCCGTAGGAGACAAATATTTGTTGACTCATCCTAGAGGGTGTACAATACTAGGCTTGCACAGACTCCACCACAGTGTAGCCAGCAGCAATTCTCACCTCGACAGCCATTTAGTTTCCACTCAAGACTATCTTTATTTAGCCCTTCACTAAGATAAAGTAATGTTACAGAGTAAGGGAAATGATAGAAAGCAAGATGAATAATTAAAGAGATGAACAGTTGTTAGCATAAGGGAGTGAAGCGAACTGGGGAAAATATAAGTGGAAGTAAGACGGATTAAACCACCCCTGAATAAAGATGAGATAGAAAGATGTAGATTTGGTAAAATAGAAATGGTTGGGAAAAGTGAACAGTAGTTTGGCAACAGGGCTAGAAAGACACTTATGCACGGGAAAAATAAAATTTAATTAATAAAATTCTGAAAAAAGGCAAGAGTTTAGTCAGTAAAATGTGTCTTCAGGTCCGAGAGAAACTAGCGTTGTAGTGAGTGGAACTTTCGCTAGTGAGAGAGGTTTCCGTTTGGTGGTGTAATGTAAAGTACCCGGTGTCACGCCAAGTGACGTATAGGGAATATGGTGTTAGTGACCAGTCACGCCAAGTGGCGTATAGGGAATATGGTGTTAGTGACCAGTCACGCCAAGTGACGTATAGGGAATATGGTGTTAGTGACCAGTCACGCCAAGTGACGTATAGGGAATATGGTGTTAGTGACCAGTCACGCCAATTGACGTATAGGGAATATGGTGTTAGTGACCAGTCACGCCAAGTGACGTATAGGGAATATGGTGTTAGTGACCAGTCACGTCAAGTGGCGTATAGGGAATGTGTGTTAGTGACCAGTCACGTCAAGTGACGTATAGGGAATATGGTGTTAGTGACCATAAATTTTACAGACCTTCGGCACATGATTTTTGAGGTAATGTGGTCGGAATTACGCCCGTGCCGCTTTACTTTCCCAGAAAAAAATCCTGTACCATTAAAGGCTGGGTGAACCGTAAGCCGTCGGTTGTGATCGAGCCCTATCCCCTTGCCCTTTGTA
This sequence comes from Megaustenia siamemsis, assembly GCA_032433765.1. Lineage (NCBI taxonomy): Eukaryota > Metazoa > Mollusca > Gastropoda > Stylommatophora > Ariophantidae > Megaustenia > Megaustenia siamemsis. Next base: position 19,126,106 of record JAVIAB010000126.1, read on the forward strand.
GTCTAGTTCACTAACCACTGAAATATATGTATATAATGACATAATATTCAGAATTCTGTGGTTACCCTTGTAATGAGATTAATAAAACAGACAGCAGAAACTATGAGAATAGTACACATTAACAATTTAGTTAGTTCACAATGTGTTCGCGATTACAAAACACGGATGACCCAGGGATATACTGAAAAGAACACTTATGCGAGAAGCAAAGTTGGTAGGCATAGACTTATTAAATAAGACCAAACATCTAGCTCAGAATATAGATGGGTGGCTAAAAACATAATACGTACTATATAACGTCTAACGGCGCTGGAAGGATAAAGTTAAGAACAATGTGTTGAGTTTGATATTGACTTCCTTGAATGAAAGATTTAAAGTTCAAAATGAATATAGATTTATGTTATCAGATGAGTATGACTATCGTGAGAACTGTTGACGAGAGAGTCTGATTGAGAGGTGTCGACGTTACAAATCCTAAGAGAAGGCCTATAGCCAAGATATTGACAGGAACGATTGTAGAAAGTGGACGAGCTCCGATACTACAACATGAAGGTTCCTAAGAGATTGCCACTGTCGGGACCTCACGTGTTTCTTCTAATTCTACGAATCTTCGTTCCACAGTACAATCAAACATGCATAGGCCAGTAGTAGTAGTAGTATTCCACCCAAAGGTGGAATAACATGCACCGAAAGACAATAGATTTGGCACCGACTATGCACGAAACATGCACCAAAACCGTGCCAAAAAAAAAAAAAAAAAAAAAAAAAAAAAAAAAAAAAAATTTCGAATTCGTTTTTTTTTCGAACTTCATTATTTTTTGGGGGAAATTTTTATGGGGTTCGTCAGTTTGTCGAAACGGTCTACTGTGTCTGAGAGATTAACGCAGGTAAATTCAAAAGATCGTGACGGCTTATAGAGCGGGGGTCGTCTCTCGCTGTGTGTTAGATATTTTGTGAAAGAGTATTTTAAAAGAGTATATTTGTGAAAGTAAAAATTCAGAATTATTTAAAAAATATGTATTTGTGAAAGTAAAAAACTCAGAATTATTAAAAATAAAAAATAAAAAAAATAAAAAAAAACAGTCTCCCTTCAGGATTCGAACACGAGGTACTGTACGTGACAGGAGGCGACATGTAAAAAAAAATGCTGACAAGCAATGCCGTTGAAGGTTAGTTTGTCGAACGGTGTACAGTATCTGAGAGATTAACGCAGGTAAATTCAAAAGAGACTCGGCTTATTGTCCGGTGATCGCCTCTCGCTGTGTGTTAGATGAAAATGAAAGAGTATTTTAAAAGAGTATATTTGTGAAAGTAAAAATTCAGAATTAATCAATATTTTAAAAAACTTAAAATGAAGGGAAATTTAAAATATAGGCGATCGCGTAAATGATTGGGTCGCGGATCTCGCACTACATTTTTTTTTTTAGTGCCACCCTAAAAAAATATGTATTTGTGAAAGTAAAAAACTCAGAATTATTAAAAATAAAAAAAAAAAAAATAAAAAAAACAGTCTCCCTTCAGGATTCGAACACGGGTCTCCTACGTGACAGGGCGACGTGTAAAAAAAAATGCTGACAAGCAATTATTAGTATCGTTAGCGTCATGTACCAGATTATAGCGATTTCTCTCTATTGCATATCCAAGCTAACTCAAGTCAAATAAAAATCATCATCATGTGCCTCAACACTATCCCTTCCAACACCAGCATCAACCATTCATGTCCTATCATCATCATCATACCACACAAAGTTTCAAACCGATTATTATTCGCCGGCGGTGGGCATGTGCGGTGGAGGGGCGGGTAATAGGCAACAGGAGGCGACATGTAAAAAAAATGCTGACAAGCAATGACGTTGAAGGGGTATTGTTAGGAAAAGGATTAGATAAATACGACTAGCTCGCGGGCGGGAACGAGTTCGTCGGCACAGGTGTGTTATTGTAGTATCGCTAACATCATGTGCCAGGATAGCGGCTCTTGAGGAAAGATTATTGGTCGTGTGTGTTATCGCTACCAACATCATCATGTGTCGTGTAGTAAGGTGTGCTAATATTAAATAGTGACGCTCGCTCTTTCTCATTCAATGTAAAGCAAAACAGAATTCTATATTCCACAATTTTATTAATACATCATATATATATTACTGTCCGGTTGCTGGTAATTTTAACCGTCTGGGTTTCCTACACAACCGCCCTCCATTTGACAAAACCTTGATGAAAGCTGGAATAGGTAATCGGTGACTCTGCTGAAACATTCCGGGTTCGTGGGCAGGGTCGGTGTTTATGACAAAGGCCGCGGTCGCCGTTGGGTCGATGCTCGGCGGTAAGTGGTTTCGTGGAATGACACTAACAAGGGAACAACGTCGAACGAAAATATCCGACATCAAAAGGTTGTAAATCTCCCTCGTTTTCATATTCTTCCTCTTTTTTTTTCTCTCTCAAACGGCGAAGTCTGTTAGAATCTGCCTTGTCTTGGACACCTCGAGCACCGAGTCCAACCACAGCCTACTCTCGGCGTAGACGATAACTTGTAGGGGAGTAGTGGTGGGAGCCGCAAACTTGAGTTCTATCGACAAGGGTCCGCTATCCCTTCCAACACCAGCATCAACCCTTCATGTCCTATCATCATCATCATACCACACAAAGTTTCAAACCGATTATTAATCGCCGGCGGTGGGCATGTGAGGTGGAGGGGCGGGTAATAGGCAACAGGAGGCGACATGTAAAAAAATGCTGACAAGCAATGACGTTGAAGGGGTATTGTAGACCAAATCACGCCTCGATCGTTCTGGATCTGTCGTCTGATTAACAAGAGTGAGGTCCCCTTGGTTAACAAAAAAGGGGCGTGTAGTTGAGGTTACCATAAGCGTTTTCGAGACTGCCTTAACGCCATCTTTAGACAATGGGACTACCCCCTCTGCCTTCATGTCCTATCATCAGCATGTGCCACCCTCAACACCATCATCAGCCCTTCAGGTCCCATCATCAAACCACACAAAGTATCAACCAGCGAAATTCTCTCTCTCTCTCTCTCTCTCTCTCTCTCTCTCTGTCTCTCTCACATTCATGGTAAACCAAAACAAAATAAATCACTAAGATTTTTACCACCATAACACACAAATTTAGTGTCATATTAAAAAAAGTCGACCTTAAAACCATACAAATCTACTCCCATACTCATAAAAGTTAGACACATCAAACAGATAATTACTTCCAAACTCCAAAAAAAGTTAGACCAAATCACGCCTCGATCGTTCTTTAACATTGCCTCCAGCGTTCTATAACATTGCCTCGAGCGTTCTCTAACATTGCCTCGATCGTTCTTTAACATTGCCTCCAGCGTTCTCTAACATTGCCTCGAGCGTTCTCTAACATTGCATCGATCGTTCTCTAACATTTTCATTAGTTGGAGTCTTTGTGTTGCCTTCTTAGTGAGATTCTCTACGTGTTTCTTCAGGCTCAATTGTCAGTCTAGTTGTATTCCTAAAAATCTACTTCCATACTGATACTAGTTAGACACATCGATCAGATTGCCTTAACGTCATCTTTAGACAATGGAACTACCCCTCTGCCTTCATGTCCTATCATCAGCATGTGCCACCCTCAACAACATCATCAACCCTTCATGGCCTATCATCATCATCATCATCATGTGCCACCCTCAACACCATCATCATCCCTTCATGGCCTATCATCATCATGTGCCACCCTCAACACCATCATCATCCCTTCATGGCCTATCATCATCATGTGCCACCCTCAACACCATCATCATCCCTTCATGTCCTATCACATATTCAAAAAATAGTCGATCTTAAAACCATACAAATCTACTCCCATACTCATAAAAGTTAGACACATCAAACAGATAATTACTTCCAAACTCCAAAAAGTTAGACCAACTCACAACGAACCACGAACCATCAACTCACGAACCACGAACCACAACCCCACGAACCATCAACTCACGAACCACGAACCACAACCCCACGAAACATTGCCTCGATCGTTCTTTAACATTGCCTCCAGCGTTTCTCTAACATTGCCTCGAGCGTTCTCTAACATTGCCTCGATCGTTCTTTAACATTGCCTCCAGCGTTCTCTAACATTGCCTCGAGCGTTCTCTAACATTGCCTCGATCGTTCTTTAACATTGCCTCCAGCGTTCTCTAACATTGCCTCGAGCGTTCTCTAACATTGCCTCGATCGTTCTTTAACATTGCCTCCAGCGTTCTCTAACATTGCCTCCAGCGTTCTCTAACATTGCCTCGATCGTTCTATAACATTGCCTCCAGCGTTCTCTAACATTCCCTTGCTCGTTCTCTAACATTTTCATTAGTTGGAGTCTTTGTGTTGCCTTCTTGGTGAGATTCTCTACGTGTTTCTTCAGGCTCAATTGTCAGTCTAGTTGTATTCCTAAAAATCTACTTCCATACTGATACTAGTTAGACACATCGATCAGATAGTTACATCCAAATCGCAAACATTTTACTGCTGAAGGCTCGTTGTGTTTTTGATCTGTCTGCCCTGTCACCTAGCCAAACTATTTTATCTGTTGTTTCCTTATATATTCTATGATGGGGGCTATTCCTAGCTTTCTTCTCAGTTCTTCATTTCTGAGCTTATCTCTCAGACTGTTTCATGTCATTCGTCTAACACATTTCATCTCTGAGATCACAAAAATTTAGGCACATACTCAAAAAGTCGACCTCAAAACCATAAAAAGCTACTCCCACATTCATCTAAAAGTTACACCAAAACCGCACCAGATTTGCAACGTGCAAAAACATGCACAAGTTTGACACGCGAACCAGTTTGGCACAATGCACCTTCGTAAGGGGCGTAACAATCATAAAAGTGATTATCAAGGGTGTAACAATCATCATTCGTAAGGGCGTAACAATCATAAAAGTGATTATCAAAGTAAATTTTGGATATGGGATGTCTATTGGTGCATTGTGCCAAACTGGTTCGCGTGTCAAACTTGTGCATGTTTTTGCACGTTGCAAATCTGGTGCGGTTTTGGTGTAACTTTTAGATGAATGTGGGAGTAGCTTTTTATGGTTTTGAGGTCGACTTTTTGAGTATGTGCCTAAATTTTTGTGATCTCAGAGATGAAATGTGTTAGACGAATGACATGAAACAGTCTGAGAGATAAGCTCAGAAATGAAGAACTGAGAAGAAAGCTAGGAATAGCCCCATCATAGAATATATAAAGAAACAACAGATAAAATAGTTTGGCTAGGTGACAGGGCAGACAGATCAAAAACACAACGAGCCTTCAGCAGTAAAATGTTTGCGATTTGGATGTAACTATCTGATCGATGTGTCTAACTAGTATCAGTATGGAAGTAGATTTTTAGGAATACAACTAGACTGACAATTGAGCCTGAAGAAACACGTAGGAATCTCACTAAGAAGGCAACACAAAGACTCCAACTAATGAAAATGTTAGAGAACGAGCAAGGGAATGTTAGAGAACGCTGGAGGCAATGTTATAGAACGATCGAGGCAATGTTAGAGAACGCTGGAGGCAATGTTAGAGAACGCTGGAGGCAATGTTAAAGAACGATCGAGGCAATGTTAGAGAACGCTCGAGGCAATGTTAGAGAACGCTGGAGGCAATGTTAAAGAACGATCAAGGCAATGTTAGAGAACGCTCGAGGCAATGTTAGAGAACGCTGGAGGCAATGTTAAAGAACGATCGAGGCAATGTTTCGTGGGGTTGTGGTTCGTGGTTCGTGAGTTGATGGTTCGTGGGGTTGTGGTTCGTGGTTCGTGAGTTGATGGTTCGTGGTTCGTTGTGAGTTGGTCTAACTTTTTGGAGTTTGGAAGTAATTATCTGTTTGATGTGTCTAACTTTTATGAGTATGGGAGTAAATTTGTATGGTTTTAAGGTCGAATATTTTTTTGAATATGTGATAGGACATGAAGGGATGATGATGGTGTTGAGGGTGGCACATGATGATGATAGGCCATGAAGGGATGATGATGGTGTTGAGGGTGGCACATGATGATGATAGGCCATGAAGGGATGATGATGTTGTTGAGGGTGGCACATGATGATGATGATGATGATAGGCCATGAAGGGTTGATGATGTTGTTGAGGGTGGCACATGCTGATGATAGGACATGAAGGCAGAGGGGGTAGTTCCATTGTCTAAAGATGGCGTTAAGGCAATCTGATCGATGTGTCTAACTAGTATCAGTATGGAAGTAGATTTTTAGGAATACAACTAGACTGACAATTGAGCCTGAAGAAACACGTAGAGAATCTCACTAAGAAGGCAACACAAAGACTCCAACTAATGAAAATGTTAGAGAACGATCGATGCAATGTTAGAGAACGCTGGAGGCAATGTTAGAGAACGCTGGAGGCAATGTTAAAGAACGATCGAGGCAATGTTAGAGAACGCTCGAGGCAATGTTAGAGAACGCTGGAGGCAATGTTAAAGAACGATCGAGGCGTGATTTGGTCTAACTTTTTTTGGAGTTTGGAAGTAATTATCTGTTTGATGTGTCTAACTTTTATGAGTATGGGAGTAGATTTGTATGGTTTTAAGGTCGACTTTTTTTAATATGACCCTAAATTTGTGTGTTATGGTGGTAAAAATCTTAGTGATTTATTTTGTTTTGGTTTACCATGAATGTGAGAGAGACAGAGAGAGAGAGAGAGAGAGAGAGAGAATTTCGCTGGTTGATACTTTGTGTGGTTTGATGATAGGACCTGAAGGGCTGATGATGGTGTTGAGGGTGGCACATGCTGATGATAGGACATGAAGGCAGAGGGGGTAGTTCCATTGTCTAAAGATGGCGTTAAGGCAGTCTCGAAAACGCTTATGGTAACCTCAACTACACGCCCCTTTTTTGTTAACCAAGGGGACCTCACTCTTGTTAATCAGACGACAGATCCAGAACGATCGAGGCGTGATTTGGTCTACAATACCCCTTCAACGTCATTGCTTGTCAGCATTTTTTTACATGTCGCCTCCTGTTGCCTATTACCCGCCCCTCCACCTCACATGCCCACCGCCGGCGATTAATAATCGGTTTGAAACTTTGTGTGGTATGATGATGATGATAGGACATGAAGGGTTGATGCTGGTGTTGGAAGGGATAGCGGACCCTTGTCGATATAACTCAAGTTTGCGGCTACCACCACTACTCCCCTACAAGTTATCGTCTATGCCGAGTTGGACTCGGTGCTCGAGGTGTCCAAGACAAGGCAGATTCTAACAGACTTCGCAGTTTGAGAGAGAAAAAAAAAGAGGAAGAATATGAAAACGAGGGAGATTTACAACCTTTTGATGTCGGATATTTTCGTTCGACGTTGTTCCCTTGTTAGTGTCATTCCACGAAACCACTTACCGCCGAGCATCGACCCAACGGCGACCGCGGCCTTTGTCATAAACACCGACCCTGCCCACGAACCCGGAATGTTTCAGCAGAGTCACCGATTACCTATTCCAGCTATCATCAAGGTTTTGTCAAATGGAGGGCGGTTGTGTAGGAAACCCAGACGGTTAAAATTATCAGCAACCGGACAGTAATATATATATGATGTATTAATAAAATTGTGGAATATAGAATTCTGTTTTGCTTTACATTGAATGAGAAAGAGCGAGCGTCACTATTTAATATTAGCACACCTTACTACACGACACATGATGATGTTGGTAGCGATAACACACACGACCAATAATCTTTCCTCAAGAGCTGCTATCCTGGCACATGATGTTAGCGATACTACAATAACACACCTGTGCCGACGAACTCGTTCCCGCCCGCGAGCTAGTCGTATTTATCTAATCCTTTTCCTAACAATACCCCTTCAACGTCATTGCTTGTCAGCATTTTTTTTTACATGTCGCCTCCTGTTGCCTATTACCCGCCCCTCCACCGCACATGCCCACCGCCGGCGAATAATAATCGGTTTGAAACTTTGTGTGGTATGATGATGATGATAGGACATGAAGGGTTGATGCTGGTGTTGGAAGGGATAGTGTTGAGGCACATGATGATGATTTTTATTTGACTTGAGTTAGCTTGGATATGCAATAGAGAGAAATCGCTATAATCTGGTACATGACGCTAACGATACTAATAATTGCTTGTCAGCATTTTTTTTTACACGTCGCCCTGTCACGTAGGAGACCCGTGTTCGAATCCTGAAGGGAGACTGTTTTTTTATTTTTATTTTTTTTATTTTTAATAATTCTGAGTTTACTTTCACAAATACATATTTTTTTAATAATTCTGAATTTTTACTTTCACAAATATACTCTTTTAAAATACTCTTTCACAAATATTTTCATCTAACACACAGCGAGAGACGCACGATCACCGGACAATAAGCCGTCACGATCTTTTGAATTTACCTTATTTAATCTCTCAGATACAGTACACCGTTCGACAAACTAGCCTTCATTGTCATTGCTTGTCAGCATTTTTTTTACATGTCGCCTGGCCTGTCACGTACAGTACCTCGTGTTCGAATCCTGAAGGGAGACTGTTTTTTTTATTTTTTTTATTTTTTATTTTTAATAATTCTGAGTTTACTTTCACAAATACATATTTTTTAAATAATTCTGAATTTTTACTTTCACAAATATACTCTTTTAAAATACTCTTTCACAAATATTTTCATCTAACACACAGCGAGAGGCGATCACCGGACAATAAGCCGTCACGATCTTTTGAATTTACCTGCGTTAAGCTCTCAGACACTGCGACAAACTAACCTTCAACGTCATTGCTTGTCAGCATTTTTTTTACACGTCGCCCTGTCACGTAGGAGACCCGTGTTCGAATCCTGAAGGGAGACTGTTTTTTTATTTTTTTTTATTTTTTATTTTTAATAATTCTGAGTTTACTTTCACAAATACATATTTTTTAAATAATTCTGAATTTTTACTTTCACAAATATACTCTTTTAAAATACTCTTTCATTTTCATCTAACACACAGCGAGAGGCGATCACCGGACAATAAGCCGATTAGCACCGAGTCTTTTGAATTTACCTGCGTTAAGCTCTCAGACACTGTAGACCGTTTCGACAAACTGACGAACCCAAAAAAAAATTTCCCCCAAAAATAATGAAGTTCGAAAAAAAAACGAATTCGAAAAAAAAAAATTTGTTTCTTTTTTTTTTTTGCACGGTTTTGGTGCATGTTTCGTGCAAAGTCGGTGCCAAATCTATTGTCTTTCGGTGCATGTTATTCCACTTTTGGGTTGGTTCACAGCCACTCCTACTACTTAGGCTAGTCTCCATGTATTCCCAATTAAAATGTGCGATTCTGTATTCTATGCCACTGACTCTATTATAAAGTAACTAGAGAGTGAAGATATTTCATGTCATATGACTACGAGGTGGTTGTTTAAAGATATGTTTCCAAAAAGACATATGTACCTATAGTACATGAATCTGGGAGAATTTATAATAACACCATGACTCATTGAAAGAAGAAGGGTGTGAGAGTATAGCAATAAGGTCTTGATCAGTTGTGAGTCATTGACAATGCTCGAGATCGTATATTCATCAATTTTTAGCAAGGTTGATGGAAGAGTGGCTGACAAGAAGTTTAACATGTTAATTTTTTTTAAAATCCGACCTACTAATCACTACACAAGTGGCAACATCTCTGAATTGTTAAATCCGACCTACTAATCACTACACAAGTTTCACTATCTCTGAATTGTTAAATCCGACCTACTAATCACTACACAAGTGGCACCATCTCTGAATTGTTAAAATCAACAAGTCATAAATTACTAGCGTATATGTTTTCCGTGACAGAGTTATCTGTTCCTACCACTATTTCTACCCAATCGAAATGGGCACATTTTTGTTTCAATTAAACACGAGGAGTATTTGCTTAGGATAAACAAACCGCTATTTGAAAAGTACCCCGCTAGCAGACTTTACATGTAGCGTGCTTTTTTCTATATAACATTTTGTAAAATTCAAATTTTTATTTAAAACTATTCAACAGTGTGTAGTTTTAGAAGTGTGTAGTAGACGGTGACAATCATCACCATTATACAACATTCAAATAAATAGGACAGAGCTGAAACAAATACTTGGGCACAATAATAACATCTGATGGAAGAGCACCACAGAAATAAAAAAAAGCGGAATAGCTCAGGCCAAAATAGTTTTAGAAAATGAAAAACGTCTTATACAACAAGTCTATATCAATAGAAAAGAAAAAGAGAGTTAATCTGTGCTATATAGAGCCAATTCCTGACCTACGGAAGCGAATCAAGGACAGTAGACAAACAAATGAAAAGACGACTAGAAACAGCAGAGATGGGATTTCTCAAAAGAATGTTGAAAGTTCTATGGACAGCTAAACAGACAAATTAAGATATTCTCAAAGAGGCCAACACAAAAATGAGTTCATAAAAAGCATCAGAAAGAAATAATCAACATTTTTCGTTGAGTGAGGTAAATATAGCAATTTTGTGTGTAGTTTGTTTGCGATGATGTAAACGATGTTTTAAAGCAACAGCCATGACCTGTCTTAGTTTGCCGCTCTTACTCTTGAGTTGATAATCAGTTTGTTAAAGGGTGGAGACAAATAATAATAAATACATTTTATTATAGAGGTATCTTCCGAGGTGACAGAACAACGAATCATTTCAAGGGAAGAATTATGTTTACAACACTTGGAAAAAATCACAAATAATCAACAGACAAAAATAAAGAACAATATACGGTCCGTAACAGGATCGAACCCGTACTCCTCGACTCAGCGCCTTGACACGGACTTTGGTTCTCGTGACAATGTGCCGAAGAGTACGGATTCTACCATGCTTCGGGCCGTCTATTGTTCTTTTCTGTTGTAGATTATTTGTGAATTTTTTCCGAGTGTTGTAAACATACTTCTTACCTTGAAATGATTCATTGTTAAAGAGTGACTGAATGTCCGAAAGGGAGCTCCTAAGATACATCAGAAAGAAACAATCAATATTTACGGGCACTTCATAAGAAGAGGAAAGTTGGAATAATTGATTACAAATTGGCAAAATACAAAGAAAGTGATATCGCGGACGACAAAGAGAGAAAATACTGGAAAGCTTAGTGTCATGGCATGGGAAACAGTCAACAACAGAACTGATACGATGCACTGTAGATAGAAGATTGTGGAAGGATATGATGAACTACACCAACCGGTATGGCACATGATGATAATAATGATGATGATGACGAAGGACCGAACTACCAAACTATCACCAACAATGTATTCGAACAACACAAGATCTAAAGCATCAACCGATAAAAAACAATTACATTCAATAAAGAACAATTACATTCAATATAGAACAATTATATTCAATAAAGAACAATTACATTCAATATAGAACAATTATATTCAATAAAGAACAATTACATTTAATAAAGACCAATTACATTTAATAAAGAACAATTACATTCAATATAGAACAATTACATTCAATATAGAACAATTACATTCAATAAAGAACAATTACATTAATAAAGAACAATTACGATCAATAAAGAACAATTACATTCAATAAAGAACAGCTACATTCAATAAAGAACAATTACATTCAATATAGAACAATTACATTCAATAAAGAACAATTACATTCAATAAAGAATAATTACATTCAGTAAAGAACAATTACATTCAATATAGAGCAATTACATTCAATATAGAGCAATTATATGTCATACAGAAAAATTACGTCCTACAATGTGTAGTTCCATTAACTAATTAATAATTCAACTCCACAGACCGAATACAGTCTATGAATAACAACTTCGCCCCACAGAGAACAATTATTTCCTACAAAGAACAATCACATAATGTATGATGATGATGATGATGGAGAAACATACGAAAAGAAGTAGCAAAAAGAAATAATATATATGTGTGTGTGTGTATGTGTGTATGTTTGTGTGATGTTTATTCGGTCATTCATTGGATACCGTCTCTTAATCGAAAAAAAATCAGGTCTATTTTTGGATTGTGTTAAGTAGTTTTTTTTTCCTTTTACTTGTCGGCTCTTCCGGTTATTTGTCTTCTTTTCCTTCGTGATCATGAACAGTTATTGTTTGTTGACTTTACAGCAATCTATTTTGTCTTCTAATCAGCAACGAATTTACTGAGATTTACATATCACAATGTTGAAGAACTTCTCGTTAATTGACATCACAGTGTGCAAGATCTTGTTTGGTAATGTAGATCACATTTCAAAATCTACTTGTTGCTACATACCACGGGATTAACGTTCTCGCTAATGTATACAACAAATGAGTATTTTCTTGTTTCTACATGCTAACAGTTTAACACTTTTATTTTGTATAGAAATCACAGAAATGAAAATCTGTTGTTGGTACACATTAACAGTTTGATATACCCCCATTAGTGTGTGCCTCAATTGAAGAGCTTCTCGTTGTTAAATATCGAAGTGGAATAATTTCTCGCTGGCACATACCATAGTTCAAGAGACTGTTAAAGAGCTTCAACATTTATAAAAATCACTCGACGGTTCTGAAAATGTGTCAGAAATATCCCACACGAAACAATACCATCACAGCATATTTTCATTTCTGGTGTCTGCCTTAGGACTTTGAGGACCAAACAATAAAGGTCGCTTGACCAGTGCAGTCGACGTGAGGTGTTCGAGTTTTTATTTCACCCCAGATAGATTAAAAAAAAACGTGTGACCCTACAGGTACTCGAACCCTCGTTTTCCTGGTTTGGAGCCCGATAACTTATCGATTCTGTCACCCAATCTCCTTGTTATGACACCAGATGTGACTAGTTGAAAGGCGGAAGTATAAAGTGAGAAAGGGAGGGAACCCATGGTTGTTATAGAAATGAATTAAAACAAAATTGATCTCTTTCGGGCTAAGAGAGTCACGCCCGGCCATGAATCGGTTGAGCATGACAAACGGGCCACGGTGGTTTGGAGAGCAAGCGATGATCCCAGTTTTCTGAATATCTTTTGGGACCTCGGTAATGACAAGAGTTGATGGTTGGTAGCTAATTGGATTGGTGTCACGAATTTTGAAAAAAGCGATCATCAGTGACTGGACATCACTGGTGCAGAGGAAGAAATGATTTCACTGTAAGGGAACTCAAGAAAACTAGCATTATCTTGCATCATTCAGTTACAATATCACTTTTCTATTTAAACTTCAGTCAATAACTGTATTTAAAATCATAATAGCAGCCATATAAATTAATAGACTATGAATACCATTGACCATTGTATATTTGTGTGTGTGTTGCAGACCATGTGCGGTTTTTTTTCGACCATGAAATACGAAATACGGTTAGATTATATCTTTAGTCTAATCGACAGATAATCTTTATTTCACAGCGAACAACTCCATAGAACTAAGATCCCCTCCACGGTTTAGTTTAGTTTAGTTTAGTTTAGTTTAGTTTAGTTTAGTTTAGTTTAGTTTAGTTTAGTTTAGTTTAGTTTAGTTTAGTTTAGTTTAGCAATTCTAAAAAAACAAAAGAAGAAAAAAATGGTGTGGTGATAGCTTTACGTATTAATGGACAAAACAAAAGAGGGCGTTTCGGCCAAGTAGGCCTTCAGCTGCAACAACAAACAACAACACACAAAATATATATATAAGGATATGTAAACAAATCTAACTACTTGACGATAATATGATAGATACTCAAGAAATTAAATAAAAAGGGGTCACTTCACTGTGTTGCAGAGCGTGGTCAGCTACTGAATGGACTAAAATGAGAGGGCGGGATGACCAACTATATATCTCATTGGAGAACCGTATCAGGATAGAGACGACGCCTAAAGAAACTTAACATCAGGAGGGCCTGTTGGAGAAAATCGTGATCATCCTGGCAGATACGACGAAGTCGTAATAATTGAGAATATGGAATGGAATCTCTGCAGTGGGATGGATGAGACGAGGTGTAGAGAAGATAACAGTGGGTGTCCGTGGGTTTATAGAAGACGGAAGTGTGGGGGCTGGAGGTACCAAGGGAGACGATCAGATCAAGAAAAGTGACGGACGAGGTAGAGATATAAGATGTAATCTTGATGGATTTATGAAAGTTGTCAATGTAGTCGATGAACCTGGAGATGTCATCTTCCGGCAAGTCAGTCAGTCCTAAACCATCATCAATGTACTGGAGATGAGGGGAAGGGCCCTTCTATTGACCTTTCGAGCCGTAACCGGCCCATAGGGCGTAGACCAAGATACACCTTCTCCTATAAGAATTTTTGTTCTAGCAGTTTTCTTTTAAAGATATTTTATCAAATCTCGCCATCTGTCTCTGTTCTGTGCAAGCAGTTCTATCTCATTGAGGGAGCCGATTCCTGCTGCTCTTGCCTCTCTCATCAATGTTCTTCTCAGTGTCTCCCTGGGTCTTCCTCTTTTTCTTTTACCTGTTGTTTCCCATATGAGGGCTTGCTTTGCTATTCGATTATTATCTCTTCTCATCACATGTCCAACGTATGACCATCGTCTTTTCTTTATTACTGAAGATATTAGTGGTTGATTGGCGATTTCTCTAATTTCCTCGTTTGTTTTGAATTCGTTCCATTCTATACCAAGTATTTTCCTTAGACATTTATTTTCGAATGCGTTCAACTTTGTTTCTATATCTCTTGTTGTTTTCCAGCTTTCACACGCATACGTAAGGGTTGATCAGGTCTACGTTTCATTAACAACATCGTTTTTACGATAGCGGCTTGTTAAACCTCTGATCAACGGTTCTATACCAAGGGCCCTTAGTTTAGTTTAATTGACAGATCATCTTCATTGCACAACGAACAACCCCCATAGAACTAAGACCCCTTACTTTGCACCTTTCCCAATACAACGTGTGCTCCCCGAAATAATTTGATTAATAATTAATGTAATTACCGTTCGTTGATAATTATTAATAAATTAATAATTAACTCTCTGCACTAGACTCCTAAACATGGGACTCGTGACCCAAATAGGACTGTCCATATAAGAGTGCCAAGAAACAAAAGTATGAAAACATTTGATCACTTTTGGACCCCCATACTGATGACAATATGAAACAATAATCTCATATCAGGGCTGCTTGAAATGGCCCTGCCTTCTTTGTAAATTATTTTCTATTCTTGAAGCATGGCTACGATTGTTCTCTAATGAGAAAAATTGTTACAGACGAAGACTACGTCATTCTCAAAATATATTGGATGTGGATTCAATCCCCGGTATTGTCAAATTTTGTTTCTTTTCTTTGTCTCGTAATTTCAGCTCCCTGTGGAGTATAGGTATTTAACAATCATTTTCCAAACCGTCGTATTTTCTTAAGATCGTTCCAAAGTTTATGTTATGACCTGTCCATGTTTGTTAATTTTATTGTGTTATTAGATTTTTCTGTTGTTGTAAAGTGTAGCCTGGTTTGTGTCCAACCCTATTTTGCCGTCTCGTACGACATGCCTGGCAGCGTATAGCGCCCTAACACTTCTTTAAGGTTCTAACAACCTTCATTGGGCGTTACATAAATATGAGCCCATCAAAACGCAGAAAATATATATGCGGCCGTTATTCTCTATCTATCTATTGACCTTTCGAGCCGTAACCGGCCCATAGGGCGTAGACCAAGATACACCTTCTCCTATATGAATTTTTGTTCTAGCAGTTTTCTTTTAAAGATATTTTATTAAATCTCGCCATCTGTCTCTGTTCTGTGCAAGCAGTTCTATCTCATTGAGGGAGCCGATTCCTGCTGCTCTTGCCTCTCTCATCAATGTTCTTCTCAGTGTCTCCCTGGGTCTTCCTCTTTTTCTTTTACCTGTTGTTTCCCATATGAGGGCTTGCTTTGCTATTCGATTATTATCTCTTCTCATCACATGTCCAACGTATGACCATCGTCTTTTCTTTATTACTGAAGATATTAGTGGTTGATTGGCGATTTCTCTAATTTCCTCGTTTGTTTTGAATTCGTTCCATTCTATACCAAGTATTTTCCTTAGACATTTATTTTCGAATGCGTTCAACTTTGTTTCTATATCTCTTGTTGTTTTCCAGCTTTCACACGCATACGTAAGGGTTGATAGTACCGTTATTCTCTAGTCCCATAGAAATAGCTTTGTTGATGTACAGAAACGGTTAACGAATCGTAAACTAAGAAGTCAAAATGCAACTTTCAGCTATTAAATCCAAAACAAGAGTTTAAGTGGGATGCAATACCCAGTATTATTATTATACCTCAGCAAGCAATGTGATAATAAAGCAGGCATTTTAATTGTCAACAATTAAAATATGTCAATACAATGTTGTCACAGGAGAACGCAGCTACATCATTACATCACACAATATTTTCTGATAGGGTCCAATCTAAGTTTGGTATTCTGTGGTATACTGTGTAAGCCTTAGAGGCAATGCAGCAGGAGGTCGACGCCTGGGAGTCATGACCCAGGCGGGCCCACCTCCCCTAGAGTGTCAAGAAGCTAAAGGGCCGAAACACTTGCTCGAGGGGGGGGGTCTCTTCTGATGATCGGATTACCTCCTACTGCGAAGCTTTGTACAAAGAGTTTCCTACTACTACTATATTATTATTATTAATACATAATCAAAACATTTTTTACAGTTTAATTTGAATCACATTAACTAAACAAATATTATCAGGGAGATGTATATTTACTATTTACCTCCTCTTTCTCACAAAATTTGAAAACCTCCGAGGAACACAACTTTGTGAATAACGCGACAAACTAGTCCTGTATATCATTAAATAAGGCTGAGAACTGCGGAAACACACAGATATTTAAATTTGCCTGGTAGTATGAAGTAATGACTCAGATAATCAGCAATAGTTACACAAAGACAAGTCGTAATTTGAAAAAATTGCACAGAAAATTAAATTTCCTTCTTCGCTCTTACATGGATATATACTGTGGGATCACAGTTAATAGTTAGAACTTGGTCAATTAAATTAACGTTTTTATTTGTAATCTATTTAGGAGACAGAGAAACTAAGAGTCTAGAGAATGGCTAGTCTTGGCTTCAAGTCACTTCTTGTCGTTGCTGTAATGTTAACATCAGGTAAGGGATTAGTTTTAAACTCGTTGAAAGTTTTCTCATATTTTTCTGTATGTCGTTACTTGAATGTCTTTTCTCTTGTGTTCGCTTCCTTGACAAGACTCAGTACATAACAATAGCAGTTTTACTTTATGCATGTGATTATATAATCATGTAGTTCTTCTACTGCTGTGTTTACCCAAAGACTACTTCTATTCATCATCGCACACCCGTAACAAGAAGTTAAGAACGCGTAGATTCGATAAGGCGCTAGTTTAAGGCAGAAAAATGTATATTTTAGCCTTTCAGGCAGACACATCCGTCTTCGTCACGTTTTGTATTTCAGTATGACATTTTATGATCAACTTATCCACTGACATTTGTCATTCATATCTTCTCATATTTTCCTCGTTGTCAGTCTGACTTCTATTGATATTTGTTGTATTGATTATTTTAATACTTTCGTCTTTGCCTTTTATTTGTTAGTGATGATGGCCACTCCCTGGTCTACCAAATCATGTTGCAGATAACAATGGGCCTCTTCTTCCCTCTCCCTCTTTCCATCAACCTGAACCAGATGGAACGTTATCCACGCCAGGATATTTTCCCTGTTTCAAACTTTCACGATAGCTTCAATTTCATCGCGAGGTATAGGCAGGTCTCACAGACAATGGACACTGTAGTAAATTGGGGCTCCGTTACATTCAGAGTTGTACAGATCGGACTGTACTCTGTCTATCGATTGGTAATCTCATGCGCTCCAGTGAGACATTGGGTGGATCTGTTTTGATTATCCGCAAATAAACCATTTAACATTTTATATACTTTTTCTACTTTTATTTGAGCTTAAATTATCTTCTTCTATTTCTTGTTGAAGAGCTCTTAAATGTTATGCAGAGCCAGTCTTAAAATATGGATGTGAATCATGGACAATAGGACAACAGACAAAGAAATCACTGGAGTCTGTAGAAATGTGGTTTTACAGAAGAATGTTGAGAATACCATGGACATCTAAGAAAGAGGCCAAAGCAAAAAGAAAGCTAATTTCCAATATTAGGAATAAACAATCATCATTTTATGGTCATGTAGTGAGAAGGGAACAGCTGGAATATATTGTAACAACTGGAAAGATTGAGAGACGAAGAGATAGAACAAAACAAAGAGAAAAGATAACAGACAGCTTACGAGAATGGCTTGGCAGAAGGTCAACAACAGAAATGATAAATAGCTGCCGAGATCGAAAGTTGCGTAGAGACATGATCACCTACGCCAGCAGGCCCGGTACTTGTTGATGATGATTTATTTTTGGTTTTTCCTCCCTTCAGTTCTCTTTTGCTTTTTTCAAACTGCTACGAATGTTGCGATTTGCTTGTCTGTACCTTTGGTGCTTTCTAGTGGTTCTTTTTGGTATGTTTTAGCTTTATTCTTACATCATAACGTTTGATGATACTCTCCTTGATTCATGGCTTCGTTGTCTTTTACTGTTTGCGTAGAATTCAAGTTTGTAACCAGTTTAATGACGAATTCTATCAGTTTTCACCTTTCTCATTCTTGGCCCGTAACGTTTTTTTAAAAATGATTCTTTTTACTTCCCCATTGGGAGCCGCGATAGCTCAGAGGTTAGTGAACTGGACTACAAAGGACAACAGGTAGGGTTCGATCCCAACCGACGACTTCTGGGTTCACCCAGCCTTAAATGGGTACCGGATTTTTTCTAGGGAAACTAAAGCGGCACGGGCGTAATACCGACCACATTGCCCGAAAAATCATGTGCTGAAGGTCTGCACAATTTATGGTCACTAACATCATATTTTCTATACACCACTTGGCGTGACGGGGCACTTTACTTTACTTACATCCCCCATTGAAATCACCTAGAACTATTGTGAACTCACAGAATTGTTTCTAAATGTCATCGGGGTCTTGTGCATTGTAGCAGTTGTTTCCTCTTTCCAGCTATTGATTTATGTAAGATTGACTCAGCCTGAATAGGGTCACCTACATTGTGTGTGTGTGTGTGTTTGTGTGTGTGTTTGTGTGTGTGTGTGTGTTTGTGTGTGTGCGTGCGTGCATGTAGCACACATACTGGAGGCAAATAATAATGAATGAATATTGTTATAGAGGAAGACTTCCGAGCTGATAGATCAGCGATTCATGTCAGAGGATTAGGTATGCTTACAGCATTCGGAACAACAGAAAAAAACAAAACAAAGAAGAATAGACAGTACGAAGCTGGATCAACCCCGTACTCCTCGACACAGTGCCATGTCACGAGTAACAAACGCTAGAGAACACGGCCAATCAATAGTTCTTTTTTCTCTCTTTATTTATTTCTTTTCCTGAGTGTTGTAAACATACCTCTTACCCTGAAATGATTAGTTGGCTTACACACCCATTATATTTCTCGGACATTACAAGAAGGTAGCAACACACCCCTAGGTCGTATATCAAATACGAGTAAAACACCTGAACTGACAGATTTATCAGTGTTTAATAAAATGGAGTAGCAATAAAACAGATTTCAAGTATCTGGCAAACAGGTTATCTTAAGATTGTATGTGTATAACACAGGCCAGATAGACAAAGGTTACCTTCCTGAGAATTAAAAAGATATTACCCAATCGATCTCTGACTTTGAAGGAAAGAGGAAAAACAGAGCCCGTCAGAATTATATGGGCCAGAAATAAGAAAGTGAAAATCAATATCGAACAAATTAAAAGATGAGTATTGGAGACCAAATAATATTAGTTTTACAGAAGAATGTTGAGAATCCCATAGACAGTAAGAATAACATTATAAAAAAGATCAAATCAAAAGGCAATCTTAACCTAATCGTCTGGAAACAAGAGTTACTTTTCTTGGTCTTCAGTGAGTAATACGTTGTGCTACCAATG
This sequence comes from Megaustenia siamemsis, assembly GCA_032433765.1. Classification (NCBI taxonomy): domain Eukaryota; kingdom Metazoa; phylum Mollusca; class Gastropoda; order Stylommatophora; family Ariophantidae; genus Megaustenia; species Megaustenia siamemsis. Next base: position 19,146,014 of record JAVIAB010000126.1, read on the forward strand.
CCAGACCTGGACCTTAGATGCAAGAACAATAAGCAAAATAACCTCTACTGAGATTAAATGTGTTAGACAAATGACAGGAAACAGTTTGAGAGACAAGATCAGAAATGAAGAACTGAGAAAAATGCTAGGAATAACCTTCGCCATAGAATATATAAAGAAACAACAGGTAAAATGTCCTGGGTATGTGACAGGGCAGAGGGATCAAAACACAACACATCGAATCATCAATAAACGTTACGAGAACACAAGACCTAAGGGACGACCACCGAAAAGATGGATTGACGGAATATTAGAAGAACTTGGAAACATAACAGCAGCAGAGGAGAACAGAAGAGCAAAAGATCACACATTATATCTCCCCTCGTCGCTGAAAGGTAAATGAGGAAGAAAAGAAGAAGTAGAATGAGAATTGAATAGTTGGAATATGTACTGTAACATCGTTACTATGTTGCATACCAGCTTGCGTTGGCGATCATGTTCTACCAACATTCTCTGTCAATATTGCATCATCATTTCTGTTGTTGACAGTTTACCGTGCTACATTATTGAGAGTGCTGGAGCCCTGTAGGGTGTTGAAAGTACTGCATTTCCGTAGGGTGTTGAGAGTACTGCAGTCATGTAGGGTGTTGAGAGTGCTGTAGTTCTGTAGGGTGTTGAGAGTGCTGCAGTTCTGTAGGGTGTTGAGAGTGCTGGAGCCCTGTAGGGTGTTGAGAGTGCTGGAGCCCTGTAGGGTGTTGAGAGTGCTGCAGTTCCGTAGGGTGTTGAGAGTGCTGCAGTTCTCTAGGGTGTTGAGAGTGCTGCAGTCATGTTGGGTGTTGAGAGTGCTGGAGTTCTGTAGGGTGTTGAGAGTGCTGGAGCCCTGTAGGGTGTTGAGAGTGCTGCAGTTCCGTAGGGTGTTGAGAGTGCTGGATCCCTGTAGGGTGTTGAGAGTGCTGCAGTTCCGTAGGGTGTTGAGAGTGCTGCAGTTCTGTAGGGTGTTGAGAGTGCTGCAGTCATGTTGGGTGTTGAGAGTGCTGCAGTTCTGTAGGGTGTTAAGAGTACTGCAGTCATGTAGGTTATTGAGAGTGCTGCAGTTATGTAGGGTGTTGAGAGTGCTGCAGTTCTGTAGGGTGTTGAGAGTGCTGCAGTCATGTTGGGTGTTAAGAGTGCTGCAGTTCTGTAGGTGTTGAGAGTGCTGCAGTCATGTTGGGTGTTGAGAGTGCTGCAGTTCTGTAGGGTGTTGAGAGTGCTGCAGTTCTGTAGGGTGTTAAGAGTGCTGCAGTTCTGTAGGGTGGTGAGAGTGCTGCAGTTCTGTAGGGTGGTGAGAGTACTGCAGTTCTGTAGGGTGTTGAGAGTGCTGCAGTTCTGTAGGGTGTTGAGAGTGCTGCAGTTCTGTAGGGTGTTGAGAGTGCTGCAGTCATGTTGGGTGTTGAGAGTGCTGCAGTTCTGTAGGGTGTTGAGAGTGCTGCAGTTCTGTAGGGTGTTAAGAGTGCTGCAGTTCTGTAGGGTGGTGAGAGTGCTGCAGTTCTGTAGGGTGGTGAGAGTACTGCAGTCCTGTAGGTTATTGAGAGTGCTGTAGCCCGGCAGGATGTTGAGAGAGCTACAGTCTTGTAGAGTATTGAGAGTGCTGCAATCCTGTAGGTTATGCTCTGGGGTCTGTCTCTACGATCCACAATCGCATGTTACAAAATCACAGGAACTATCTTATGCGGATGTACTCCGATGTCATAGTAGCCTCTTCTGAGTATGAATATCTTAGTCTGTACATCGTGTCTGTTGAACTTTCTTAAGATGTCATTTACTGGCTCATATTTTTCCTTTCATACAACTCTCTCCATTCTGTTTTCCTAGCTTGTTTCAGTATTATCTTTACTTCTTGGAGGCTCTGGAGTTGGTTAGATTGTTGAAGATTCCCATCTGCTTTTGCGGGTATGTCTGCTTTCTCGTTTCCAGGAATGTCGCAGTGTGCTGGTATCCACTACATGACTAGTTATATCTCTTCTGAAAGTGAGCATATGTTGTTTCTTATTTTCCGTGTGCATCTGCACTGTTTCAATTTATATTGCTTTATATTATATTTAGAGTGAAGTATAAGATGAATGCTGCAACTAGGGACGGATCATCAATATATAATCAGCGAGCTATAATAACTATCAGTCTGTATGCATCTCTTTATCTGTTGGCAAGAATGAACACGTAGCCTGACTTGTGTTTTGCGAGGTCTATTCTTCCACTTACTGATATAATAATATATAGACTAGGATTAGAATAGAATCATAGAAGGAAAGATATAGCTTAGGTCGGATATGTTAGTAGCTACCCTTAGCGAACTAGAAGTAAGTAGTAACAATAATATAAAAAAATGTAGACATTTTAAGAATAGGCATAGACAATTTTATTTATTACAGGATTTAATCTATTTAGGTTTTTTTTTATGATTTAGGTTTGTGAGAGAGATATCACTCTTAGAGTACATGCCGTGCCATTATTTTTAAAGTCAACGCTTAGTCAGATGTCAAGGTGAAGATTTGTTCAAAATTTGACACAAAAGTCAGCCAGAGTTTAACAGCTTTTTTTATGATTGTCTGAGAGATCAACAGTTAGAAACTCAGACATTAAATTAGGCAAATGAGAGAGCGGCAGTTAACCGAATGTATTAGCATAATTAAAAGGGTGGGGGGAGAGAGAGAGAGAGAGAGAGAGAGAGAGATAGATAGATAGATAGATAGAGAGAGATAGAGAGAGATAGAGATGTTGAAAATATAAAATGATGCTCTCAATCATACCCAACCAGGTTAGATATATTAGTCATTAAGACATAGTTTAGTTCAGAAGATTTGCAAAGTTAGAATTAGAAGTGTTTGTGTACCACAGATGTATATGGTTAATTGATCCAAATAATTGTGTAGCATGAGCCGAGTTATAATATTTTTATCGAATGAAAGATAGGATGTTGGATTAGCCACAGACAAGATCTATGAAGGGATGCCTCAAATAACTAAAGGTGATAACCTCTTGAGCGCATCAGATCAAGAACTTGAGATTTTTAAATGTTCTAAAATATACATCACAAGAACTAGCAGAATTGTATAATGCGACGATCGAATCAAGTTGATTCACTCATATGTCATGGCCTGTAGTTATTTAACTGCTTGTGTTAACATCAAGAACATTGCGAGTGTCGTCCTATCGTTATCTTAAGTGTAACCACCATGAATACACAACCCGCTGTAACACAGTCACAGTCACAGTGTTGAGTACAGTCAAGGCTAACAGATTCAATTCTTAAATATTTCTTTTTTTGCCTTCAGCTGTTCAACTTTCACCAAAACTAAATATAAACTTTCTATCATTTCCACAGTTACAAGTCAGCAAGCAATGGTTGTACCAAGTATAATATCAGCTGGTCAGCTATTCACTGTGTACTGTGGTTCACCTTATTTGATGAATCCAGAAACAAATGCCAAATATATTGATAGATTGCAGATCTTACGGAATGTGACTGCAGAATATGTTGAAAATGAAATAGTAGTTTACAGATCTCTTGTACCTCCAGGAACCGATAATCCAGTGAAGGTAATTTATCTGCAAGCTATGATTTATACATAGTGGACATGCTAAAGTATTTTCATACCAACCTTATGTTACCAACGTCAAACACGACCATTAAAGTCCAAAACACAGAAAAGTAAAACCGTCGACATGACGAGCTTGAGTAAGAAATCAAAACAAAGACAAATAGAATATATAAGACGAACATCCGAGAAGAAACTGATTGGAATAAAGCAGTACTTGGAGTTTATATATCATTATCATCATCATCACCACCATCACCACCATCATCATCATCATCATCTTCATCAAGTACCATGCCTGCTGGCGTAGGTGATCACGTCTCTCCACAACTTTCGATCTCAACAGTTAGTTATCATTCATTGTTGTTGATATTCAGCCATGCCATTCTCTTAAGCTGTTTGGTATTTGTTGCTCACTTCACTTCCACAATATGCTCGGTTCGAGTCAATAGTGTTGCTCACTTCACTACTGTGTCATTGACGCCTGTTTCTATTAATATCTGTTCCCAATGACACTTTTGTTTATTGACTATTATTTCATTGATACCTGTTTGCTTTGACAACCCCCCCCCCCCCCCCCATTATCTCACTGTTCCCTGTTTCCACTGTCCCCTGTTTCCACTGTCCCCTGTTTCTCCTGACCACTGTTTCCATAAACCCATGTTTCAAGGTACATGGGATCGAGTACCTGGTCATTTCGGAGGCGAGCTATAAAACCTGTGCTGAGGTTGAAAGCCTAACAGAACCTTCTACAGCTGTAAATTGAAACATTAGGCTGTATGCCACTGCCTTGTGATCATTTCACAAATAAAAAACATTGCAGAATTATTTTATAATAATTAACCAGTTTTACTGAAATGATCCTGGGTGATGCCTCAGGTGCAACGAGGTTTGTGCAATGTTCTGAGATGTTGGTGCGCAATGAGGGAAGACATATGGGTGTGAATTGACATTCATCATCATGTGCCACACCGGTATACGTGGGCGATCTTGAGCTTCCACAATCTTCTATCCACAGTGCATTGTATCAATTCTGTTGTTAACTGTTTTCCATGCCATGACACTAAACTATCTTGTATCTTCTCACTTTGTCTTCCGCAAACTAACCTTCCTTGTATTTTGCCAATTGTAACCAAGTACTTCCAATTTCCTTTTCTCATGATGTGCCAAAAACATTTTGATTGTTTCTTTCTGATGTTTTTTTTATTAACTCTCTTTTTGTGTTGGCCTTTTTGAGAATGTCCTCGTTGGTCTTTCAAGGCATTGAGTTATTGAGTTGTTAGCGCGTCATCATTATTGCACTCCGAACATGTCCATAGGTGCTCAGATTCCCTCCTCAGCAAATCCCACAGTGTCCAACGAATGACGACTCCAGTTCTATGCTGAGTGATAAGTATTCTTACACGGCCACTAAGATTCTCATTTCTGGCTGTGACCATTTTAACTGCCACTTTTAGCCTTTGTTATCAAGATGTATACTACATTATTGACTTAGACAATTGACATTAAATTAGCTTAATAATGACAGTATTAATAGGAAGTTTAAGATTAAGACAAATGCAAAATAGTTATTGTCTGTTCTACGTTTTGACATCTCTGATTACATATATATTTTTCATGCACTATGAATAGAATGTATTATCTAGTGTTTACTGTTCCCACCTTTTTATTTTTGTTAGACCATTCCTCATGCAAGAGACTGGAACATCACTTGTAGTGGCGGCAATAGTGGAGTAAACAACGTGGACACAATGACATGTGTGTTTGACGTTCGTGATACAAAGCTTGAGGATGCTGGGATCTACCACTGTCGAGTTGTTTACATTTTATCTGACAGTAAAGAAAGAACTGTTAGCAGATCTGTTAATGTAACAGTTACATCCCCTAGTAAGTACGAGCAGATGTAAGTATGCATATATAAAATAAACACAGAGTGGTATAGAAAAGCTAAACTAAATGAAAAACAAGACAAAGTGCAACATTTCGACAAAAGCCTCCATCGATTACAAAACACACAGACAAAAAAAATAAGAAAAAGCAAAATAAACAAAGAAGTGTAAAAACGAAACCCAAACATTGATCTGAAAAATGGCGGAAAGAAACGGTGGCCAGGATTTACATAGTTGTGGTTTTTATTAATATACAATTGGGCAGGTTGGGTTTAATTTGACCAAAAGGAGCTAAATAGTGAAAAATTATCACTCTTAATAAATGTTATCATTATCTATTACATTCTCCTAGGCCGCAACAATCAATGTTATTGGTATCTCTTGAAATATCTTGTCAATCATCAGTAACGTTCATCTAATTCGGTCGATACCTGGCCATCATTTACTGTTTGCCCCATGTCCGGCATTTAGTTTTCCTCTCAGTTTCCACTGTCTTTCGTTTAGTTTACTTTGGTTTTCCTCTCAGTTTCCACTGTCTTTCGTTTAGTTTACTTTGGTTTTCCTCTCTGTTTCCATTGTCTTTCGTTTAGTTTACTTTGGTTTTCCTCTCTGTTTCCACTGTCTTTCGTTTAGTTTACTTTGGTTTTCCTCTCAGTTTCCATTGTCTTTCGTATAGTTTACTTTGGTTTTCCTCTCAGTTTCTATTGTCTTTCGTTTAGTTTACTTTGGTTTTCATCTCAGTTTCTATTGTCTTTCGTTTAGTTTACTTTGGTTTTCATCTCAGTTTCTATTGTCTTTCGTTTAGTTTACTTTGGTTTTCCTCTCAGTTTCCATATGTTTTTTTCCGTCTGATGTTTACTATTGTGCCCAAGTATTTGGCTCTCTCTACTTGTTTCAGATTAGTCCCGTTTATTTTTTATGTTCCATGGTGGGGATATATACACCTGTATACGTTTATATATCAAATTGGATCTGTTGGGATTTCTGAAGACCAGCACATATAACAAAAATTGTTTATAATCTACCAGATGATGCAGGTTGTATTATTGTAAGGGGTCACGACTATGATCGAATCACACAAATTATAAAAAACGTCAGACATGAAAGAGTAATCTTAAAACGTCAGAAATGAAAGAGTAATCTCAAAACGTCAGACATGAAAGAGTAATCTTAAAACGTCAGACATGAAAGAGTAATCTCAAAACGTCAGACATGAAAGATTAATCTCAAAACGTCAGACATGAAAGAGTAATCTTAAAACGTCAGACATGAAACAGTAATCTCAAAACATCAGACATGAAGGAGTAATCTTAAAACGTCAGATACGAAAGAGTAATCTTAAAACGTCAGACATGAAACAGTAATCTCAAAACGTCAGACATGAAAGAGTAATCTCAAAACGTCAGACATGAAAGAGTAATCTCAAAACGTCAGATATGAAAGAGTAATCTCAAAACGTCAGACATGAAAGAATAATCTCAAAACGTCAGACATGAAAGAGTAATCTCAAAACGTCAGACATGAAAGAGTAATCTTAAAACGTCAGACATGAAAGAGTAATCTCAAAAAGTCATGTTATTTCTAATCTTGAAAATGTTACAACATTTATGGATGAAGATGTCTTGAGCCAAGTCCATTCAATTTCTGCTTTAAATCTATATTTTATTACAGTGGTTTCATTTGTGACACCAAACAGATAATGTGCATTTTCTAGTTAAAGCAAATATTTAATGTTTGAATGAGATTTTTTAGTGGCTAGTGTTCGTAAACGAGAGTCTAGTTGTGGAATAATGTGCTGTTATTCCCGTTTGGGTGTATGTTTTACTTCTGACGAGTGGATGGACTGTGATTACCTATATTTAAGTGGAAAATGATTTGTTATTATTTGTGTCGCGTGTTCGCGGTTCGACAGTTAAACACATAGTTCGACAACAAAGGCGACGGGCGGGTATGTCCAAACCGAATGTAAAAAGTCTGTGACGGTGGATGGGGCGGAAGAAGCAGAAATGATCAGCGGCTCAGAAAGCAAAAACAGCAACGTGTGTGGTACGCATGAGGCATATTCAGGACACGAAAGACGAATATGGCAAACCACCGTGAAAGAGATTGGAGCCTCATCACGTATCATTCCAAAGAAAGCCATGGAGAGAAATTCTAACTATTGTTTTAAAAACGAGCTAAAAATAACTACATTCCTAACATTCTGTTGTGTCCTAACAGAATGTTAGGACACAACAGCCTAATAAAAGTAATATTGGAAGGGAAAGTACAAAGTAAAAGAGGCAGAGGTAGACCAAAACTAACATGGACGAGTAACATCAGAAGATGGACAAGTCAGCCTATGATAATCTGCACCATCAAAGCAAGAGAGAGAGAGAGAGAGAGAGAGTGGAATGGCGCTCCATGGTAGCCAACCTTCGATGCGGAGACGGCACTCAATGATGATAATGATACTCGTAAAAAAATATTAAAGATTAACACATTTCAGAATTTGTATCTTTCTGGAAAGACACAAAAAGCAAATGATCTATAATGAAGAACAGCTGTGTGAGATAAATATTATGAAGATAGTTCAGTCTCACTCTGAATTATCAAACCGCAGAGGTTGGCACGCAGCATTCATTTTTTAAACTGATTGGGCTCGACGTCAGTGGTTAGAGTCTTTGGGGAGGTCAATTCTAGCGAAACTCACCTTCATGTTCCTGCCAGGGCAAACGAGTGAAAAAGGTAATGAATGTGCTGCCGTATTTGCTATTTTGGCTGATATTCTGTGCGGAAAGGCAATGGGCCGATATAAAAATTCTGAATGCACTCAGGGACGCTGAAAGATAAAACGGCTAAAAAAAATTACCCTGAATCAGCAGCCATGAAACAGACTTCACAAATAGAATGTCTTGGATGGAGATGCCAGACGAGAGCGCTACATAGGAATCAAAACAAGACCTGTCAACCAACTTAGCATCGGTGTTGTTAGTCGCTACACATTGATGAACGGACTATGGAAACAATCTGAGCACTTATGGACTTGTCTGATGTTCAATGAGGATAGCCTAAATTTAAACTAAACTAAACTAAACTAAACTAAACTAAACTAAACTAAACCAAACTAAAACTAAAACTAAACTAAATCAAAATAAAACTAAGATAAACTAAACCGAACTAAAAATAAACTAAACTAAACTAACCTAAACTAAACTAAAAATAAAAAAAAATAAAACTAAACTAAACTAAAACTAAAACTAAAACTATAGCTAAACTAAACTAAACTAAACTAAACTAAACTAAACTAAAACTAAACTAAACCAAACTAAAACTAAACTAAACCAAACTAAAACTAAAACTAAAACTAAAACTAAACTAAACTAAACTAAACTAAACTAAACTAAACTAAACTAAACTAAACTAAACTAAACTAAACTAAACTAAACAAAAACTAAACTAAACCAAACTAAAACTAAAACTAAAACTAAACTAAACTTAACACAGTGTTTATTTCTTTGCTTCTTTACATATATAGTCTACTAACTAATAAAGGATTCTCATCTCGTTACCAGAGACAATCGTTGTGTAGGTTACGTTAGATGGCTCTTTTCTTCAATCTCAAAAGTAGTATTTAGTTATAAACATGTGTATACATGCATGAAAGAAGAATGGGCTCTGCAAATCCATGAGGCAGTTTTATGTTTATTCTTGCAAACGTCTTGCCGGCTTAGCTAAGGAGAGCTGTAGTTATTGTAGTCACCATTTTCTCCTTTGTATTTTAGAGTATTTTTAATCATCATTTTTGGCCATGTAATGAGAAGAGAACAGCTGAAATATATTGTAACTACTGGGAAAATTGAAGGACGAAGAGGTAGAGGGAAGTAAAGATAAAAGATACCAGACAGTTTAAGAGAATGGCTTGACAGAAGGTTAACAACAGAAATGATAAATAACTGTCGAGATCGAATGTTGTTGAGAGGCATGATAACCTACGCCAGCTGACCCGGTACCTGATGATGATGATGATTTTATAGTGTTTTGATCTGAGCATTTCTCATATAATGGGTTATTTCTCCGTGTCTCCAGCATTTGATTAACAGTTTGTATAAATGTGGTAGTAGTACGTTTAAGTTTTCCGTTTGTATCTCTGTGGGAATGTTGATTCATGCAGCTATTCCGGCATTCATGGCGTCACCATTTCGTTTATAGAAGGTTCAGCGTCCAGCTAAGTCATTGTAGGATGCTGAGGTATTGACTGAGCTAGAAGTGTGTTTGCTGGTCTGTCATCATGGTATAGGTTGGAGTAGTGTTCTATCTATCTTTCGAGTTGTTGTCCCTTGTCAGTAACAGGTTCTCCAAACTTGGATTTTAAGGGAGCTAATTTGGTTATATTTGGTCCGAGGGCCAGTTTTATATTGTCATCGAATCAATTCAGAGGATGAGGTATGTTTACAGCAGTCGGAAAAAATGACAAATAATCAACAACAGAAAAAAAAACAAAGAACAATATATGGACCGAAGCAGGATCGAACTCGTACTCAGTGGTACAGCGCCTTGCCACGAAAAGCCAAACCCTACCGAACACTGCCACTCAGCTAACTAAAAAAAATAGCTATCGTGGAAGTGTCTTTCACGCAGGTGTTCTCATGACTGCATACAGCTGTGATCACATTTATATTGTCACACTATCTGTTATCACAGCGAGTTGGCGGATTTTTAGAAATGTGACCACTGGTATGATAATAAATGTTTGTACATAGTTCGTTAACCACCGCTGTAGATCAAGCCTTTATTATCGTGGGTTCGAACGCGACCTTGGAAGCTAATGACCTAACTTGTGCAGACAGTTGGTTTGGGGCAAATTGTACGTTACAATGTCACTGCTATAATGACGCAGTATGTGACAAAGCTACAGGGACATTGCCAAACAATGACAGTTGTCAGCATGAATATTTCGGACCCCAGTGTCAGTACTTGGATCTCGTTTACAAATACGCCCAAAAATCTGAACCTACTTTCCTGTTTGATAACAACGACACCACATGTAATCCGGAAACAGATTCTACATCAGTTGAGGTAACTCTCAATCAAGCTTTGCTGTTCTCCTGGTTTAGGATTTATCTGAATGACTTAACAGATCCATACAGTTTCACGGTAAAACTAAATGGTTCTGCCTCATGTAACATTGAATCAAGGTTTGTAGTTTGTTCGCACGAGATTGATGTCTTTTGCTCTGGGGATGGGCTGATCAACAAGTTACGGATTGAAGGGGCGACAGTTGCAAATATCTGATCCATCTACATTGGAGGGGGTCGGAATGTGGCTCTCAAACAGAACACAAACCATACCGATACATTTAATGCTTGTTATACAGGAGACGGATGTTGACCAGAGGCCGCTGTTAATGGCAAAACAAATACCAATCTCTATGACAATGACTGCACACACACACGCAATTGAGAAGTGGAACCAATTCTGTTTACTGGCATCTGAACTTTGCCACGCACCGGAAGACTCACGCCATTCGAATCTATCATCCAGCTTGCACTATGATTCGGGTAAAGAATGCCACTCTAAAGGCTTTCTCTTTGGCGGCGTGGTGTTCCAGTGTAATGATATGTCATACCCAAATATTTATTTGAATACAACTGTAGTTACCACATAAGCGACAATGGCACACATTAAGATTGAGTTCTCGTCGACCATTTCGCAGGCCGACAGTGCACTGACGGTGTGTGAGGTGCAAACATTTACAGACACCTATTTTCTGGACGGGAATTCTTGGTCGTTTTGTACAGTGTGTAGTGGGTGTTGCAAAGGCTGCAACGTCATAATCGGTACGTGTCGCGGCATCTGTTCACATGGGATCTATGGACACGACTGCTCCGGGTTTTGTCTCAGTGTCTGTACTTTTTGTGAGGAAAAATCCGGAAAATGCCTACAATGTAAACATCCTGGCTATAACTGTAATGACACTTGTCCCGATGGTAATTTTGGGCTACAGTCCAAACAGACGCGTTCTGATGGCTGTGACATCATATTTGACCCGGAATGTGCAGACTGTACGTGCAAGGAAACGTACTACAGTTCAGACTGCACTCTCAGTTGTCCGGACAACTGTTTCAACGACATCTGTGTACAGTCAAACGGGAACTGTACATGCAAGGAAACGTTCTACGAGTCAGACTGCACTCTCAAATCTCCGGACAACTGTTTCAACGAAACCTATGAACAGTTAATCGGGGCCTGCGTCTCGTATGTCGATGATTCCCACGTTAAGAAGAGTCTGACGACTACAACACACCCAAGCATATGGATACCTTAATGTGTTTCTGTGCTAGTTATGGTTCATTTCTTGGTGTTTTTCCGTGATGCCATGGCTCATATCTTGATGTGTTTCTGTGCTAGCCATGGCTCATATCTTAGCTTGTGTGTGTGTGTGTGCTGGCCATGGCTCATATCTTGGTGTGTGTCATGTTAGTCATATCTCATATCTTGGTGTGTCCGTGTTAATCATGTCTCATATCTTTATGTGAGTCTGTGTTTAGTCATAACTCATATCTTAATGTGTAACTGTGTTAGTCACGTGTCATATCTTTGTGTGTGCATGTCTGGGTTAGTGATATCTCATATCTTTGTGTGCATGTCTATGTTAGGCATGTGTCATATTTGTGTGTGCATGTCTCTGTCAGTCATATCTCATATCTTTATGCGCATGTTTATGTTAGGCATGTGTCATATATCTTGGTGTGTGTCAGTGTTAGTCATGCCTAGTATCGCTGTGTGCATGTCTGTGTTGGTCACATCTCATATCTTTGTGTGTGCATGTCTGTGTTAGTCACCTCTAGTGACTCGGGCAGATGGTGCTCGTAAACCTGGGAGGGCCGACCATCTAAGGGCAGAATCCCCCTACAGAAAAGATCATCTGTTGCCTTGCAGGAAGATTGGGGACAATCAAAGGCTAAGGAAAGCAAACCTGAATAAAATACTGGATGAAATCGGATGCACTGGGCCACGGGCGCAGAACACAGTGCAACGTTTTAACGGGTGTTCAATCGGAGTGAATCTGGCAGACTCTAACTGTGATGTTCTGTCTCTGGAGGCGATCAACATACTTAATCTAACAGCTGACTTCATGTGAGAGTCTGGAATCCTACTCTGATTGAGCCCTGATCGCAGAGAGAGAGAGAGAGAGAGAGAGAGAGAGACATTTATATTGTCATGCTTGGTTTTTGAGTCGCCCCGCTCTGACGCTTTCAGAATTTCAGAGCATAAATTGTTCCAATATTTATTTACGCGCCTTCTTGCTGCGCGTTGCTGCGTGACTTGTGCATGTCTAGGCTGGTCCTTGATGATTTTGTTAGGGCTGTTTTTGCAGTTCACTAGTGCCTTTTTCTTTTAACTATTAGTGGGTCTAGTCTTGTTGCATTTTCTTCGAGCCAGTCTTTTTTTATAACTTTTTTCGCCGTAGATAGATAGAGCACAATTATAGATGTGTGTTGTTAGAGAGTACCAGTTGTCATCTACACTTGGTGAATCGTCTGCTTTTTTTTTTATACAAGTTCGTCAAACTTAGATCTAAAAATGCCTTTATTTAATGAGATTATAGTTGCTGTGATGTTGATCATGGTCGCTGAAGACTCTCTTGATTTATAAATGCGTCTACTTCTAGCTTTAATCTAACTGATGACGAGAGCGTGGTCTGTGTTGCAGCCTGTGCTGTGGTATCGTTCTGTTATTCTGATGTTGTTTAACGACTGCCTCCGTGTAAGGACTAAGCCTAGTTGGCGCCAGTAACCACTTCTAGCATGACGCCATGTTGGTTTACGTTTATGTTTTAAATTAATCTAGTTATAGGTTACATAGATGATTGTCTGAACTGAATGTTAGGAGTCTCCTGCCATTTTCGTTGATTTTTCCAATACCTTGATGTCCTAGACATGTTGACCAAGATTGTTGATCAGATCCTATGCGTGCGTTGAACTCACCAAGTATATATATATATATAAAAGCTCTTCTCTTGGAAGTGAGTCCATGATTATTTGAAGGTGTTGTTAGAAATTGTCTTTCTCTTCGCCAGATGGAGCCATCGTTGGTGCATAGGCACTAATGATGTTTATTAATCCACTCTTTGTATGCAGATGAAGTATCATTGAGCGTTCGGACACTCCTTTTGGTGTGGTCATGAAGTTTATATGTTTGTTATGTACAGAGAAGCCTACTTCATGGAGACGTTGGCTTTTCAGAGCTTAGGCCTTGCCAGAAAAAAAAGTATAATTGTATTCATTTACAGAACCACAGTCTGAGAGTCTTGTTTCCTGGAGGGCAGCAATATCGACCTTTAGCTTATTTAGTTCATTGTCCATGAGGGCTGTTGTTCTAATTTGCCCTTCTTTCAGTGCGTTAACTTTACCAAGCCGCATGATCCTTATGTTCAATGTGTCAAGTTTACACATTATTACTTTCTTCCTCATCTCACTTTGCCTACTCTGCCTGGGCACATTATATTGAGATAGGACTTACCCAGTCGCACTATCCCTCCCTCTCGACTTCGTTTCATAAATTTCTGGAGGGATGATGTTCACAAGTTTGGAAGTGAAAGAAGGTGCAGGGGATGTCAAAAAGATGGTTTAGCGCCTACTGCAGCAAACTTGATGACAGTAAATAAGTAAAGTACCCCCGTCACGCCAAGTGGCGTATAGGGAAATATGGTGTTAGTGACCCTATATTTTACAGACCTTCAGCACATGGTTATGGCGTAATGTGGTCTGTATTACGCCCGTGCTGCTTTTACTTTCCCAGAAAAAAAATCCTGTACCCATTTAAGGTTTGGTGAACCCGGAAGCCGTCGGTTGGGATCGAACCCTACACCCGTGTCCTTTGGAGTCCAGTTCACTAACCACTGAGCTATCGCGGCTCCCAAAATTGATGACAGGGCACACAAATATTATATTCATGAACAGCTAATTTGTATGATTTTGCTATTTTAGTGTTAAAATGGTTTATAAAATAAACATTTCAAAATGTGACTAATTTTACCCCCTCTGGTGAAGGATAAACATATTTTAACTAAAATAAATGTTTAAAATAATTCAGTTATAGCGTTTCTTATGATAGTGTCTTAATGTACTATATCAGAATTATAATATTTAATGTTTGAGAGAGAAAATTGATCAAGACTACTGAAATGACATCCATTAACAGCTGTTGTTAGGGCATAATCTAATGCGATAAATGTAAATTTCCTTTCACCTGATGCCTTTTACCACGTTGTTATCTCCTACCTGCCAAGGCTCACGGTTTAAGATAAGAAGAGAGTACAACTCGCACAGCTGACAAAAACATTCCCCTCTAAGTCTCGGTGGCTGAGTGGCTAGTGTACTCGCTTCCTGATCAGAAGAGTCGTACAGCTGCGATTCCCAGAAGTGGCGGAAATTTTGTCGGGGCCAACAAGACACCAGGGTTGACCCAGTCTCTAGTAATAGGTACCAGAGATTTGTCTAGGTTGTAGTGGCGGCCTGGCGTGATACCGACCATCGTCATCAGGTCATGTGTCCTTTGTAGAACGTTGCATTCACGATTAGACCGTCTGAATGAATCTCTTTCTCTAACCAGATCAATCACTGCTTCTATTTTCATGTGCAAGGTCTCTTTGATTTCTTGAAACCAACTTCTTGGTTTCCTCTGTCTCGTCGCCTTGGAACCTCTCCCATTATTGTTCTTTCCAGCTTGCTGTTTTGTTATGTTTGACCAAGCCATGTTTCTTATGTAGAATGATGTTTATAAATTACTTCTTTTTAATGTTTCAGATTTTCTTTAAGACGTTGTCCTTGCCTTTATCATTACCCAAGGCATTTTTCTGTAATGTTTTAAAACGAATCGTTTTTCTCATTTGATGTTTGAGAGATTGTCCATGATTAACAACCATATGTTGCTATCGGAAGGATGCATACCCTCGCATAATTTTAAATTGTATTGCCTTGCTGGTAGTGTGTCCGATGGTTGATACTGACAACATCACCCACAAATGTGATGTGGTAGTGGACAAATACCCTACTAAAAAAACTATATTACCCATACGCCTACCAAGGCGGTGGGTGAGGGGGCGGGATTTGCTCACCTCAAAAATAGGAAACCTACTTCTTGAACACAATCATTAAAATATTAACCCTCCTGAAGTATTAACTCTCTTGAAATATTAACACTCCAAAAAAATAACTCTCCTAAAATATTAGCATTCCTAAAATAATAATTCTAATAAAATATTATTTCTGCTAAAATAATAATTCTCCTAAAATATTAACATTCCTAAAATATTAACACTCATAAAATATTAATTCTCCTAAAATATTAACTTTCCAGAATTATTAATTGTCCTAAAATACTAATATTCCTACAATTTTAACTCTCTTAAAATATTAACTCTCCTACAATATTAACTCTCATAAAATATTAATTCTCCTAAAATATTAATTCTCTTAAAATATTAACTCTCCTAAAATACTAATTCTTTAAAATATTAACTCTCCTAGAATACTAATTCTAATAAAATATTAATTCTCCTACAATATTGATTCTCCTAAAATGTTAACTCTCCTAAAATACTAATTCTAATAAAATATTAATTCTCCAAAAATATTAAATCTCATAAAAATATTAACTCTCCAGAAATATTAATTGTCCTAAAATATTAATTCTCCGACAATTGTAACTCTCTTAAAATATTAACTCTCCTACAATATTAATTAACTCTCATAAAATATTAATTCTCATAAAATATTAATTCTCTTAAAATATTAACTCTCTTAAAATACTAATTCTTTTAAAATATTAACTCTCCTAGAATACTATTTCTAAAAAAAAATATTAATTCTCCTACAACATTGATTCTCCTAAAATATTAACTCTCCTAAAATACTAATACTAATAAAATATTAATTCTCCTACAATATTGATTCTCCTAAAATATTAACTCTATTAAAATATTAACTCTCCTAAAATAGGAATTCTCCTACAATATTAACTCTCCTAAAATATTAACTCTCGCTGCCTAAGTTTCATCGTATTTTCTTAGGCTGGTCTATCGCTGCATGAACTCATTCTGAAAACACTATGACAGGACACCCACTAAAACGCTTTCATCTCAGTCAAGTCATCCCTAAGTACTCTCTAAAGCTGTCCCATAACTCTTTTTGTTGTTCCAAACTATAAATGTATATGTTGGTTCGACTTTCTATTAATTCATGGCAATATGTTTACAATCCACATCCATTTTCAGCAACGCCACAGACAGCATACTATTCCTCCACCTCTACAACACCACAGACAGGAAATAGAGACTCCACAGGTAATCCACAGAATGGAAATATCCGCTCCCCACCAAGCACACTCCACAGCGGTGGTTTGATTGTGGGCGCCATTATTTGCTGCATGACGGTTGCTGCACTGCTCTCTGGTAAATCCTGGGACTAACGATTCACTGTTGTTTCCTACTTATCTGTGCAGAGGACATAAAGATATACAATGTTTCTGAGTACTTTGAACTTTATTTACTCCAAAATTGTTTGAATTGCGAATCAGTGTTTTTTTTCTCACATGAGAAATAACAGAACGTGAATAAATTAGTTTACAGACACTTCACAAATCCATTGTTTTAAACACAATGCACAAATGCACAACAAATTAATGTACAAATAACGCAATTCAAAATAAAATAAGATATAAAATAAATAAATTCCTTAATAAGATAATAAGAAATTAAGATTAACAACAATAAATAAGTTACATGAATGATGTATAATAAAATGAAAATTGCAGTTACTGTAACTTAGTGAGGAGTGGTGATGTCCAGAAGTGGAGAGGAGGAGAAAGATTGTACTTTTTGTGTCCTTTTTATTTTGCTGTCTGTCTGTCTATCTATCTATCTATCTATCTATCTATCTATCTATCTATCTATCTATCTATCTATCTATCTATCTATCTATCTATCTATCTATCTATCTATCTATCTATCTATCTATCTATCTATCTATCTATCTATCTATCTATCTATCTATCTATCTATCTATCTATCTATCTATCTATCTATCTATCTATCTATCTATCTATCTATCTATCTATCTATCTATCTATCTATCTATCTATCTATCTATAGATCTATCTATCTATCTATCTATCTATCTATCTATCTATCTATCTATCTATCTATCTATCTATCTATCTATCTATCTATCTATCTATCTATCTATCTATCTATCTATCTATCTATCTATCTATCTATCTATCTATCTATCTATCTATCTATCTATCTATCTATCTATCTATCTATCTATCTATCTATCTATCTATCTATCTATCTATCTATCTATCTATCTATCTATCTATCTATCTATCTATCTATCTATAGATCTATCTATCTATCTATCTATCTATCTATCTATCTATCTATCTATCTATCTATCTATCTATCTATCTATCTATCTATCTATCTATCTATCTATCTATCTATCTATCTATCTATCTATCTATCTATCTATCTATCTATCTATCTATCTATCTATCTATCTATCTGTCTATCTATCTATCTATCTATCTATCTATCTATCTATCTATCTATCTATCTATCTATCTATCTATCTATCTATCTATCTATCTATCTATCTATCTATCTATCTATCTATCTATCTATCTATCTATCAGACTGGCTGTCTGTCTGCCTATCTGTCTGTCTATCTGTCTGTCTATATGTCTGTATATTTCTCTCTATGACTCTTAACACCACTGGTTAGGGGTCCTGGTTCACTTATTATCTTGTCTACAAATCACCAGTGCACCAATCTCAAGTTCTCAAAATTCAGCTTTCACTTCAGTCGTCGATACTGCAACATTAATCTGAGGTTTCGTTTTCTCTACTCCATTCTTGGAAGTTATAAATTAATAAATAACGGTGCATGTAACCAATACATGTCAAAAGGGCATTGCACACACAAGAAGCGCATTGCAGTAGATTACTTAAGTCCACACAAAATCATCAAATACATTTACAGATGATCATGTTCCCCTGCACCTGCTCATGTGCAATAATAACGTAAAAGCATCTTCGAACTTGTATCACTATTCTTTCGAATTTAGCGTTGGAACTCTCAAGCATTCGAATTTAGGGGCCTTAAATGTATCGATATATGTACCTTGTATTTTCCCTTCCAATGTTACTTTTATTAGGCTGTTGTGTCTTTTAACATGCCCCAAAAATTTCAAGGTTCTTGTTCTAATTGTGTTTAGTAGTTCTCTTTTCATTTTTAGTTGTTTTAAAACTTCATCGTGTGTTTTCTTTGTTCTCATTCATAACTTTGTTATTCATAATAATATTGCCACGACACTGTTCTTAACAACATACACACTGTTCCCATTACTACTCTTGTCCATGTTTGATTTTCCTACATTCATACACTATTTATGCTCTTTTCCTTGTACACAGCCTCACGTCACCTACCTTTTTTTTTATCCCCCCCCCCCCCCTTTTCCATTCCAATCTTTCCATCTCTTGCACATCTTCTGCCACTTTCTTCATATCTCAGTTTTTTTCTCTCCATTTCCCTGGCTCAATCTATTCCTAACTGGAATCAAAGGGGGAAAAAAAGAAAAAAGAAAAAAAGTGATATGGTTACAGGCAGTTGTCTGGTGACGTAAAAACACCGTTGTTGATATTTGCACATAAAACTGAAATTGCAATGCTCGTGTTGTACAAAAAGTATTTTAAAAATAAATTCCTAGTGTTTGCAACTGTTATTCTTTCATCTTTCGTAGTTTCAAGATTCTTGATTTTGATGTTGATTCACCAATAAAAATGAATAAACAATGGATATCTTAGATTTCAAGCGTAAATTAAATTTTTGAAGTCTGGAACAAAGAAAGTTTCAGAAATATATAAGGCATGTATGTTTACAATTGTTTATTTGTTGATTTTTCAGAGTATTGTAAATACAGGTCCCACAGAAATGTTCGTTGATCTATCATCTTGGAAGTTTCTGTTAGTAATAATATTCATTATTGTATATAGTAGTTAGTTATATGTATTGTGTATAATGATATTGTATTATCATTATCTGTCTAAGTTTGAGAAGTGTCCGTTGTAAATGCGAAGCTCACAACTGACAACATAGAAGAAACAGATGATGATGACCGCCATATCTGATTTCGTGAAGTGACGCTTGAGGGCCAAACCAGTCAAACCAGCCCTTCATTTGAGTTTTGCAAATTTGAAACGACCAGAGGCAGATGAAGACGAAATTGGACTGAAAACATGACAAGATGGCCTTGTGAACATATTACAAAGTTCACTATGGATGCAAGGGATTGAAAGTGAAATGGTCTTCCATGGAATTCAACATGTGATGCCTCTCTCTCTTTCTCTCTTTCTCTCTCTCTCTCTCTCTCTCTCTCTGTCTGCGATCAAGACTCAATCAGAGAGTAGGATTCCAGAGTAAGATGCAAAGATTTGTTATGTCTAAAGGTATATGCTTGATCCGGTTCCTACAAGTTCCATACGTTTACTCCGTCGTTTCCTTCTACCTCGTTTCGGCCATCTTTTTGTCGTCCGGGGGATAAACGCCCGCGATCTGGCCCGCCAGAAATTCGACAGAAATAGTTAGGCGATTGCAAGAAAGTTTCGACCAGATAACCACTTGGCGCAATAACTACAAAGCCCTCATTAACCTAAACAAGGCTTCTGTAATGTAGAGTTTAATAAACAACATAATTGTTAAAGATACACTACCAGTCATAGACTGCAATGATGTGACCAACGTTGGGAGTCCTACTGTTATATATTTGGAAAGTGCATTTGATATGTCCCTTGCGTTCAATCAATACGTGAGTAATGTCATTCAAAAAGTAAGGAAATGGGTTAGTGTGATCACGATCATGGACAGGCAAGCCTCCAACACAAGTTATTATTTTCGCTTGTGCAGGTTGTGGTGCTCTCTGTGTACACGACAATAAAATTGCTGACAAAGTTCGCTGGCAGCTCTGACATTGAGTGTGGCCCTACACTGGACAAAGAGGGCATCGCCAAGTATATGCTTCAGTCCTTGAGATAAAAGGAGGAGAATAGTGGAACAATGATGTATTTATGGAGAGATTGAGGAGTCTAAAAGTTGAATAGGGATCTGGTCGAGCCAGAGTGCTTAGTGGGAAAAGCAGATATGTCTATAATCAACAACTTTAAAGAACAATCAGTCTACATGCGCTTCGAGAAATCATTGACGGGCAGTAGAGCGGATATGGGATGCATAGACTCCAATGAAACTGACTCCATAAGTATAATACAATGATCCTTCATGATGACGTATAGTTCGACACATTTACTCAGTCGACACAGAACACACAATTGTACACACAGTAGATGGCTTCAGCTCTGATGCACGTTCACCGCTACACCGGCGAAGATCCCAAAGGAGAAACCACCGATCTATTAACTTACCAGCATCGGAAAACAGAGAACCACAGCCGACTATATATTAATATCGTGACGTTGTTATCTATAGATGCTGCAGACGGCTGACGTCACTCTACCCATTACTACATCTGGTCACAAAGCTGTAAACGTCACGCCAGTTGGTGATTTTCCACGTCTTATCTCTTAGCCCGCAGCACGTCATGGAACGCACCAAAATGGCAGCTTATTTATATTCGAGCTATGGACTAAGCAATGTTTACATTGAACAACACGATATATATTATTGTAGCAAGTTGGCAGATTTTTGAAAATGTTTTCAAGGGTTTGAACATAAATGTTTGTTCACAGTTCGTTAACCTTCGCCGTAGATAAAGTCGTTAATTCGATGGCTTCGTTTCGGACGTTTTTTAGCTAAAGACCTAACTTGTGCAAACGGATGACATTGGCAAGGATCATTTTGAATCTATGAAGTGGGCTCATTTCGTGTTTAACTCAAAAGCATATGTGCTTTTTAACCAAAGACCTTTTTTGGGGGACTCAATGGAGATATCCCCGATGGAAGAATAAATTGTACTATTAGTCGCATAAATTATTCGCTTCCAGAGGTTTATGATGTAAACAAAGCAGTTTTGTCATTGCAAGTGAATAATGTCCACACCTATAATTGGTCAGGATTGTGTAGCAGCAGCAGCTTTATAGCGAACACAGAAAACATCACAGGAATGTGCTGTTCTGAATCAATTATGCCATGCTACCCTAGAATTGCCTTTAATGGGATTACTGTGACCACAAACCACTCTCTATGTGTGTGCCACATATTTACACCCCTGAAAGAAATACTGAATATAACAACATCATGTCCCGTCTGTGATATTAATGACCACAGACCAGAAGCCTCCTGGTCTGTTTGATACAACTATTGCACCAAGCATTACATCAGCAGAGCCATATCTATGGAATGTTAATCTGACATTGTTCTTGAATGATGTCCAAGTTAATGAGACATCAGAATCGTGTGGCGGCAGCTACAAGAAGGGAGCGGAGAACATCAAGTTCTGCTGCTATAAAGGAGACTTGCCTTGCTATCCCAGAATTGCCTTAAATGGGATCACTGCAGTTGAAAACTTCTCCTCTTGTGTAAACTACACATTCACATCTAAGAGTGAATCAGTGAAGGTCACAAAATCGTATTCTCTCTGTGGTTTTACTAACTACAGGTCATGTGGCTTCTGTTGGATTGGAAATGATAACTTACCACCACTGTGTGTCTATATGTTTGGAATTGGAGTCATCAATGATGGCCTAACATCATCGGGTGCTATGACGATCATCATTTTCGGGAGGACGTGAACTCCCATGGTATATGGTGGATAGGCGGCAGGAACCATTGTAGGCTATGTCTGAAAAGTGTTCCTTCTTGCAGTTTCCTCATATTCCAAGTCCGGCTTGTTGCAGGAGCTACTGAGTTAAGTGCTCTGTGCACACCGTGAGCTGTGTGTCTCATCCGTTTTGATCCTGCTTCGATATCCCGCTTGTTTACGATGAATGATGATATGGTATGACAGGGAACAGTTGGCTGTGTTCACTTTCTGCGCGGTTTCGCCTTATGTCTTTTGGCGTGTGCTGAGACTGCTACGATGGGGACTACAGTTACCTTTCTTTGTTTGGGAGATGAGTTAGTAATTCGGATGATTCCACTGGCACGAGCGGTTTAGCAATTATGGATTTTAATTCGTTTGCTGTGATACCGAGGCCTTCCATAACCAATAACCAATAACCAATAACCGCAGGCCTAATAAATCTTTAGTTTGCTGTGCAGTAAGAGTTGATGCAAACATGACCGCACCTCACCTGAAACCGGAAGTAATCTTCTGGCAACAACCCGAAGTGTAAATCAGGGCGAACATAAACAGATAGTTATTGCTGCTTCTTGGACTTCAAATAAGAATGTTTTAAACTGTATCGATATGTGAACAAACCATTTGCAGCTTTCAGAGAGGGCTATAAAATATGTATGGCTTTGGTAACAGCATATTCTTATTGAAAACATCGTTCGCCTTTATTTATAATTTGTTAATCTACAGAAACCGTTACTATGTTAGAGACGCGTAAACTAAGAATTTAAAATACATCTTTGAGCTATTAAATTCATTACGACAAGAGTTTATGTGGAACGCAATCTGCGAGCAACATTATTATTAAAACCCCAAAACAAGCAACATTATTATTAAATCTCCTAACAGGCAACATTATTATTAAAACCACAACATGCAACATTATTATTAAATCACCTACAAGCAACATTATTATTAAATAGCCCAACAACCAACATTATTATTAAATAGCCCAACAATCAACATTATTATTAAATCCCCAACAAGCAACATTATTATTAAATAACCCAACAACCAACATTATTATTAAAATCCTAACAAGCAACATTATTATTAAATCATCAACATGCCTCATTATTATTAAATCCCCTAACAAGCAACATTATTATTAAATCATCAACATGCAACATTATTATTAAATCCCCTAACAAGCAACATTATTATTAAATCATCAACACGCAACATTATTATTAAATCCCCCAACAATCAACATTAGAATGGACCAATTCATAGGGGAGTGAACGATTCCTAGAAGAAGGTCCTACTCCTGGTCCTGGGTATAGGCTTCTTCATAATAGAGATCTCGTGTAAGCAGAGCATGGAAAAGAATGACATTCCAACAACGTGCTCAGCTGCAAATAGTACGATCACTTAAGAGTTGACATGATAAGGTACAGCAGGGTAAACAAAATGGCACTAAATATTAAATAATTTTTGAGCGCACATAGGTCTAAAGAACACACACAGCTAGTAGCATAATATAGAAATAGATCCAAGGTGACTATACAGCAGGAGAAAACTAAAGAAACAGTAGAAATCTCAGCAACCTGAAAACTGGTCCACACAAGGAGGCAGTCATAGAAATCCTCAGTGAGAACAATGACCAACAAGACTAACGTGATCTCCAATCACATCAATAAATGACTAAAATCATAAAGAGTTTCACACAAGAGACAAATTATGTAAAACCCCAAGTAATACAATAATCAACAAGACTACGGTGATCTCGGATCACAACAACAAGTGAACAAAAACAAAGAGTGTTCACACAAGACGTCATATATTTTAAGAACTAAAAAAAAAAAAATCAATGTTCAACAAGGCTAAGGAGCCCTCAATCACATAAATGCAATGAAGTAAAACTCAACTCACTGCAAACAATCTCAAACAGAGAGACAGCCACGTCAATTCCAAGAGAACTCAACGAAATTATTTTCATTATCGCAGTTACGGTCCAATATATCCAGGAAGACCCATTCTGAGGATAAACAGACCGTGCCTCGCTAATAACAAGGCTTAAGCCCAAAGAGTGAATGAATGAAAGAATGAGAAAAAAGGCATTTTTATTGTCAAAATAAAAATGTAAAACAAATGTTGTCAAATGAGTACGCAACTTCATCATTACAACAAATGACAGTTTCTAGTTGTATACAGTTTTATTTGAATCATCATCATCATGTGCATACAGCTTTGTTTGAATCACATTAATTAAAATAATATTATCTGGAAGATGAAATTTGTACTATATACCTCCTCTTTCTCACACAATTTGAAAACAGTTAAGGAACAGTTTTGTTAACGATGCTACAAACTAGTATCTTACATCATTAGATAAGGATGAGAATTGCAAAAGGCACATATATTTACATTTGCCTGGCAGGATAAAGTAATGACTCAGATAAGTCAAGTCGTAATCTGAAAAGTTTGCACGGAAAGTTAAATTACTTTCTTCGTTCTTATATATCCCACAATTAATAGTTAGAACTTGATCAACTAAATTAACGGTTTTCAAAGTAATCCATTTAAGAGGAGGAGAAATTGAAAGACCAGAGAATGGCTTCTCTTGGCTTCACGTCACTTCTTGTCGTTGCTGTAATGTTAACAACAGGTGAGGAATTAATTGTAATATGGTTGAAAGTTGTATCATACTTTTCTGTACATCTTTTGTGGAATGCCTCCTGTTTGGTGTTTGCTTCCTTGACAAGACTCAGCGCATAACTATAGCAGTTTTACTGTATTTGTTTGATTATAAAATCGTGAAGTTCTTTTTCCTATGTATTTGAGACTCTGGGCTTGGGAGGACTATTGAATGTTCCCACAAGCTTCTGAGAGTTCATCTGCATTATCGTTGCCATTAATGCCGCAACATGTTGGTATTCACTTAATCAATTCAATTATCATCCTATATTTCCTCTTATTTTTTTCTCTCCGGTTCTCCTTTGCTTTTTCCATTCTGTTTCCAATGTTGCTGTTTACTTGTATGTATCTTTGGCTCCTTACTGGTGTGTTTTCTTCTGTATCATGTTTTCTTCCTACATCACAAAGTTTGATTATGCTTTCCTTGATCAAGGGTTCTTTGTCCTTTACCGTTTGGTTAGAATTTCAGCATGTAATCAGTTTAATGACGAATTCTATCAGTTTGTCTCCTTTCTCATTCCTTTGTCCCATACTTTTTTTCCTCGAATTATCTTTTTTTTTTTTTTTTAACTTCTCCATTGAAATCACCTTGAACTATTGTGGACTCACAGAATGTGTACTAAATGTCATTTTAATCTAGGTATAAAATGTGTAAGCACCTTCCTCTCTACTCTGTGTTGTTTGCACAAAACTTATACGAGACATGATTACATATCACCGAGAAATCTCACCAATTTTGTTATTTCTGAAGCCAATATTATACTTACATTACTTTGGAGCTAAACGTATATAGAGTAAATCATCTATTTATCCATAGTTTCTCTCCTATTTCACTGTATCTCATTTCACATAACCCAAAAATGTTATTGCTTTCTTTTCACTTTTCAATTCTAGATTAACCAAGTTCGCTTTCCCTGTATTGTGCTAACATTCTAAATGTATATTTTTCTTGTATCGCGCGTTTTTAATTTGATCACCAAAGTTTCCAGACGTCCGTTGGTTGCTCATGTTTCCTACTAGACTAGGGGTCACTATAGCAATCCTCCCAGGTTGTTGTTTATTTATAGACATTGTGGCGATTTATATTATTGAGGACATGCAACAGTTGTTTCCCCTTTATATATGTTGATTTATTTAAGATTGTCTCAGCTAACACTGCCTTGTTCACCCGCTTCGAAGGGCAATTTGTTTGTGCGTGTTTTTGTGGGTGTGTGGGTGTTAGCAAACACACCCTTTTTTTATCTCCCTGGTATGCTCAGAAAATATCAGCACGCCCCTAGGTCGCGTATCAACTACGAGTACAACACCTCAACTCAATGTTTTATCAGAATTACGTGAATGAAAACAATGGGACAGCATTCAGGTCAAACAACAGCAGGTCAAACAATAGCAGGTGAGTAACAGCAGGTCAGCAACAGTAGGTCAGCAAAAGCAGGTCAGAAACAGCAGGTCAGAAACAGGTCAAGGATTTCAAGCAGCTTCGTCTTCTACCTTTTAGCTCCCAGTGGAGCATAGGTCTTCAACAAACACTTTCCAAGTCGTTCTGTTTTTTGCCATTCTTTTAAGATCATTCCATGTCTTCCCCATCATCTTCATCTCTGCTTCGATCTGTATTCTCCAAGAATTCCTTGGTCTTCCTCTTTGTCTTTTCCCCTGGGGATTCCAAAAAAGGGCAAGATGTGTAATACTCTCAGTTGGCTTCCGTAGTGTGTGTCCTATCCATCGTCATCGTCTTCGCTGTATCTCTTTATCCACTGGTATTTGACCGGTACATTTCCATAATTCCACGTTAGTGACTTTGTCCTGCCATTTCCATCCCTTTATTCTGCGCAAGCATCCATTAATGAAAGTCTGTACCTTCGTGATTGTCAATTTTGTTATTCTCCATGTTTCACAGCCATATAATAGGACCGACTTAACATTTGAGTTGAAAATTTTTATTTTTGTATTTAGCCTAATGTCTTTGGATTTCCATATGTTTCCCAGTGCAATAAAAGCTCCTCTTGCTTTTGAAATCCTTATTTTGGTATCATTTTCTGTTCTTCCCTCTTTATCTATATTACTGCCCAGATATATATAAGATTGTACGTCTAGTAGAGCTATTTCTCCTAGTTTTATTTGGTTATTGCCAACTGCATTAATTCTCATAATGTTGGTCTTATCTCTATTAATCTTTAGTCCTAGCTGTTGTGATCTCTCATCTAATATACTCATTTTATCCTGCATCTGTTGATGGCTGTGTGATAGGAGAGCTATGTCATCAGCAAAGTCTAAATCATCAAGTTGTTTGGTCAGTGACCACTGGATCCCATTTCTGTTGTTTTGAGTTATTTTCATAATCCAATCTATGGCCAGTAGAAAGAGAAATGGAGACAGGAGGCATCCTTGCCTTACTCCTGTTCTTATTTCAAATGCTTCTGTAAGCTGTCCTTCATGCACCACACTACATTTTGTTCCTTCATACATTGTTTTTATCAGGTTAATAAACTTTATGGGGATTCCGTAATGAATCAGCAACTTCCAAAGCATTCTTCTGTCTAAACTATCAAATGCCTTTTCGTAATCTATGAATCCAATATAAAGTGGGGATTTTAGTTCTAAACTTTGTTCAACTATTATACGTAGAGTAGTTATTTGATCAGCACATGGTCTGTTCTTCCTAAAACATGCTTGTTCATCTCTCAAGTGTTTCTCTATAGAGTCTTTTAGTCTCTCCAGAATGATTCTGCCTAATATTTTTTCCTGGCACTGATAGTAGCATAATTCTCCTATAATTTATGCACTCCTGTAAACTTCCTTTCTTTGGTAGTTTGATCATATAACCTTCTCTCCTGCCTTTAGGTATTTCTTCCCTCTCCCAAATTGTATCCAATAGATCATGTAACATCTTGGTAGAGGTGTTAATATCTGCTTTGATGGCTTCCGAAGGAATTTCATCTGGCCCAGTGGCTTTACCTTCTTTTAATAGTTTGATGGCTTTCATTATTTCTTCTTTGCTTGGTTTTCCGCAGTTAACGTGTAACTCCTCTTCTGCTGGTAGTATATCTGGAGGATTATTTGAGCCGGGTCTGTTCAAAAGTTCTTCAAAGTGCTCTTTCCATTTGTTCCCTTATATTACTAAGCAGATTTCCTTTCTTATCTTTGATAAAGGCGTTGATCTGTTTGTATTTTCCACCTAATTTCTTTGTGCTGTTGTACAGTTCTTTCATATTCCCTTTATTTGCTGCTTCTTCTGCCTCTTTAGCTAGTTCATCTATATATTTCCTCTTATCCCTTTTAATGCATCGTCTCACTTCTTTGTTCACCTCTGTGTAAGCTTCCTGTGTCTTGGCTTTATTACTTCTTGTTTTGCTTTTATTTATGTCTGCTTTCTTGTTCTTTCCCTCTTTAATTTTATCCAGGGTCTCTGCTGTCATCCATGCCTTATTCTAGCGTTATCTTATCCCCAGTGTTTCTTCGCATGTCTCTTTCCATATATTTTTTACCTGTTTCCAATGATCTTCTATATTTATTGTATTTTCTAGTTGTTGGAGGACTTGGTATTTGTTTGATATTGTGACCGCGAATTTATGTTTAATTCCTTGTTCTTTAAGAAACCCTACATTGAAATACTTTCTACCCTTATTCGTTGTAGTATACCTTTTTATCACCTTAATTTAATATTGTCTATGTACAACACTTGCCAGATAGAGAAAGTTGACCATCTTTAAGAAGATGTTACGCAACCGGTCTTTGGCAACGGAGGAAAGTAATAAAAAGAGTTCGTCAGAATTATATGGAGCCAACATTCAAATAAGAAAGTGAATAACGATCGAACAAAAGACACTAATATTATTTGAGGGCAGGGGGAGGGGTTGGGGTTGGGTGGGTGGTCTAGAAGTAAGACGTAGCCCATTGGTCAAGAAGGCCCCAGGTTCGATTGTACACAGGCTATGAAAAGTAAATAAAAATGTTTGTCCACTGGTCTCTGGACAGTGAGATCCGTTGTCCAGCACTCTCGGAATACTCCACAAAACAGGAGGTCCCATGTGCATTTAACGCTTGCAATTGAAGAAGGAGAATATCTGCCTGTATAGCAGGGGACACCTGACCACACGACTGTCGGTGTGAAGAATAGGAAAAGTGATATTCACGTAAAATTCAGTCCCGTGGGACTTCGATAGAGATATCAAGCTGACGAACACAAACAAAGAAACAAAACACTGGGGGTTATGTAAATTTAGTTTTAGAGAAGAATGTTCAGAATACCACGGATAGATAAATAAATTGACAAAGAACAAAGGGAACGGTCCAAAAGAGGTCAATTCCACAGGAAATCTTATTATCCAAATTGTCTGAGAACAATCGTTACTTTTGTGTCCTGCAATGAGAATGGAATAGCTGGAACACTTACTGTAACATCATCATCATATATCACACTGGCTAGCGATGGCGATCATGTCCTTCCACAATTCTAGGTCAACAGTGTACCGTATCAACTCTGTTGTTGACTGTTTACCATTATGCGAAAGCATTCTAACTAATTTCTTCGTCCTTGTCGTCCACGATCTCTTTTTCCTGGTACTTTACCAGTTGCAACTAAATTGTCAAACTTCCCTCTCTTCATAATGTCCCAGAAGAGCCTCGACTGTTTCTTTCTGAGGTATGTTTAGGAGCTCTCATTTTGTATTGACCTCCTTGGCTTTGGGTTATGACAACTTAGGAACAAATGTGGAAATTGAGAACAAATCAAAAATGAATATTCACCTTAATAGGAAAACTATTAAACGATGTAAAATGTTTAAATACCTGTGAATCACTACCGTTATCGTAGCTGTTACAGTAAGTTTTATGTAGAACCAATCATAATATCATGATATCAAGGTCTAGCAGGTTGAGAAACTGCTGCTGCAAAGCAGAGGCAGACATTATTTCGACTATCAAATCATCAGTTAATTATGTCTAACGATGTATGGGCTGCCCAGCAGACAGTGTGGACGGTTAGAACGCATGTAGAATAAAACAGTGTGAGTTGTTCTCGGTTAAACAAACAGAAAGTACATACATCAAATCACGTTTACTATCCGCTACATCTGTTACCTTTCAGCGTTGAAGGTAAATGACGTTCTCCGATCAAATGTATATAGTGTCAACTGAATAATGCTCATCGATATGCCTGCCCTTGTTTAACCCATCGCCTTCAAGGTCTAGATTTTCCTACTCTATATCTTACATCAAGTGATATCTATTAAATCTAGACTTGTTTCCCCAACACCAAATCTATATTATGTTATATGATGTTAAGAAGCTAACAATTCACATAAATATGTCTAACTTCATTGGAGTGTATGTTAAAAGAGCAATACAATGAAATATATTATGTAGAACATAATAATCAAGGATAGATTTAGAAACAATGTCGTACAAGCCAACACACACAGTTATGGGGCCTCGGTAGCCTCGTTGGGAAAACCACCAGACTGCGCTACTAACGTTCGGACAACTCGTGTTCGATTCCTACTTGAAGCAGTGTGAGTTGTATTCGTGGTTGAAGAAATAAATATCCCTGTGGTCCACACATTCACTAGCAGAAATGGGTAGCAGGGTAAAGCTCTGGGAAGGTGAGGAATGCTGCCTCGCATCGTGAGTTTCGATGCGACACTATCCAGAAGTCTCCGAACACTTCTAGATAGGCGGCAGGACACATATGGGTGAAAACTCGAGTGCTAAGACGCCGATCCAAGTCTCGTACTTTACCGTTATCTTTATATCCCTGTTATGATCAAAATGAAAATACAACTAAAGAGAAAAGACAGAATAACACACAAATAGTACCACTGAACATAACAGCTCTAAGTCACACATCCATTCAACATACTTATACAATACCAAATATTGTAAGAGGAAGACATGGAGCAATACAGAAATTCCAAATGCCAAGGCATAACAGAAAGTAAACAAGAAGCAAACATCTTACCTCAAAAAGAAAAGATCAAGGAATAAAAATTAATTACAGAAGACAATTTCGAAAAAAATGTATTAAAAAGCAGATTTAGGAAAACTAGCCAATAAGCCAAAATAGATAACAAAATCCGAAATATGTGCAGACAAGTAAAAGATGACTAGCTAAAACAAAAATGTTAGCAAATAGAAACAATTGAAAAGAAACAAATTTATGAGGAATGCAAAGAAGAAATAAAAAAGAATGACCAAGAAGATTTTTAAAAAGTCATATTTTTGGGATGTATTGTAAACAACAAAGGAGAAATGTAAACAAACAGTAAAGGTATAATCAACAGATAGCGGGAATACATAGGAGAACTGTTTGAAGATGAAAGAGGGAAGAACCAACCATAAGGTGTATGTGAGTTTAGAAAAAAATAAAATTTGAAGTAGAGAAAGCTATAAATACAACCGAAAATGGAAAAGCTGTAGGGCCTCTCAGATTGAGATGATAAAAACCTAGGAACTGTTGACATGTATATTATCACAGACATATAAAATGACATATACAACACAGAATACATGCCATATGACTTTAAAACATTGATACTTATTGCATTACCCAAGAAGACCGGAGCTGTGGATTATAGTGACTTTAGAACAATAAGTTTGATGAGCCAAATAACAAAAATCTTGTTAAAGTTATACAAGGAAGAGTCCAAAATAAAATCAATATGGAATTAACAGAACAACAATTTAAATTTAGAAAGAACAGTGGGATAAGAGAACTCATCATCTGCATGAGAATATCTATTGAAAAAAATCATAGAAGTAAACATACCAATTTATGCATGTTAAATTGAGCAAGACGGAATCGGTGTAAAGCACGTGGTCACAAGTTCTGCAAACTCGACGTCCACAACGAACTGTACCAAGGTTGTGGTTTGAGAATGTCTCTCAGACTCGTGTCGCGTTTGAAGGCGACCAAAAGAGGATCACTGAAAAGTAGGCGGGTAGTGGGATCTGATTGGGGAATGGAGCGATAACGGTTAAGGATCCTTATCGCAGCCAAGTTGTGAGGGTGGTAGGTGAGGGCAAATATAGTCATATAAGAGGAACGGCGGGAGTCGCCCGGCAAGTCAGTCAGTCCAAAACCGTCATCGATGTACCGGAGGTATTTAAGGGGAAGGGGGCCACGGTATGAGTTCAGTATTTGATGTTCAAGGTGACCCATGAACAGGCAAGCATAACTAGGACCCATCTTGGCTCTCATAGCTGTACCATTTACCTGGTCATAGAGCTGAGCATTGCATTCGAAAGTATTTAAGGTTGAGAACAAGATGTCAAGATAGTCGGATATATGTTCCGTGGGACAACAACATGCTGAAACAATGAGACGATCAGGACTATTAGGCTTGAAGACTAGAAGGTTTGCCTAGAGCACTGTCTGGGATGATGAGACGGGACGCGCTAGGAGGGAGGGATTTATTCTACAAAAAGTTGTTTACTGGTCGAGCTAACTTTCTCATTGTTGCAAGTAGTGGCATCACTGGGGCAAGGTTTATAGAAGGTGGTGTCAGATAATTGTTTGATGGTCAAGCGAACCTGCTCATTGTTGCTGATAGTGGAATCACTGGGGCAAGGTTTATAGAAGGTCGTGTCAGATAATTGTTTGATGGTTGAGCGAACCTTCTCATTGTTGCTGGTAGTGGAATCACTGGGGCAAGGTTTATAGAAGGTGGTGTCAGATAATTGTTTGATGGTTGAGCGAACCTTCTCATTGTTGCTAGTAGTGGAATCACTCGGGCAAGGTTTATAGAATGTCGTGTCAGATAATTGTTTGATTGTTGAGCATACTTTCCTATTGTTGCTGGTAGTGGAATCACTGGGCAAGGTTTATAGAAGGTCGTGTCAGATAATTGTTTGATGGTTGAGCAAACTTTTTATTGTTGCTGGTAGTGGAATCACTGGGGCAAGGTTTATAGAAGGTGGTGTCAGATAATTGTTTGATGGTTGAGCGAACCTTCTCATTGTTGCTGGTAGTGGAATCACTGGGGCAAGGTTTATAGAAGGTGGTGTCAGATAATTGTTTGATGGTTGAGCGAACCTTCTCATTGTTGCTAGTAGTGGGATCACTGGGGCAAGGTTTATAGAATGTCGTGTCAGATAATTGTTTGATTGTTGAGCATACTTTCCTATTGTTGCTGGTAGTGGAATCACTGGGGCAAGGTTTATAGAAGGTCGTGTCAGATAATTGTTTGATGGTTGAGCAAACTTTTTATTGTTGCTGGTAGTGGAATCACTGGGGCAAGGTTTATAGAAGGTGGTGTCAGATAATTGTTTGATGGTTGAGCGAACCTTCTCATTGTTGCTAGTAGTGGAATCAGGCAAGGTTTATAGAAGGTGGTGTCAGATAATTGTTTGATGGTTGAGCAAACCTTCTCATTGTTGCTAGTAGTGGAATCAGGCAAGGTTTATAGAAGGTGGTGTCAGATAATTGTTTGATGGTTGAGCAAACCTTCTCATTGTTTTTGATAGTGGAATCACTGGGGCAAGGTTTATAGAAGGTGGTGTCAGATAATTGTTTGATGGTCGAGCGAACCTTCTCATTGTTGTTAATAGTGGAATCACTGGGGCAAGGTTATTAGAAGGTCGTGTGAGATAATTGTTTGGCACCTTCTTGGATGTATAGGTCCTTACCCCAGACCACCACAGCCCCTCCCTTATAAGCTGATTTAATGACGATACTTTTCCGACTTCAGAGGTTGGAGAGGGCTCGAAATTCAGCGGGAGGTGAGTTGGAACGAGGTACCCGGCGAATGGGGAGTTTCTCGATTTCCCGTAAAGTGACCTGTATGTTTAAGTCAAGAGCCCTTGAGACACAAGAAGACGGTGCCCAATCAGATTTGCGAGAGTGGAAACGAGAAATTTCATCAACATCAGAGAAATATGAGGTCACCATACCTCGGAGTGTATACTACACCCCACTACTGGCTCCACAATATAAACACTTCGAATATGTGGATGACACAGTTTTAATAGCACATATAGAGAATGAACTACAAGAAATAATAGACATAATAGTCAAAGAAAGCAAGAAGAAAGGTCTCAGTTTGAATAGTCACCAAAAAAAAAATATTGATAATATCAAAGAAACATTAATCGCCACCCTGCAGGATAAAAATAAACAGGACTAGTCTGAAACAAGTGCAAGGCGTCAAATACTTGAACACAATAAAACATCAGATGTAAGATGTAACACAGACATAAAAAGCAGAATTGCTCAGGCCAAAATAGCATTTCAGAAAATGAAAAATATCTTATGCAACAAGTCTATGTTAATAGAAGTGAGAAAGGGCTTTACTCTATCCTATATAGAGCCTATTATGACCCACGGAAGCGAATCATGGACAGTAGACAAACAAATGAAAAGACGATTGTAGACTACAGAGATGGAATTCTCTGAAGAATGTTGTTCCATGGACAGCTAAAAAGACCAAAGAGGAAATTCTTAAAGAGGCTAACACAAAAAGTGAGAACCTAAGAAACATCAGAAAGAAAAAATCAACATATTTTCGGAAACATCATGAGAAGGGGAATTTGGAATACTTGGGTACAACTGGCAAAATACGTGGAAAGAGAAATCGCGGACGACAAAGAGAGAAAATATTAGATAGCTTAGTGGCATGGTATGGAGAACAGTCAACAACAGAATTGATATAATGCACTGTGGATAGAAGATTGTGGAAGGACATGATCGTCTACTCCAACCGGTATGGCACATGATTATGACATATTGTGAAATATATTGCATTAATGTATAGCACACATTGTAAAAGTTATTGCTATTAGCACAATGAAAGACACACGTTATTGGATTAGCTAGCTATTGCACTGGAATTATACATGTTGTGAAATGTGCAGGAATAGTATCTTTATGTCACAATAGACAAAGAACAGTTCTGTACTATCAGAATATGAAGATAAATCATACGACACTTTATTGGATGACGTATTGCGTCTCATTTTCTTTCCTTCGACGATCAGCTACTTCTAGGCTTTTAGACTTATAAACCAGTATAGATTACAAACCAGATAGGTTGTTATAGGTCTTCACCAGTTGAACTAGATAGATTGACGTGCAGATTATTTCTTATTGTCATTTTTGTGTTCTTCTAGTGTTGAGAGTGCAGCAGTTCTGCATGATGTACACTGAAGTCTGTCTAGATGCTCTGCAATCACATGTTGAGAAGTCAATGGGTCCTTGTTTGTATGTTTGCTCTGTAGTCACAGTAGCACATTTTGTGTCTGAATATCTTGGTCTGCTTATGTCTACTTTGTCTGACTAAAACTTATTTAAGCTGTCTTGTTCTAGCTCTTTATTTTTTCATGCAGCTCTCACTCTACTATTTTACTAGCTTGTTTCAGGATTGTCGTTACTTATTTGAGACTCTGGCCTTGGTTGGACTATTGAAAGCTCCTAAATGCTTTTGCGAGTACATCTGCTTTATTGTTTCCAGTAATGCCATGTTTGTATTCACTACAGGTCTAGTTCTGTATTTTCTGACAGCGCTCATATGTTGTTCCTTTTTTCCTGGATATGTATGTCCTATAACAGGCCTTACCTTGCCTGTATGACTGACCTTACACCCATAAAAATGACAACACACTGATTAATATAGACATAATTGTGAAATTAGAAAAAATCAACCTGCATGCATCTATTTATATATTGACAAGGAATGAACCCCCTACCTACATTGTGTGTTGCGAGATCGATTCTACCACTTACTGGTGGGTATAATCACGACCGGAAGAAGTGTTCTTCAATTTTTCAACATTTCTTTCTTTTTCTCTGCTGTACATCTTTTGCCACAAATAAATATCAATTTTCTATCATTTCTACAGTTAGAAGTCAGCAAGCAATGGTTGTACCAAATATAATAACACCTGGAGAACCATTCACTGTGTATTGTGGTTCAAGTTATTTGATGAATCCAGAAACAAACGCCAGATATATTAATCGGTTGCAGATCGCAAGGAATCTGTCCACAAATTATAATGTTGGATATGAAATAGTGCAATACAGATCTCTTGTACCTACAAATCAACTAGATACAGCGGAGGTAATTTACTTTTCCTTTAACTTTACTTTTAGATAGTGGACATGCTAATGTTATATTTTTTTCGTTTCTTTTAAATTAGTGGCTTAAAAAATGTATTCGCCTAAATTAATTATATGTCTGCCATTGCTGACACCTCAACGGAAAAGATTTTCCCTGTGAAATGCGGAAGCAGCCATGACGAATGGAAGTTAATTCTAGACAATTTGACAACAGGTAAAAATCTTCCTTGGCCACAGAAAGTTGAAATATTCTATAACAAATGGAAATTTGAAGGAAATAAGATGGAAATGGAAACATAAAGAAACGGTATCAGTCAACTAAAGACATAAGAATTAAACAGTGTGAAGTCAAAATCAAAATGATAACTGAAACTATAGAGACGATATGTTCTCATGAAACACAATCAGCTGTACTAACCAGCACGGCACCTGATGATTCTGCTGACGAGCTCTGATCCCACAGATAAGATCAACCACTTGGAAAAGAAAGATGTTCTCCTCCACACCTAGCACATAGAGTTGAACATTTACTTGTGTTCAGTTTTGTGAGATCTTGTTCTATCAGGAAACAGATGTGATTGCTGACGGAGATTGTCTAAGTAAACGCTGGATGATGGTGATAAATCACAGGCAAGGTTCATCTCAGCAGAATCCAATGAAAACATATTTCATGGGTCTAGCTGTGTAGACATTGTTGTTGAAGCTAACAAGTTTAATTTGCTTGTTTATTTTTCCCTGCACTTGATAATGTTAGGAAGGCACATTGTCTATAAACTGTTGTAGCTTGCTGGCCATACATACTTCTAATCAAGCCTCGCAATCGGCCACCTCTTACTTGTCCCGTACTTGACAGCCGATTCTCATTCATGCATCAGTCATTGACAGCAATATAGTTTGGGATCAATCATGCAGAGAGATCTGGCTCCAGAAATGTCTTGTTGCGTATTAGGAATATGAGAGCAACACATATTATTATTATAATTCATCCAAACATGTGTGATTGATGTCTTTAAGTATCTCGCCAGGTTGTGTTCAGAATAAAGAAATTGCGAACCTTCTGCACATGTAAACCATCATCAAACGTCTTGGTTGTGTTTACATTGTGTGCTGTATAAAACATTACAGCTCCAGTTGTTTTATAACGTCGATGAAACATTTCAGTAAAATCAAAACTATAGAACTAATCTGTAACTCACTGTTGGATGCATTCTTGTTTTGAGACTCTTGTAAGTGTTGGTTTTCCTTTTGTTTATAGACAAGTACACAAGACAATTACATAAAACCGTGTCCTTCTCTACAAAGACATTTCGATACTTTCCTTAATAAACCATTCAATCTTCGAGAACACAATTGACAAGTGTAAAAAGATCGTATCCTTCTTTTTGACCTCAAGATGCTAGTCCTGTTTGTAGAGACGCGGTACAAAACGACATTAATGTGTTGTTTGGAATATCGCTGTGCCTAGTTGATCGAACAGACATCTCCATCTATAGTTAGCCTGAGCTCTGTTGTTGAGTGATGTGAAACGAAGGTGACTACCGTTTCCCTTTATCCCTGATTGCACTTCGTTTTTCATTAACCCTGTTTCAACTGACCTGGGTTTCCAGTAGCACTTGACCCGTTGACCCATGGTCCTTTAACCTCTGTTTCCAATGACCCCTGTTTCCAATGACCCCTGTTTTGATTTGTCCCTGTCTCCATGTTCATTATGTTTCGTTTACCATTATTTTCACTGACCCCTGTTCCATCAAAACGTGTTTCTACTGACTTCTCATTTCACTGACCTCTATTTCCACTGACTTCTTTTCACACTGACCTCTCTTTCCACTGATTTATCTTTCCACTGACTCCTCTTCAAATTGATCTCTCTTTTCACTGACTTCTCTTTCCGCTGACCTAGCTTTCCACTGACCTCTCTTTCAAATGACTTCTTTTTCCACTGAAGTATCTTTCCACTGACTTCTCTTTCAACTCACCTATCTTTCCACTGACCTATCTTTCCACTGACTTCTCCTCCCACTGACCTATCTTTCCACTGAATTCTCCTCCCACTGACCTATTTTTCCACTGACTTCTCTTTCCACTGACCTCTCTTTCCGCTGACCTATCTTTCCACTGACCTATCTATCTACTGACCACTCTTTTCACTGACCTCTCTTTCCACTGACCCGTCTTTCCACTTACCAGTTTCCACTGATCCGTGTTTCTCCTAAATCCTGATCCATTGACCTCTCTTCCTTTAACCCATTTCTAATGACCCATGTTTCCATTTAACCAATTTTTCAATGACCCCTGTTTCTAATGAACACTGTCTCCATTGACCATTCTTTCCTTTAACCCACCTGCCACTGAATTATGTTTCAAATTACGACCTGGTTCTACTGGTCCCTGTTTCCATGGACCCCTGTTACCACTGACCTCCGTTTCCACTGACCTCTGTTTCCATTGACCCCTGTTTCCACTTAAGCCTGTTGACATTGAACCCCGTTTCCATTGATCCCTGTTCCCAATGATCCCTGTTGCCACTGACCCCTGTTGCCATTGATCCCTGTTTCCATTAACCCCTTTTTTCAATGATCCCTGTTTCCATTGACCCCTGTTTCCATTAACCCCCGTTTCTATTGATCCATGTTGCCATTGACCTTCTATTATCATTGACCTCAAAATACATGATCGAGTACCTGATCATACCGGAGCAGGACAATAAAACAGAGGTAATCGTCCAAATAGAAAAAGTTAACGGACCTTTTACAGTCGATATAGTAGCCCTTATACCACTGCCTTTTGAAAATTTCACAAACACAAAAAAGTAAAATTCCAAGAATCTTTCATAAACAATAACAAGTTTTCTGAAATTACCCTTGGGTTTTCCACCAGAGTTAAGAAGTTTGTGAGCTGTGTAGAGATACGTGTGTGTAATAATGGAAGAGATAAGAATGACAATCTACATTATATGAGCTTAATGATATTCCTCTTCTACTTCTTTCTTTACATATTTTACTTTCTGCGCGGGGGGAAATATAATTTTGGTCTCCGCTACTGTTTATGTTGTCCAGCGTTTCTAATATTCCATCAATCCATCTTTTTCGTAGTCGACACTTGAATGTGAAGTTCACGCATCGTTTATTAAGGGTTCGTTGTGTTGCGTTGTGATCTTTTTGACATATCACGTGACCAAACCATTTATCTGTTGCTTCCTTATTCATTCTTTGGCGATAATTATTCCTAATTTTTTTTTCTGTTCTTTCATTCTGACTCTAATTATCATGTTGTTTCCTCTCATTCGTCTAAGACATTTGATCTCGGTAGAGGTAATTGTTCTTACTTTCCTTGAGCCTAGAGTCCAGGTCTGGCATTGGTAGCACACAGTTGGGATGACGATTGAGTTTATTGGTGATGGTGTTAATACGAAGATTGCGACAAAACCAAAGATAGCTGCTCTCTCTTATGCATTTTGACATCCATGATTACAAAAATTGTTATCTTGCACTGTCTATAGAGAGTATTACACGACATACCCATTTTTTGGTAATCCGCAGAGGAGAAGACGAAGAAAAAAAGTCAAAATATACTTAGAGACGACAGGTAGAAGACATAGATGAAGAGGATGGTGAAAACCTGAAAAGATCTTAACAGAATATAAAGCAAAAGGACGGATTGGAAAGTGTTTGTTGCTTATGCTCCACAGAGAGCTGAATGGAAGAAAAATTAGCAGACTATCAATGGAATGTATTATCTTGTGTTTATTATTTCCACTTATTTATTTCTGTTTAGACCATTCCTGCTGGAAGAGACTGGAAGACCGATTGTGATGGAGGCAATAGTGGCGTAAACAACATCAACACAATGAAATGTGTGTTGGAAGTTCGTGACACAAAGTTTGAGGATACTGGGCTCTACTACTGTCGAATTGTTTACGTGTCGCTAGGCGACAAAGAAAAACAAGCTGAAAGATCTGTTAATGTAACAGTTAGAGCCCCTAGTAAGTACTAGCAAAGATATGTTATCATGCCCTTTATCATCATCTCTCCTATTTTTGTGGCAAAGTCCGAACAGTAAATGTTTGTAACTCTTGTAACGTCTAGTAAATCAGCAGCAAAGTTCAACCACTTCGTTTTGTCTGTGGCAACTTTTTACTGTGTGCCCTATGTCTGGCATATACTTTCCATCTCTGTTTCCACTGTCTTCCGTTATGTTTACTTTTCTCTGATTCCATTCGTTCTCTCTGCTCTGCCTTTATTCTCCTACCCTACAGACCCAGGGTCAGCCTGAGCACACGACTGCTGGTATGAGGAATAGGAACGAATGATATCCACGCAAAATTCAGTCTCGGGTCTTCGCTAGAGATACCAAGCTGACGAACACAGACAAAGAAACAAAACACTGGAGGTTAAGTAAATTTATAAAAATAAACCAAAGATATGAAATATCTGGTAATTATGATAACTTAATATTTTACCACAGGTCAGATGGACAAAGATTGACTTCTTTGAAAAGATATTGCGCAACCGAATCTTTGACAATTGAGGAAAGAAAACAAAAAGAGTTCGTCAGAATTATATGGAGCCAGCATTCAAAATAGAAAGTGAAGAACAATCGAACAAAAGACACTAATATTATTTGAGGGGGGGGGAGCTGGGTGGTCTAGAGGTAAGATGACGGCCTTTGGTCAAGAAGGTCCCAGGTTCGATTGTAAACAGGCAATGAAAAATAAATAAATATGTATTCCAATGGTCTCTGGATAGTGAGATCCGCTGTCTAGCCCATCGGAACACATAAAAAAACAAGAGGTACCGTGTGGATCTATCGAACGTTAAAGACCCTTTGGCAACTAAAGTCGCAGTATATCTGCCTGTATGGCAGGGGACACCCGAGCACACGGCTGTCGGTGTGAAAAATAGAAAAAAGTGATATTCACGCAAACTTCACTCCCTAGGGACTTCACTAGAGATATCAAGCTGGGACTTCACTAGAGATATTAAGCTGGGACTTCGCTAGAGATATCAATCTAGGACATAGCTAGA
Source organism: Megaustenia siamemsis (assembly GCA_032433765.1). Classification (NCBI taxonomy): domain Eukaryota; kingdom Metazoa; phylum Mollusca; class Gastropoda; order Stylommatophora; family Ariophantidae; genus Megaustenia; species Megaustenia siamemsis. The sequence continues at coordinate 19,186,998 of JAVIAB010000126.1, forward strand.
GATATCAAACTGGGTCTTCGCTAGAGATATCAAGCTGGGACATAGCTAGAAATATCAACTGGGACTTCGCTAGAGATATCAAGCTGGGTCTTCGCTAGAGATATCAAGCTGGGACTTTGCTAGAGATATCAAGCTGGGACTTCGCTAGAGATATCAAGCTGGGACTTCGCTAGAGATATCAAGCTGGGACATAGCTAGAGATATCAAGCTGGGACATAGCTAGAGATATCAAACTGGGACTTCACTAGAGATATCAAGCTAGGACTTCACTAGAGATATCAAGCTGGGACAAAGCTAGAGATATCAAAATGGGACTTCACTAGAGATATCAAGCTGGGACTTTGCTAGAGATATCAAGCTGGGACTTCGCTAGATATATCAAACTGGGACTTCACTAAAGATACCAAGCTGGGACTTCACTAGAGATATTAAGCTGGGACTTCAGTAGAGATATCAAGCTGGGACTTCACTAGAGATATCAAGCTGGGACTTTGCTAGAGATATCAAGCTGGGACTTCGCTAGAGATATCAAGCAGGGACTTAGCTAGAGATATCAAGCTGGGACTTCACTAGAGATATCAAGCTGGGACTTCACTAGATATATCAAACTGGGACTTCACTAAAGATACCAAGCTGGGACTTCACTAGAGATATTAAGCTGGGACTTCAGTAGAGATATCAAGCTGGGACTTCACTAGAAATATCAAGCTGGGACTTCACTAGAGATATCAAGCTGGGACTTCGCTAGAGATATCAAGCTTGGACTTGGTTAGATATATCAAGCTGGGACTTCACTAGAGATATCAAGCTGGGACATCACTAGATATATCAAGCTGGGACTTCACTAGAGATATCAAGCTGGGACTTGGCTAGATATATCAAGCTGGGACTTCACTAGAGATATCAAGCTGGGACATCACTAGAGATATCAAGCTGGGACTTCACTAGAGATATCAAGCTGGGACTTCGCTAGAGATATCAAGCTGGGACTTCGCTAGAGATATCAAGCTGGGACTTCACTAGAGATATCAAGCTGGGACTTCACTAGAGATATCAAGCTGGGACTTCGCTAGAGATATCACGCTGGGACTTCACTAAAGATATCAAGCTGGGACTTCACTAGAGATATCAAGCTGGGACTTCATTAGAGATATCAAGCTGGGACTTCGCTAGAGATATCAAGCTGTGACTTCACTAGAGATATCAAGCTGGGACTTCACTAGAGATATCAAGCTGGGACTTCACTAGAGATATCAAGCTGCCGAATACAAACACATAAACAAAACATTGGAGGTTATGTAAGTTTAGTTTAAGAGAAGAATGTTGAGAATATCACGGACAGCTCAATAAAATGACAAAGAACAAAGTGAACGTTTGAAATGATCAAAAGTTGAGAGTTGACATGATCAACTGATAATGATGATGGCATTTGCGAAGAATAAAAGGAAGGAGAGAAAAGAACTCTGTTAGAAGTTGAGCACGGTGTATAAAAATTATCATGTAGTGCCTTTTTTTCTATCCGAAATATTATTTTCTAATGCGCACAGCACAACTACAGGCCGCATAAACCACACATCAACTCAAACATTAGTAACTTGAACAAGCCAAACAAGAAAGTTCATCTTAATAGCGAAACTATTAAACGATTTAAAATGTTGAAATATCTGTGAATTATTACCGCTATCGTAGCTGTTACAGTAAGTATCATGTTGAACCACTCATAATATCATGATATAAATGTCAAACTGCTGTAGAAAGTTCGCCTGCACAACTGAATTAGACATTATTTCGACGATGTCATCATCAGGTAATCATGTCTGTAACGATGTATGGGCTGTCCAGCAGACAGTGTGGACGGTTAGAAGGCATGTAGAATGAATCAGTGTGAGCTGTTCTCGGTTGCTCAAACAGAAAGTACATGCATCAACTCACGTTTACTTGACCTTACATCTATTAACTTTCAGCGTCGAATGAAGTTCTCCGCTCAAATGTATGTAGTGTCCACTGACTAGCACTCATCGAGATGCCTGCCCTTGTTTAATCCATCTCCTTCAAGATCTACATTTCCCCTCTCTTCATCTTATCATCATCATCAAGTACCGGTCTGTTGATGTAGGTGATCATGTCTCGCCACAACTTTCGATCTCGACGGTTATTTATCATTTCTGTAATTGCCCTTCTGCCAAAGCCATTCACTCAAGCTGTTTCTCTTTGCTTCCTTCTATCTCTTCGTCCCTCAGTTGTTACATTAGATTTCAGCTGTTCCTTTCTCATTACATGGCCACAAAATGATGATTGTTTATTTCTAATATTGAAAATTAGCTCTCTTTTTGCGTTGGCCTCTTTCAGAACGTTTTCATTACTCTTTTTAGCTGTCCATGGTATTCTTAACATTCTTCTGTAAAACCAAATTCCGGTGATATTCCTGCCTAATGTCCTATAGTATTGTCCATAATTCACATCAATATGTTAATACTGGCTGTACATAATATTTAAGAATTCTTATTCATCTTATATCAACTAATAAGTAGTAAATGTAGACTTGTTTCCCAAAACCAAATCTATATTATGGTAAATGATGATATGAAGCTACACAGATGATTTTCTGAACAGAATGTCAGGAGTCTCCTGCCATTTTCGTTGATTTTTCCAATACCTTGATGTCCAAACATGTTGGCCAAGTTTGTTGACCAGATCCGGTGCGTGCATTGAAATCACCAAGTATATATAATAGCTCTTCTCTTGGAAGTGAGTCCATGATTATTTGAAGGCGTTGTTAGAAATTGTCTTTCTCTTCGCCTGCTGCAGCCATCGTTGGTGCATAAGCACTAATGATGTTTATTAATCCACTCTTTGTATGCAGCTGAAGTTTCATTGAACGTTCTGACACTCCTTTTGGTGTGATCATGAAGTTTATATGTTTGTTATGTACAGAGAAGCCTACTCCATGAAGACGTGGGCTTTTCAGGGCTTAGGCTTTGCCAGAAAAAAAAGGTATAATTGTATTCATTTACAGAACCACAGTCTGAGAGTCTTGTTTCCTGGAGGGCAGCAATATCGACCTTTAGCTTATTTAGCTCATTGTCCATGAGGGCTGTTGTTCTAATTTGCCCTTCTTTCAGTACGTTAACTTTACCAAGCCGCATGATCCTAATGTTCAATGTGTCAAGTTTACACATTATTACTTTCTTCCTCATCTCACTTTGCCTACTCTGCCTGGGCACATTATATTGAGATAGGACTTAGCCAGTCGCACTATCCCTCCTCTCGACTTTGTTTCATAAATTTCCGGAGGGATGATGTTCACAAGTTTGAAAGTGAAAGAAGGTGCAGGGAATGTCAAAAAGATGGTTTAGCGCCTACTGCAGCAAAATTGATGACAGGGCACACACATATTATATTCCTGAACAGCTCATTTGTACGATACTGATTTTTTAGTTTTAAAATGGTTTCTAAAAATAAACATTTCAAAATGTGACTAATTTGACCCCACTCTGGTGAAGCATAAACATATTTTAACTAAAAAAATTGTTTAAGATAATTAAGTTATAGCGTTTCTTATGATAGTTTCTTAATGTACTAATGTAATGTTGGGGGGTGGGGGGGGACCTTTTACTTTTTCACATTATCAAAAATAGGAAACCTACTTCCTGAAAACAATCATTAAATTATTAACCCTCCTAAAATATTAACTCTCTTGAAATATTAACACTCCAAAAAAATTAACTCTCCTACAATATTAACACACCTAAAATTGTAATTCTCCTAAAATATTAATTCTCATAAAATATTAAACCTCCTAAAATATTAACAATTCTTCTACTTCTTTCCTTCCTGGTTTGCCTTTCAGCGTCGATGGGAGATACAATTTGCGGTCCTTTGCTCTTCTGTTCGCCTCTGCTGCTGTTATATTTCCTAGTGCTTCTAATATTCCATCGATCCATCTTTTTCGTGGTCGACGCTTGGGTCTGGTGTTCTCACAACGTTTACTCGTTGTGTTGTGTTTTGATCTTTCTGCCTTGTCACGTGGCCAAACCATTTTATCTGTTGTTTCCTTAAATATTCTATGGCGGTGTCTATTCCTAGCTTTTTTCTCAGTTCTTAATTTCTGATCTTATTTCTCAGACACATGTCTAACACATTTAATCTCTGTCGAGGTTATTTTCCTTATTGTTCTTGCATCTAGGGTCCAGGTCTGGCATTGGTAGCACAACGTTGGGATGAAGATTGTATTGTACAGTGCTCGTTTTGCCTCTAGAGTTATTTCCTTATTGGACAATAGTGATGATAACTGTCCAATGATTTGACAAGCTTTGTGGACAAACTATAAATGTATATGTTGATTCGACTTTCTATTAATTCCTGCCAATATGTTTACCACCCACATCCATTTTCAGGAACGCCACAGACAGGATACGATTCCTCCTCCTCAACAACACCACAACCAGGAAATAGAGACTCCACAGGTAAACCACAAAATGGAAATACTCGCTCCCCACCAAGCACACTCCACAGGGGTGGTTTGATTGTGGGCGCCATTATTTGCTGCATGACGGTTGCTGCACTGCTCTCTGGTAAATCTTGGGACTAACGATTCACTGTTGTTTCATACTTATCTGCGCAGGGGACATAACAATATACAGTGTTTTTTGCGTACTTTGAACTTTATTTACTGCAAAATTGTTTGAAGTGCGAATCAGTGTTTTTTTTTCTCCCATGAAAAATAATAGAACGTGAATAAATTAGTTCACAGACACTTCACAATTCCATTCTATGGGAACTCGCTAACCAGAGGTCGGTGAAAAGTAAAGTCTGAACAAGACCAGTTATCCATTGGAAAACAAGAAACAAGGCCATATCATTTACAGTGTGACGTAATGGCAATAAAGTATTAATGTCCTGGCTCATAACAATTGTCTTTATAAGTTAGTGGTGATTGCAAACATCATATCCATTTTCTGACCAATTTTGTTTTTGTTAAACCCGAGATGTGAAGAGAAGGTGACATATCCTTCCATACCCCAAACCTACACATATTTATGAAGTAGCATTGATGCCAATGTCTCATGGCGTCTTTAGGCTGCATAATATGTATGGCAAGGTGTTAAGGATTGTGATGATTAGAAATGTCATATTTTAGATTTCACTAAATTATTGCTTAGACCCTTGTTAATACACTACTGCTAATACCCTTGTTAGTACACTATTGCTGACACCCTTGTTAATACACTATTGCTAACACCCTTGTTAGAACACTATTGCTAACACCCTTGTTAATACACTATTGCTGACACCCTTGTTAATACACTACTGCTAATACCCTTGTTAGTACACTATTGCTAACACCCTTGTTAATAATACACTACTGCTGACACCCTTGTTAATACACTATTGCTAACACCCTTGTTAATACACTATTGCTAACATCCTTGTTAGAACACTACTGCTAAAAACCTTGTTAGTACACTAATGCTAACACCCTTGTTAGTACAATATTGCTAACACCCTTGTTAGTACATTATTGCTAACACCCTTGTTAGTACACTATTGCTTACACCCTTGTTAGTACACTATTGCTAACACCCTTATTAGTACACTATTGCTAACACCCTTGTTAGTACACTATTCCTAACACCCTTGTTAGTACAATATTGCTAACACCCTTGTTAGTACACTATTGCTAACACCCTTATTAGTACACTATTGCTTACACCCTTGTTAGTACACTATTGCTAACACCCTTGTTAGTACAATATTGCTAACACCCTTGTTAGTACACTATTGCTAACACCCTTATTAGTACACTATTGCTAACACCCTTGTTAGTACACTATTGCTAACACCCTTGTTAGTACACTATTGCTAACACCCTTGTTAGTACACAATTGCTAACACCCTTGTTAGTACACTATTGCTAACACCTTTGTTAGTACACTATTGCTAACACCCTTGTTAGTACACTATTGCTAACACCCTTGTTAGAACACTATTGCTAACACCCTTTTTAGTTCAAAATTTCTTTACACCCTTGCTAGTACACTATTAAAAAAACACTCTTGTTAGTACACTATTGCTAACACCCTTGCTAGTATACTATTGCTAACACTCTTGTTAGTATACTATTGCTAACACTCTTGTTAGTACACTATTGCTAACACCCTTGTTAGTACACTATTGCTAACATCCTTGTTAGTTCACTATTGCTAACACTCTTGTTAGTACACTATTGCTAACACTCTTGTTAGTACACTATTGCTAACACCCTTGCTAGTATACTATTGCTAACACTCTTGTTAGTATACTATTGCTAACACTCTTGTTAGTACACTATTGCTAACACCCTTGTTAGTTCACTATTGCTAACACCCTTGTTAGTACACTATCGCTAAGACTCTTGTTAGTACACTATTGCTAACACTCTTGTTTGTATACTATTGCTAACATTCTTGTTAGTACACTATTGCTAACACCTTTATTAGTACACTATTGCTAACACCTTTGTTAGTACACTATTGCTAACATCCTTGTTAGTACACTATTCCTAACACCCTTGTTAGTTCACTATTGCTAACACCCTTGTTAGTACACTATTGCTAACACCCTTGTTAGTATACTATTGCTAACACTCTTGTTAGTACACTATTGCTAACACCTTTGTTAGTACACAATTGCTAACACCCTTGTTAGTACACTATTGCTAACACCTTTGTTAGTACACTATTGCTAACACCCTTGTTAGTACACTATTGCTAACACCCTTGTTAGAACACTATTGCTAACACCCTTTTTAGTTCAAAATTTCTTTACACCCTTGCTAGTACACTATTAAAAAAACACTCTTGTTAGTACACTATTGCTAACACCCTTGCTAGTATACTATTGCTAACACTCTTGTTAGTATACTATTGCTAACACTCTTGTTAGTACACTATTGCTAACACCCTTGTTAGTACACTATTGCTAACATCCTTGTTAGTTCACTATTGCTAACACTCTTGTTAGTACACTATTGCTAACACTCTTGTTAGTACACTATTGCTAACACCCTTGCTAGTATACTATTGCTAACACTCTTGTTAGTATACTATTGCTAACACTCTTGTTAGTACACTATTGCTAACACCCTTGTTAGTTCACTATTGCTAACACCCTTGTTAGTACACTATCGCTAAGACTCTTGTTAGTACACTATTGCTAACACTCTTGTTTGTATACTATTGCTAACATTCTTGTTAGTGCACTATTGCTAACACCTTTATTAGTACACTATTGCTAACACCTTTGTTAGTACACTATTGCTAACATCCTTGTTAGTACACTATTCCTAACACCCTTGTTAGTTCACTATTGCTAACACCCTTGTTAGTACACTATTGCTAACACCCTTGTTAGTATACTATTGCTAACACTCTTGTTAGTACACTATTGCTAACACCTTTGTTAGTACACTATTGCTAACACTCTTGTTAGTATACTATTGCTAACACTCTTGTTAGTACACTATTGCTAACACTCTTGTTAGTACACTATTGGTAACACTCTTGTTAGTTCACTATTGCTAACAACCTTATTAGTTCACTATTGCTAACACTCTTGTTAGTATACTATTGCTAACACTCTTGTTAGTACACTATTGCTAACACCCTTGTTAGTTCACTATTGCTAACACCCTTGTTAGTACGCTATCGCTAACACTCTTGTTAGTACACTATTGCTAACACTCTTGTTTGTATACTATTGCTAACATTCTTGTTAGTACACTATTGCTAACACCTTTGTTAGTACACTATTGCTAACACCTTTGTTAGTACACTATTGCTAAAACTCTTGTTAGTACACTATTGCTAACACCCTTGTTAGTACACTATTGCTAACATCCTTGTTAGTACACTATTCCTAACACCCTTGTTTGTTCACAATTGCTAACACCCTTGTTAGTACACTATTGCTAACACTCTTGTTAGTACACTATTGCTAACACCCTTGTTAGTATACTATGGCTAACACTCTTGTTAGTACACTATTGCTAACACCTTTGTTAGTACACTATTGCTAACACTCTTGTTAGTATACTATTGCTAACACTCTTGTTAGTACACTATTGCTAACACCTTTGTTAGTACACTATTGCTAACACTCTTGTTAGTATACTATTGCTAACACACTTGTTAGTACACTATTTCTAACACTCGTAAGATTGCAGTGTCCCCAGCTCTCTTGCCACTACACCGTTACTAACATTCTTATTACTACACTGTTCATAACAATATTGTCAGCACACTATCCCTAACAATATAGTCACCACACTATTCATAACAATATAGTCACCACACTATCCCTAACAATATAGTCACCACACTATCCCTAACAATATAGTCGGCACACTATCCCTAACAATATAGTCAGTACACTATCCCTAACAATATAGTCACCACACAATCCTTAACAATATAGTCACTACGCTATTCATGACAATATAGTCACCACACTATCCCTAACAATATAGTTACCACACTATTCATAACAATATATTCACTACACTATTGATAACAATATCGTCACTACACTATTCATAACAATACAGTCACTACACCATTCATAACAATATAGTGACCACACGATTCATAACATTATAGTGACCACACGATTCATAACAATATAGTCACTACACCATTCATAACAATATAGTCATTATACCATTCATAACAATATAGTGACAACACAATTCATAACAATATAGTCACTACACCATTCATAACAATGTAGTTACCGCACGATTCATAACAATATAGTCACTACACTATTCATAGCTATATAGTCACTACACTATTCATAACAATATAGTGACCACAATATCACTAACAATATATTCACTACTCTATCCAAAACAATATAGTCACTACACTATCCCTAACAATCTAGTCACCACACTATTCTTAACGATATAGTCGATACACTATCCCTAACAATATAGTCACAACACTATTCATAATAACATAGCCACCACAGTATATCTAACAATATAATCACCACAATATCCATAACAATATAATCACCACAAAATCCATAACAATATATAGTCACCACACTATTCGTAACAATATAGTCACTACACTATCCCTAACAATATAGTCACCACTATATCCCTAACAATATAGTCACCACACTATCCCTAAAAATATAGTGACCACGCTATTCATAACGATATAGTCGATACACTATGCCTAACAATACAGTCACCACACTATTCATAATAACATAGTCACCACTGTATCCATACCAATATAGTCACCACACTATCCATAACAATATAGTCACCATACTATCCCTAACAATATAGTTACCACACTATTAATAACAATATAGTCACCACACTATCCCTAACAATATAGTCACCACTATATCCCTAATAATATAGTCACCACACTATCCCTAACAATATAGTCACCACACTATTCCTAAAAATATAGTCACCACACTATCCCTAACAATATAGTCACCACACTATTCGTAAAAATATAGTCACCGCACTATAAGTAACAATATAGTCACTACACTATCCCTAACAATGTAGTGACCACACAATTCAAAACAACAATGTAGTCACTACATTATCTCTAACAATATAGTCACTACACCATTCATAACAATATAGTGACCACACTATTCATAACATTATAGTCACTACACTATTCATAAAAATATAGTGACTACACCATTCATAACAATATAGTCACTACACCATTCATAACAATATAGTGACCACACGATTCATAACAATATAGTCACTTCATCATTCATAACAATATAGTCACTACACAATTCATAACTATATAGTCACTACAGTATCCCTAACAATACAGTGACCACACGATTCATAACAATATAGTCACTACACCATTCACAACAACATAGTGACCACACGATTCATAACAATATAGTCACTACAACATTCATAACAATATAGTCAAAACACAATTCATAACAATATAGTCATTACACCATTCATAACAATATAGTGACAACACAATTCATAAAAATATAGTAACTACAGCATTCATAACAATATAGTTACAAAACGATTCATAACAATATAGTCACTACACTATTCATAGCTATATAGTCTCTACACTATTCATAACAATATAGTGACCACACTATCCCTAGCAATATATTCACTACTCTATCCCAAACAATATAGTCACTACACTATCCCTAACAATCTAGTCACCACACAATTCATAACGATATAGTCGATACACTATCCCTAACAATATTGTCACAAAACTATTCATAATAACATAGTCACCACAGTATCCCTAACAATATAATCACCACAATATCCATACCAATATATAGTCACCACACTATTCGTAACAATATAGTCACCACACTATCCCTAACAATATAGTCACCACTATATCCGTAACAATATAGTCACCACACTATCCATAACAATATAGTGACCACACTATTCATAACGATATAGTCGATACACTATGCCTAACAATATTGTCACCACACTATTCATAATAACATAGTCACCACAGTATCCCTAACAATATAGTCACCACCCTATTCATAACAATATAGTCACCATACTATCCCTAACAATATAGTTACCACACTATTCATAACAATATAGTCACCACACTATCCCTAACAATATAGTCACCACTATATCCCTAATAATATAGTCACCACACTATCCCTAACAATAGTGTCACCACACTATTCGTAACAATATAGCCACCGCACTATAAGTAACAATATAGTCACTACACTATCCACTAACAATGTAGTGACCACACAATTCATAACAATATAGTCACTACATTATCTCTAACAATATAGTCACTACACCATTCATAACAATATAGTGACCACGCGATTCATAACATTATAGTCACTACACTATTCATAAAAATATAGTGACTACACCATTCATAACAATATAGTCACTACACCATTCATAACAATATAGTGACCACACGATTCATAACAATATAGTCACTTCATCATTCATAGCAATATAGTCACTACACAATTCATAACTATATAGTCACTACAGTATCCCTAACAATACAGTGACCACACGATTCATAACAATATAGTCACTACACCATTCACAACAACATAGTGACCACACGATTCATAACAATATACTCACTACAACATTCATAACAATATAGTCACTACACTATCCCTAACAATATAGGGACCACACTATTCATAACAATATAGTCACTACACTATTCATAACAATGTAATGACCACACTATTCATAACATTATAGTCACTACACTAATCATAACATTATAGTCACTATACTATTCATAACAGTATAGGCACTACACAATTCATAACATTATAGTCACTACACTATTTATAACTATATAGTCACTACACTATTCATAACACTATAGTCACTACATTATCCCTAACAATATAGTCACTACACTATCCCTAACAATATAACCACTACACTATCCCTAACAATATAGTTACTACACTATCCCTAACAATATAGTCACTACTCTATCCCTAACAATATAGTGACCACATGATTCATAACAATATAGCCAATAGACTATCCATAACAATATAGTCACTACACTATGCCTAACAATATAGTCACTACACTAACCCTAACAATATAGTCACTACACTATCCCTAACAATATAGTCACTACACTATCCCTAACAATATAGTCACTACACTATCCCTAACAATATAGTCACTACACTATCCCTAACTATATAGTCACTACACTATCCCTAACAAGATAGTCACAACTCTGTTCCCATGAAGTTCTCCGATCAAATGTATGTAGTGTCCACTGACTAGCACTCATCGAGATGCCTGCCCTTGTTTAATCCATCTCCTTCAAGATCTACATTTTCCCTCTCTTCATCTTATCATCATCATCATCAAGTACCGGGTCTGTTGGCGTAGGTGATCATGTCTTGCCACAACTTTCGATCTCGACGGTTATTTATCATTTATGTAGTTGACCTTCTGCCAAAGCCATTCTCTCAAGCTGTTTCTCTTTGGTTCCTTCTATCTCTTCGTCCCTCAATTGTTACATTAGATTTCAGCTGTTCCTTTCTCATTACATGGCCACAAAATGATGATTGTTTATTTCTAATATTGAAAATTAGCTCTCTTTTTGCGTTGGCCTCTTTCAGAACGTTTTCTTTACTCTTATTAGCTGTCCATGGTATTCTTAACATTCTTCTGTAAAACCAAATTCGGGTGATATTCCTGCCTACTGTCCTATTGTATTGTCCATAATTCACATCCATATGTTGAGACTGGCTGTATATAATATTTAAGAACTCCTCTTCATCTTATATCAACTAATATCTATTAGATCTAGTCTTGTTACCCAATACAAATCTATATTATGGTACATGATGATATGAAGCTACACAGTTGATTGTCTGAACAGAATGTCAGGAGTCTCCTGCTATTTTCGTTGATTTTTCCAATAACTTGATGTCCTAGGCATGTTGGCCAAGATTGTTGATCAGATCCTGTGCGTTCGTTGAAATCACCAAGTATATATAATAGCTCTTCTCTTGGAAGTGAGTCCATGATTATTTGAAGTTGTTGTTAGAAATTGTCTTTCTCATCTCCAGATGCAGCCATCGTTGGTGCATAGGCACTAATGATGTTTATTAATCCACTCTTTGTATGCAGCTGAAGTTTCATTGAACGTTCTGACACGCCTTTTGGTGTGGTCATGAATTTTATATGTTTATTATGTACAGAGAAGCCTACTCCATGGAGACGTGGGCTTTTCAGAGCTTAGGACTTGCCAGAAAAAAGGTATAATTGTATTCATTTACAGAACCACAGTCTGAGAGTCTTGTTTCCTGGAGGGCAGCAATATCGACCTTTAGCCTATTTAGTTCATTGTCCATGAGGGCTGTTGTTCTAATTTACCCTTCTTTCAGTACGTTAACTTTACCAAGTCCAAGGCGCATGATCCTTACGCTCCATGTGTCAAGTTTACACATTATTACTTTCTTCCTCATCTCACTTTGCCTACTCTGCCTGGGCACATTATATTGAGATAGGACTTACCCAGTCGCACTATCCTCCTTCTCGACTTCGTTTCATAAATTTCCGGAGGGATGATGTTTCACAAGTTTGGAAGTGATAGAAGGTGCAGGAATTTCAAAAAGATGGTTTAGCGCCTACTGCAGCAAAATTGATGACAGAGTACACAAATATTATATTCCTGAACAGCTCATTTGTGCGATACTGATATTTTAGTATAAAAATGGTTTCTAAAAATAAACATTTCAAAATGTGACTAATTTGACCCCCCTCTGGTGAAGCATAAACATATTTTAACTAAAAAAATTGTTTAAGATAATTAAGTTAATGATGGCTTAATAATGATAGCTTCTTAATGTACTAATATAATGTTTGGGGGGGGGGGGGGACCTTTTACTTTTTCACATCCTCAAAAATAGGAAACCTACTTCCTGAACACAATCATTAAAATATTACCCTCCTAAAATATTAACTCTCTTGAAATATTAACACTCCAAAAAAAATTAACTCTCCTACAATATTAACACACCAAAAATTGTAATTCTCCTAAAATATTAATTCTCATAAAATATTAAATCTCCTAAAATATTAACACTCCTAAAATATTAACAATTCTTCTACTTCTTTCCTTCCTGGTTTGCCTTTCAGCGTCGATGGGAGATACAATTGGCGGTCTTTTGCTCTTCTGTTCGCCTCTGCTGCTGTTATATTTCCTAGTGCTTCTAATATTCCATCGATCCATCTTTTTCGTGGTCGACGCTTGGGTCTGGTGTTCTCACAACGTTTGCTCGTTGTGTTGTGTTTTGATCTTTCTGCCTTGTCACGTGGCCAAACCATTTTATCTGTTGTTTCCTTAAATATTCTATGGCGGTGGCTATTCCTAGCTTTATTCTCAGTTCTTAATTTCTGATCTTATTTCTCAGACACATGTCTAACACATTTAATCTCTGTCGAGGTTATTTTCCTTATTGTTCTTGCATCTAGGGTCCAGGTCTGGCATTGGTAGCACAACGTTGGGATGAAGTTTGTATTGTACAGTGCTCGTTTTGTCTCTAGAGTTATTTCCTTATTGGACAATAGTGATGATAACTGTCCAATGATTTGACAAGCTTTGTTGACAAACTATAAATGTATATGTTGATTCGACTTTCTATTAATTCCTGCCAATATGTTTACCATCCACATCCATTTTCAGCAACGTCACAGACAGGATACGATCCCTCCTCCTCAACAACACCACAGGCAGGAAATAGAGACTCACAGGTAATCCACAAAATGGAAATATTCGCTCCCCACCAAGCACACACCACAGCGGTGGTTTGATTGTAGACGCCATTATTTGCTGCATGACGGTTGCTGCACTCCTCTCTGGTAAATCCTGGGACTAACGATTCACTGTTGATTCCTACTTATCTGCGCAGGGAACATAACAATATACAGTCTTTTTTTGCGTACTTTGAACTTTATTTAATCCAAATTTGTTTGAAGTGAGAATCAGTGTTTTTTTTTTTTTCTCACATGAAAAATAATAGAACGTGAATAAATTAGTTTACAGACACTTCACAAATCCATTCTATCGGAACTCGCTAACCAGAGGTCGGTGAAAAGTACAGTCTGAACAAGACCAGTTATCCATTGGAAAACAAGAAACAAGGCCATGCCATTTACAGTGTGACGTAATGGCAATAAAGTATTAATGTCCTGGCTCATAACAATTGTCTTTTATAAGTTAGTGGTGATTGCAAACATCATATCCATTAACTGAACAATTGTGTTTTTGTTAAACCCGAGATGTGAAGAGAAGGTGACTTATCCTTCCATACCCTAAACCTACACATATTTATGAAGTAGCATTGATGCCAGTGTATCATGGCCTCTTTAGGCTGCACAATATGTATGGCAAGGTGTTAAGGATTGTGATGATTAGAAATGTCATATTTTAGATTTCACTAAACTATTGCTTAGACCCTTGTTAATACACTACTGCTAACATCCTTGTTAGTACACTATTGCTAACACCCTTGTTAGTACACTATTGCTAACATCCTTGTTAGTACACTATTGCTAACACCCTTGTTAGTACACTATTGTTAACACCCTTGTTAGTACACTATTGCTAACACCCTTGTCAATACACTACTGCTAATACCCTTGTTAGTACACTATTGCTAACACAATTATTAGTACACTATTGCTAACACCATTTTTAGTACAATATTGCTAACACCCTTGTTAGTACACTATTGCTAACACCCTTGTTAATACACTATTGCTAACACCCTTGTTAGTACACTATTGCTAACACCCTTGTTAGTACACTACTGCTAACATCCTTGTTAGTACACTATTGCTAACATCCTTGTTAGTACACTACTGCTAACACCCTTGTTAGTACACTATTGCTAACGTCCATGTTAGTACACTATTGCTAACGTCCATGTTAGTACAGTATTGCTGACACCCTTGTTAGTACACTACTGCTAACATCCTTGTTAGTACACTATTGCTAACACCCTTGTTAGTACACTATTGCTAACATCATTGTTAGTACACTAGTGCTAACATCCTTGTTAATACAATATTGCTAACATCCTTGTTAGTACACTATTGCTAACGTCCTTGTAAATACAGTATTGCTGACACCCTTGTTAGTACACTACTGCTGACACCCTTGTTAGTACACTATTGCTAACACCCTTGTTAGTACACTATTGCTAACACCCTTGTTAGTACACTACTGCTAACATCCTTGTTAGTACACTATTGCTAA
This sequence comes from Megaustenia siamemsis, assembly GCA_032433765.1. NCBI lineage: Eukaryota > Metazoa > Mollusca > Gastropoda > Stylommatophora > Ariophantidae > Megaustenia > Megaustenia siamemsis. The sequence goes on from JAVIAB010000126.1 coordinate 19,202,834, forward strand.
CATCCTTGTTAGTACACTATTGCTGACATCCTTGTTAGTACACTATTGCTAACATCCTTGTTAGTACACTACTGCTAACATCCTTGTTAGTACACTATTGCTAACATCCTTGTTAGTACACTATTGCTGACACCCTTGTTATTACACTATTGCTAACACAATTATTAGTACACTATTGCTAACACCCTTTTTAGTACACTATTGCTAACACCCTTGTTAGTACACTATTGCTAACACCCTTGTTAGTACACTATTGCTAATATCCTTGTTAATACACTACTACTAAGTCCATTGTTAGTACACTATTGCTAACATCCTTGTTAATACAATATTGCTAACACCCTTGTTAATACACTATTGCTAACACCCTTGTTAATACACTATTGCTAACACCCTTGTTAGTACACTATTGCTAACACCCTTGTTAGTACACTATTGCTATCACCATTGTTAGTACACTATTGCTAACACCCTTGTTAGTACACTATTGCTAACACCCTTGTAGTACACTATTGCTAACACCCTTAATAGTACACTATTGCTAACACCCTTGTTAGTACACTATTGCTAACACCCTTGTTAGTACACTATTTCCAACACTCGTAAGATTGCAGTGTCCCCAGCTCTCTTGCCACTACACCGTTACTAAAATTCTTATTACTACACTGTTTATAACAATATAGTCACCTCACTATCCCTAACAATATAGTCACCACTATATCCCCAACAAAATAGTCACCACACTATCCTTAACAATATAGTCACCACTATGTCCCTAACAATATAGTCACCACACTATTCGTAACAATATAGTCACCGCAATATCAGTAACAATATAGTAACCACACTATTCATAACAATATAGTCACTACACCATGAATAACAATATAGTCACTACACTATTCATAACAATATAGTCACTACACTATTCATAACAATATAGTCACTACACTATTCATAGCAATATAGTCTCTACACTATTCATAACAAAATAGTCTATACACTATTCATAACAATATAGTCACTACACTATTCATAACACTATAGTCACTACACTATTCATAACAATGTAGTCTCTACACTATTCATAGCAATATAGTCACCACACTGTTCGTAACAATATAATCACTACACCATTCATAACAATATAGTCACCACGCGATTCAAACAATATAGTCACTACACTATTGATAACAATATATTCACTACACTATTCATAACAATATAGTCACTACACCAGTCATAACAATATAGTCACTACACTAGATATAACAATATAACCACTACACCATTCATAACATAATAGTGACCACACGATTCATAACAATATAGTGACCACACGATTCATAACAATATAGTCACTACACTATTCATAACAATATAGTGACTACACTATTCATAACAATATGATGTCCACACGATTCATAACAATATAGTGTCCACACGATTCAAAACAATATAGTCACTAAACTATCACTAACAATATGGTCACTACACCATTCATAACAATATAATGACCACACGATTCATAACATTATTGTCACAACACTATTCATAACAATATAGTGACTACATCATTCATAACAATAAAGTCACTACATAATTCATAACAATAAAGTCACTACACAATTCATAACTGTATAGTCACTACAGTATCCCTAACAATATAGTGACCACACGATTCATAACAATATTGTCACTACAACATTCATAACAATATAGTCACTACACTATCTCTAACAATATAGTGACCACACTATTCATAACATTATAGTCACTACACTATTCATAACAATATAGTCACTACACCATTTATAACATTATAGACTACACTATTCATAACTATATAGTCCCTACACTATTCATAACAATATAGTCACTAAAACTATCTCTAACAATATAGTCACTACACTATCCCTAACAATATAGTCACTACACTATCCCAAATAATATAGTCACTACACTATCCCTAACAATATAGTCACTACACTATCCCTAACAATATAGTCACTACACTATCCTTAACAATATAGTCACTACACTATCCCTAACAATATAGTCACTACACTATCCCTAACAATATAGTCACTACACTATCCTTAACAATATTGTCACTACACTATCCCTAACAAAATTGTCACTACACTATCCCTAACAATATAGTCACTACACTATCCCTAACAATATAGTCATTACACTATCCCTAACAATATAGTCACTACACTATCCCTAACAGTATAGTCACTACACTATCCCTAACAATATAGTTACTACACTATCCCTAACAATATAATTACTACACTATCCCTAACAATATAGTCACTACACTACCCCTAACAATATAGTCACAACTCTGTTCCCATCACTACTCTTGTCTCTCTTTTATTTCCCTACATCTCTATACTATTTATGCTCTTCCTGGTACACAGCCTCACGTTTTCTACTCCTTTATTCGTCCCTGTCCATTCCAATCTTTCCATCTCTTGCACATCTTCTGCCACTTTCTTCATATCTCATCTTTTTCTCTCCATTTCCCTGTCTCAATCTATTCCTAACTTGAATCAAAAGAAAAAAGAAAAAGAGACAAGTGTATGGTTGCATCTTTACGTAGGTGAGGAACAACACCAAATCAGAACGATGTTTCGGCTCAGTACGCCTTCAGGCTCTTCTCCTGATGTGTCCGAAAATAGTTAATTGTTTCTGTTTATATATATATTTTTTGTAGCTCTCTTTTTGTGTTGGCTTCTTTAGGAACTTCCTCGTTGGTCTTTTTCACTCGTTAGGGAACATTCAACATTTTTCTGGAAAAACACATCTCTTGGGCCGTTCATCGTGTTTTATTTGTCTACTGTCCATGATTCGCGTGTATAGGTCAGATTCGTTTCTATATAGCCAATTTGGAGAGATAATTATTTCTCCAATGATTAGCAATAAAGATAATAATACATTTCTCAATAACTTTTGATCAAATGACGTAATTTAGAAGTTAATCGACAATACATCAACAAATATCAAGTACATTAATCTTGAAGGAGAGGTCTTGGTTTATGTGGAGTTGAAGCGCTCACAACCGCCCAAAAGTGTCCTGGTTTAATTCCCAGATGTGGCAACTCTTTTTTATTGCACTGAGGTTCATCCACCTAGTGATTTAGGTTAGTGAATTAGTCCTGCCATTTCCATCATTTTTTCTGCTCAAACATCCATTAATGAAGGGCTGTATCTTCATGATTGTCATCTTTGTTCTCCATGTTTCACGGCTATAAAATAGTACTGAGTTAACATAGGATTTTCTTTTTTTGGAGGGTTTCGTATGTTTCCTTGTGCAACGAATGTTCCTATAGCTTTTGATATCCTTATTTTTGTATCATTCTCAGTTCCTCCCTCTTTGTCTATGTTACTGCAGAAATATATATATAAGATTGTGCGTCTATTGGAGATATTTCTCTAATTGTTATTTGGTTCTTGCCAAATACATTAATTCTCATAATTTTATTAATTGTCACAATATGTCTCAGGTGTTATCCTGTCATTGCCTGACCATTATCTGAGTTGAGGTCTGTGCTAAATATCACTATTATTTGAAATTGTAACGGGTTCTACAAAAAATATTTTAAAAATAAATTCTAAATGTTTGCAAATGTTTGCTTCTTTCATCTTTCGTAGTTTGAAGATTCTTGATTTTGATGTTGATTCACCAATAAAAATGAATTACATTTTTGGAAGTCTGTAACAAAGAAAGTTTGAGAAATGTATAAGGCATGTATGTTTACAATTGTTTATTTTTTGATTTTTCAGAGTATTGTAAATATAGGTCCCACAGAAATGTTCGTTGATCTATCATCTTGGAAGTTTATTTTAGTAATAATATTCATGTATTATATGACCTGTCTTAAGTTTGAGAAGTGTCCGTTGTAAATGCGATGCTCAGAACTGTCAACATAAAAGAAACAGATGACGATGACGCCCATATCTGATTTCGTGACGTGACGCTTGAGGGTCAAAACCAGTCGAACCAGCGCCCCCCCCCCCCCCATTTGAGTTTTGCAAAATTAAAGCGACCAGAGGCAGATGAAGACAAAAGTAGACTGAAAACATGACAAGATGGCCTTGTGAACGTATGACAAAGTTCACTATCGAGGCAAGGGATTGAAAGTGAAATGGTCTTCCATGGAATTCAACATGTGATGTGAAGTCGACGCTCAAAGAACGAATTTGAAACGATCGAAACACTTTCTGTTCTGGTCTTTTATCTAAAAGACCAGAACAGAAAGTGTTTCGATCGTTTCAAATCTTCTACTACATCTTCTACTAGATCTACTATGTAGTATATCTTCTACTACATAGTTCTTTATAAGGGCTTTTTTTATCATAAAGGATCCATGAACAAAATATAAAAGGTGATACATACAATGATAAATACAAAGCGAGCTTTGACCAAGAAGAAAACATTGGAAAATATATTCAGTGAAGTCTGAGCCGGATGAGAAAACTCGCAATAATTGTGCTGTAAAGGAAAGACACAATCGGACTTGTCTGTTTAGTCTACAATCTTTGGTTTGGAATGGCGCTATTGCAATCATATCTTTCCTATTTCCGCTCCACCATCCATTCGAGCAACCATTAAAGTGTTCGTTTACTGATTGTTCCTGTCCTTTATTGATTGGACTTTACTTGTATGTCGTGTACACGGAATGACGACCCAGTCAGCACAGCATGGTACAGAGACAGTCATCTATAGCATTAAAGTAAAATTATACATGACTGAAGTACAGGCCACGATGCAATGCGACTAGCTAGTAAAATTAGAGAAGTATGTCATATATTCAATAAATGTACTGGTAATCATCATCATCATCGAGTGCCTTCTCCGCAACGAAGGTTGGCTACCACGGAGCGCCATTCTGCCCTGTCTCTTGCTTTTATGGTGCAGGTTGTAATAGGCTGATTTGTCCATCTTTTGATGTTTCTAGTCCATGTTAGTTTCGGTCTGCCTCTGCCTCTTTTACCTTGTATTTTCCCCTTCAGGATTACTTTTAGTAGGCTGTTGTGTCTTTTAACATGTCCCAAAAAACGCATTTGGCTTGTTTGAATTGTACTTATAAAATACTGGGGATATTAAAAAAATTAATTACAATTGAACAAATGGGCTGTAGAAGACAGGTATCCCATAGTATTACTATTACATACTAGAGCATCTGAGGAAAGAAGTCCAATCCAACATATTTCTGGTTCTTTATAATTAACGTAAGATGTCGTTTTCCTCAATTCTCAAGAAATATATTTTGTATCTAACTGTTCTTCATCTCACGCTGGTGATACATCTCAAGTTGTTCTACTTGCACACATTGTGCTCCCACTTAAGTGGTTCAGGTAAATTTTACTTATTTTGTCAAGTAAATAATCCTGATAACTATGGTGAGTGTCTACACTACTAAGCGCCTACATGCCTACACGTCCACTCAGAAAATTCTAGTAGTAGAAGTAGAAGTGTTTACAAGTAATGCAAAGTTATCCGCAGACATTGTGTTCTCATTAAAAAATAAAAAAAACGAACATCCAGATTTACCATGAAAAATGTCGACGGACAAACGTTATTGCGCCGAACCATGGGTGCTCTTCTAAGATGTCGCTGAATCTAAATGGACAAATATTCTGATGATGAACTCAGGCACGTTGATCAGCAATTTCTGCTTGTTTACTTTGTTCTGTGATTTAAATTTACAAGGCGATTTAGCCCCAACGCAGAATAAAGGAATACTGTGTAGAACAATCATTAGAGAAGGTTCACCATGGGACGAAGAAATAACAATGACCAACAACAACTAGAAGCAAATCGTCAATCATGGACAACTACAGCTTCCATAATTTATGCCGCATTCAGCCGGACAAGACATTGAATTAAACAAATAAAATGAATTATTTTGAAAAAAAGAACCAAAAAAAAAACGTCAAAATAAAGAAAAGGTATCTATTTGTTAAGGGCAAAAACCTAAAATAAAATCGTTTAGCTAAGTCCCTTTCTCACCTTTAACAAGCCTATCCGCTCTTCAATGTCCCCTTTACTCACGCATGTTCAGAGTCGTAGAGAAAGTTGACACTTCGTATCGTTGACTTCGGTAATGACTCGACACACTGCTCGCTTACAGAGCCCGCCTCCACTTTTCTTATCATACTCATCGAAAAACTTACTATACACGCGTGAGTGTAGTCTTGTGACTATCTACTATTGTAGATATATGTAAGTCCCTTCAAGTGCACATCAAACAAATCTATGATATCATCGTACCGGATACCATCTGTAACTACACTAGTTTTACCACACGTCCAGAGATAATCCACCCTCCCTGAAGGTTCATCATCCATGTTCTGATCATAACAAAATTCATCATCCATGTCCCTGATCGTCACATATTTCATAATTAATGTGCCGATTCCCACACATTTCATTACCAATGTCCCGATCCCCAAAAGTTCATCATCCATATCCTAATCCCCACAAAGTTCATTACCAAAGTCCCGATCCCCGGACAGTTCATCATCCATGACCCAATCCCCACACAGTTCATTATCAATGTCCTAATCCCCACACAGTTTATTACAAATGTCCCGATCCCCACACAGCTTATCATCCATGTCCTAATGCCCATACAGATCATCATCCATGACCTAATCCCCACACAGTTCATCATCCGTGTCCTAATCCCCACACAGTTCATTATCCATGTCCTAATCCCCACACAGTTCATCATCCATGTCCTAATCCCCACACAGTTCATCATCCATGTCCTAATCCCCACACAGTTCATCATCCATGTCCTAATCCCCACACAGTTCATTATCCATATCCTAATCCCCACACAGTTCATCATTCATGCTCTAATCCCCACGCAGTTCATTACCAATGTCCCGATCCCCACACAGTTCATCATCCATGTCCTAATCACCACACAGTTCATCATCCATGTCCTAATCCCCACACAGTTCATCATCCATGTCCTAATCCCCACACAGTTCATCATCCATGTCCTAATCCCCACACAGTTCATCATCCATGTCCTAATCCCCTAACAATTCATTATCCATGTCATAATCCCCACACAGTTCATCATCCATGTCTTAATCACCACACAGTTCATCATCCGTGTCCTAATCCCCACACAATTCATTATCCATGTCATAATCCCCACACAGTTCATCATCCATGTCTTAATCCCCACACAGTTCATTATCCATGTCCTAATCCCCACACAGTTCATTATCCATGTCCTAATCCCCACACAGTTCATCATCCATGTCCTAATCCCCACACAGTTATTTATCAATGTAACGATCCCCACACAGTTCATCATCCATGTCCTAATCCCCACACAGTTCATCATCCATGTCCTAATCCCCACACAGTTCATCATCCATGTCATAATCCCCACACAATTCATTATCCATGTCATAATCCCCACACAGTTCATCATCCATGTCTTAATCACCACACAGTTCATCATCCATGTCCTAATCCTCACACAGTTCATCATCCATGTCCTAATCCCCACACAGTTCATCATCCATGTCCTAATCCCCACACAGTTCATCATCCATGTCCTAATCCCCACACAGTTCATCATCCATGTCCTAATCCCCACACAGTTCATCATCCATGTCCTAATCCCTACACAGTACATCATCCATGTCCTAATCCCCACACAGTTCATTATCCATGTCCTAATCCCCACACAGTTCATCATCCATGTCCTAATCCCCACACAGTTCATCATCCATGTCCTAATCACCACACAGTTCATCATCCATGTCCTAATCCCCACACAGTTCATCATCCATGTCCTAATCCCCACACAGTTCATCATCCATGTCCTAATCCCCACACAGTTCATCATCCATGTCCTATTCCCCACACAATTCATTATCCATGTCATAATCCCCACACAGTTCATCATCCATGTCTTAATCACCACACAGTTCATCATCCGTGTCCTAATCCCCACACAATTCATTATCCATGTCATAATCCCCACACAGTTCATCATCCATGTCTTAATCCCCACACAGTTCATTATCCATGTCCTAATCCCCACACAGTTCATTATCCATGTCCTAATCCCCACACAGTTCATCATCCATGTCCTAATCCCCACTCAGTTCATCATCCATGTCATAATCCCCACACAATTAATTATCCATGTCATAATCCCCACACAGTTCATCATCCATGTCCTAATCCCCACACAGTTCATCATCCATGTCCTAATCCCCACACAGTTCATCATCCATGTCCTAATCCCCACACAGTTCATCATCCATGTCCTAATCCCCACACAGTTCATCATCCATGTCCTAATCCCCACACAGTTCATCATCCGTGTCCCGATCCCCACACAGTTCATCATCCATGTCTTAATCCCCACACAGTTCATCATCCATGTCTTAATCACCACACAGTTCATCATCCATGCTCTAATCCCCACGCAGTTCATTACCAATGTCCCGATCCCAGCACAGCTCATCATCAATGTCTCAATCAAATCACTGTTCATCATCCTTGTCCAGATTCCTACACAGTTTATCATCCATCTCTCGATAAATATGCAATTCATCATACATCTCCCGATCACAACATAGTTCATCATCCATCTCCCGATCACAACACAGTTATTGAGTTATTGAGTTATTTGCGGGTCATCATCATTGCACTCCGAACATGTCCATAGGTGCTCAGATCCCCTCCTCAGCAATTCCCGCAGTGTCCAGCGACTGACGACTCCAGTTCTATGTTGGTTGATAAGTCTTCTTACACGGCCACCAAGTTTCGTATTTCTGGCTGTGCCCATCTTAACTCCCATTTCCATCATCCGAAGAAGTGACGTTGATCTGTGTTTGTCGAAGTCCTGTGCTCGTCCCACATCTCGGAGGGCATTGATGATGTCCGCCCGATCCATCGGTTGCCCGTCCTCAACGACAGCGCAACTAGCCAACCTGTCCGCTCTCTCATTTCCCCGTACTCCCGCATGTCCAGGGACATAGACAAAGGTGACCTTACGTATTTTGGATTTGTGCAACTACTCTACCCATTGCATGCGCACAAAGCCCGCCTCCACTTTTTTTTATCATGCTCATCGAATCACTCAGTTTACATGCGTGGGTGTAGTCTTGTGACTCTAACTATTTGAATGCCTTGGTCACTGCCATCACCTCCATTGTCATGCTACTCGTGGTCATGGCGTATGCACCACTGTCTTCCTTGGCTATTCTGCCTGCCGAGCGTGCTGTAAATGCCCATGCACTTCTTTCGTGTCGTCTTACAGATCCGTCTGTATAGATGACTGCATCTTTCTCATCGGTGTTATCGCAGGTGAGACCGGTAACCTCAGCATTAACCACGACCGGGTTCTGTTCCCTACTTTTCCTGTCGAGTGTGACAATACATGAGAAAGTCCCCTTGAGTGACATAGGCACCGGTATCCACTCCTCACCAACGCTGATATTGGTAAGCCCACAGACCTGTTTGATGACATCTTCTGCTCGGCCCACCCATGATTTGAATCTTTTTAGCCTGGTACCTTTCTCTGTGTTGAGCACGTGGTGCAATGGAAGCTCTGTATCTGTACTAATCTTCAGGTATGCTCGTGCTCTCCAGATCTTGATTCTGTCATCCATGGTTGGAAAGTCAAGTAGATACCTCATTGCTACACAGGGAGTGTCCCTAGTACATCCCAGGATAATGCGCATGGTTTCATTTTGTATTTTCTCCAGCCTATCAATTTGAGTCGTACTGACAGTAAGAATGGCCAGGGCATACTCGATTGGTGCGAGGACTAATCCTTGGAACAGAAGAGTAAGTAGCCTCTGCTCGATGTTGGCAGCTACCATGACCTTCAAGGCAGCTAATCCTTTGCGGGATTTTGTTTTCACATGGTCGACGTGGTCCCGAAAACACAGGCTGCGATCAAACTTAACTCCGAGGTATGTCATCAACTTGTCCCTGGTCACCTCATCAGCTCCCATTCGTACTACCGGTGTGGTCGTATTAACGATATGATTGTTAAGGGAGAACCATGAAACTGATGCTTTATTAGGATTAACCAAGGCACCTGAAACGCCACACCAGGAAGAAATGCGATCGAGTTCGTCTTGCATTGTGGAGGCGATTCACAACACAGTTATTGAGTTATTGAGTTATAGGTGCTTCATCATCCATCTCACTATAAGAACATACTTCAGCATCCATCTCCCGATCACAACACACTTCATCATCCATCTCCCGATAACAACACACGTCATCATACATCTCCCGATAACAACACACTTCATCATCCATCTCCCGATAACAACACACTTCATCATCCATCTCCCGATAACAACACACTTCATCCTCCATCTCCCGATAACAACACACTTCATCATCCATCTCCCGATAACAACACACTTCATCCTCCATCTCCCGATAACAACACACTTCATAATCCATCTCCCGATAACAACACACTTCATCCTCCATCTCCCGATAACAACACACTTCATCATCCATCTCCCAATCACAACACACTTCATCATCCATCTCCCGATAACAACACACTTCATCATCCATCTCCCAATCACAACACACTTCATCATCCATCTACCGATAACAACACACTTCATCATCCATCTCCCGGTCACAACACAGTTCATCATACATGTCCCAATCACAACACAGTTCATCATACATGTCCCGATCACAACACACTTCATCATCCATCTCCCGATAACAACACAATTCATCATCCATCTCCCGATAACAACACACTTCATCATCCATCTCCCGATAACAACACACTTCATAATCCATCTCCCGATAACAGCTCACTTCATCATCCATCTCCCGATCACAACACAGTTCATCATACATGTCCCGATCACAACACACTTCATCATCCATCTCCCGATCACAACACACTTCAACATCCATCTCCCGATCACAACACACTTAATCATCCATCTCCCAGTCACAACACAGTTCATCATACATGTCCCGATCACAACACACTTCATCATCCATCTCCCAATCACAACACAGTTAATCATACATGTCCCGATCACAACACACTTCATCATCCATCTCCCGATCACAACACAGTTCATCATACATGTCCCGATCACAACACACTTCATCATCCATCTCCCAATCACAACACAGTTCATCATACATGTTCCGATCACAAAACACTTCATCATCCATCTCCCAATCACAACACAGTTCATCATACATGTCCCGATCACAACACACTTCATCATCTATCTCCCGATCACAACACAGTTCATCATACATGTCCCGATCACAACACACTTCACCATCCATCTCCCAATCACAACACAGTTCATCATACATGTCCCGATTACAACACACTTCATCATCCATCTCCCGATCACAACACAGATCATCATACATGTCCCGATCACAACACATGTCATCATCCATCTCCCGATCACAACACACTTCATCATCCATCTCCCGATCACAACACACTTCATCATCCATCTCCCGATCACAACACACTTCCTCATCCATCTCCCGATCACAATACAGTTCATCATCCATCTCCCGATCGCAATACAGTTCATCATCCATCTCCCGATCACAACACAGTTCAACATACATGTCCCGATCACAACATACTTCATCATCCATATCCCGATCACAACACAGTTCATCATCCATCTCCCGATCATAACACACTTCATCATACATCTCCCGATCCCCACAAAGTTCATGGTCCGTCTCCTGATCTTCAAAGAGTTCATGATCCATCTCCTGATCTTCAAAGAGTTCATGATCCATCTCCTGGTCTTCAAAGAGTTCACGATCCATCTCCTGATCTTCAGAAAGTTCATGATTCATCTCCTGATCTTCAAAGAGTTCTTGATCCATCTCCCGATTCCCACAGAGTTCATGATCCATCTCCTGATCTTCAAAGAGTTCATGATCCGTCTCCCGATCCCCACAGAGTTCATGATCCATCTCCCGATCCCCACAGATTTCATGATCCATCTCCTGATCTTCAAAAAGTTAATGATCCATCTCCTGATCTTCAAAGAGTTCATGATCCATCTCCTGATCTTCAAAGAGTTCATGATCCATCTCCTGATCTTCAAAGAGTTCATGATCCATCTCCTGATCTGCAAAGAGTTCATGATTCATCTCCTGATCTTCAAAGAGTTCATGATCCATCTCCTGATCTTCAAAGATTTCATGATCCATCTCCTGATCTTCAAAGAATTCATGATCCATCTCCTGATCTTCAAAAAGTTCATGATCCATTTCTTGATCTTCAAAGATTTCATGATCCATCTCCTGATCTTCAAAAACTTCTTGATCCATCTCCTGATCTTCAATAAGTTCATGATACATCTCCTGATTTTCAAAGAGTTCATGATGCATTTCCTGATCTTCAAAGAGTTCATGATCCATCTCCTGATCTTCAAAGCGTTCATGATGCATTTCCTGATCTTCAAAGAGTTCATGATCCATCTCTTGATCTTCAAAGATTTCATGATCCATCTCCTGATCTTTAAAAAGTTCATGATCCATCTCCTGATCTTCAAAGAGTTCATGATCCATCTCCTGATCTTCAAAAAGTTCATGATCCATCTCCTGATCTTCAAAAAGTTCATGATCCATCTCCTGATCTTCAAAGAGTTCATGATCCATCTCCTGATCTTCAAAAAGTTCATGATCCATCTCCTGATCTTCAAAAAGTTCATGATCCATCTCCTGATCTTCAAAGAGTTCATGATGCATTTCCTGATCTTGAAAGAGTTCATGATCCATCTCTTGATCTTCAAAGATTTCATGATCCATCTCCTGATCTTCAAAGAGTTCATGATCCATCTCCTGATCTTCAAAGAGTTCATGATGCATTTCCTGATCTTCAAAGAGTTCATGATCCATCTCTTTATCTTCAAAGAGTTCATGATCCATCTCTTGATCTTCAAAGATTTCATGATCCATCTCTTGATCTTCAAAGATTTCATGATTCATCTCCTGATCTTCAAAGAGTTCATGATCCATCCCCTGATCTTCAAAGAGTTCATGATCCATCTCCTGATCTTCAAAGAGTTCATGATGCATTTCCTGATCTTCAAAGAGTTCATGATCCATCTCTTGATCTCCACACTGTTCATTACCTATGTCCAAATCCCCAAACAGTTAACCATCGATCTCCCCATCACCACACTGTTACTTAAACACATGTTCCAAACCCCACTCATTTGAGAAATAGTTGTCGATTCCCATATCTAGTGACGTAGCAACAATTGATGCGAACCAGGTCAGTGATATCAAGAACAGATTCAAGTTCCTCACTTTGTTTGTTGGCAGATGCATTTGCCCATGATCTGCTCATGGCATTAAAGTCACAATAGACAATCACATGCTTCTCTTGATCAAGGTTCTCATGAAGACACTGCCGTCTCTGGGAGACCATTTTAGCATCACAGGCTACATGTTTATTTACACAAACCTGTTCTCACACTGGATACAAACGGCATGCAGTAGCAGTAGGTCGCTGTTCCATATGGTCACGCCCACTTCTGAAACAACAAGGCTATCACGTACGAGAATAGCCAAATCAAGATGACATCTCTTGTAAAACGTGCTGAAGCGAGATAGATGTAGAAAACCTTCTTTAAAACACGTCTCTTGAAGAGCTATTACATTAGTCCTATACACCAGACGTTAAGGATGGGACTACGTCGCACGCACGCACAATTCCGATATAAGATGCGAAGATTTGTTATGTATAAAGGTACATATTTTAATCGGTTCCTACAAGTTCCACACGTTTACTTTGTCGTTCGCTTTTGCCTCGTTTATGTCATCTTTTTATCGTCCGGGGATAAACGACCGCGATCTGGCCAGCCAGAAATTCGACAGAAATGGTTTGGCGATTGCAAGAAAGTTTCGACCAGATAACCACTTGGCGCAATAACTACAAAGCACTCATTAACCTAAACAAGGCTTCTGTAATGTAGAGTTTCCTAAACAACATAATTGTTAAAGATACACTACCAGTCATCGACTGCAATGATGTGACCAACGTTGGGAGTCCTACTGTTATATATTTGGAAAGTGCATTTGATATGTCCCTTTCGTTCAATCAATACGTGAGTAATGTCATTCAACAAGTAAGGAAATGGGTTAGTGTGATCAAGATCATGGCCAGGCAAGCCTCCAACACAAGTTATTATTTTCGCTTGTGCAGGTTGTGGTTCTCTCTGTGTACACGACAATAACATTGCTGACAAAGTTCGCTGGCAGCTCTGACATTGAGTGTGGCCTTACACTGGACAAAGAGGGCATCGCCAAGTATGTTCTTCAGTCCTTAAGATAAAAGGAGGAGAATGGTGGAACAATGATGTATTTATGGAGAGATGGAGGAGTCTAAAAGTTGAATAGCGATCTGGTCGATCCAGAGTGCCTAGTGGGAAAAGCAGATATGTCTATAATCAACAACTTAAATGAACAATCAGTCTACATGCGCTTCTAGAAATCATTGACGGGCAGTGGAGCGGATATGGGATGCATAGACTCCAATGAAACTGATTCCACAAGTAGATTATAATGATCCGCCATGGTGACGTATAGTTCGACACATTTACTCAATCGACACAGAACACACAATTGTACACACAGTAGATGGCTTCAGCTCTGATGCACGTTCACCGCTACACCGGCGAAGATCCCAAAGGAGAAACCACCGATCTATTAACTTACCAGCATCGGAAAACAGAGAACCACAGCCGACTATATATTTACTAATGCCGGCGGGGTGAAAAAAAAAAAAACCCTCCAAATATCGTGACGCTGTTGTCTATAGATGCTAGCAGTCACTCTACCCATTACTGCATCTGGTCACAAAGCTGAAAACGTCACGCCAGTTGGTGATTTTCCACGACTTCTCTCTTAGCCCGCAGGCCTAATAAATCTTTAGTTTGCTGTGCAGTAAGCTATGATGTAAACATGACCGCACCTCACCTGAAACCGGAAGTTATCTTCTGGCAACAAACCAAAGTGTAAATCAGGACGAACATAAACAGATAGTTATTGCTGCTACTTGGACTTCAAATAAAAATGTTTTAAACTGTATCGATATGTGAACAAACCATTTTCAGCTTTCAAATAGGGCTATACAAATATGTATGGCTTTGGTAACAGCATATTCTTATTGAAAACATCGTTCGCCTTCATTTATTATTTGTTAATCTACAGAGACCATTACTATGTTAGAGAAGCGTAAACTAAGAATTTAAAATACATCTTTGAGCTATTAAATTCATTACAACAAGAGTTTATGTGGAACGCAATCCGCGAGCAACATTATTCTTAAATCCCCCAACAGGCAACATTATTATTAAATCGTGCAACAACCAAAATTATTATTAAAACCCCAACAAGGAACATTATTAATAAATCGCCCAACAAGCAACATTATTATTAAATCGTCCAACAACCAAAATTATTATTAAAACCCCAACACACAACATTATTATTAAAACACCAACAAGCAACATTATTATTAAATCACCTACAAGCAACATTATTATTAAATCGCCCAACAAGCAACATTATTATTAAATCGCCTAACAAGCAACATTATTATTAAATCGCCTACAAGCAACATTATTATTAAAATCCTAACAAGCAACATTATTATTAAATCCCCTACAAGCAACATTATTATTAAATCACCTACAAGCAACATTATTATTAAATCGCCTACAAGCAACATTATTATTAAATCCCCAACAAGCAATATAATTATTAAAATCCTAACAAGCAACATTATTATTAAATCACCTACAAGCAACATTATTATTAAATCACCTACAAGCAACATTATTATTAAATTGCCCAACAAGCAACATTATTATTAAATCGCCAAACAAGCAACATTATTATTAAATCACCTACAAGCAACATTATTATTAAATCGCCCTACAAGCAACATTATTATTAAATCACCTACAAGCAATATTATTATTAAATCGCCCAAAAAGCAACATTATTATTAAATCGCCCAACAAGCAACATTATCATTAAATCACCTACAAGCAACATTATTATTAAATCGCCCAACAAGCAACATTATTATTAAATCGCCCAACAAGCAACATTATTATTAAATCACCTACAAGCAACATTATTATTAAATCGCCCAACAAGCAACATTATTATTACATCACCTACAAGCAACATTTGAATGGACCAATTCGTAGGTAAGTGAACTATTCCAAGAAAAAGGTCCTACTCCTTGTACTGTGTATAGGGTTCTTCATAATAGAGACCTCGTGTAAGCAGCGCATGGACAAGAATGACATTCCAACAACGTGCTTAGTTGCAAATAGTACGATCACTTAAGAGTTAACATGGTAAGGTACAGCAGGGTAAACAAGATCGCACTAAATATTAAAAGATTTTTTAGCGCACATAGGTCTAAAGAACACACACAGCTAGTAGCATAATATAGAAATAGATCCAAGGTGACTATACAGCAGGAGAAAACTAAAAAAACAGTGGGAACATCAGTAACCTGAAAGCTGGTCCACACAAGGAGGCAGTCAAAGAAATCCTCAGTGAGAACAATGACCAACAAGACTAACGTGATCTCCAATCACATCAATAAATGACTAAAATCATAAAGAGTTTCACACAAGAGACAAATTATGTAAAATCTCAAGTAATCCAATAATCAACAAGACTACGGTGATCTCGGATCACAACAACAAGAGAACAAAAACAAAGAGTGTTCACACAAGAGGTCATAAATTTTAAAACTATTAAAAAAATAATCAATGTTCAACAAGGCTAAGGAGCCCTCAATCACATAAATGCAATGAAGAAAACCTCAACTCACTGCAAACAATTTCACACAGAGTGGCAGCCACGTAAATTCCAAGAGAACTAAACGAAAGCATTTTCATTATCGCAATTACGGTCCAATATATCCTGGAAGACATTCTGAGGATAAAAAGACCGTGCCTCGCTAATAACAAGGCTTTAAGCCCAAAGAGTGAATGAATGAAAGAATGAAAAAAAAGGCATTTTATTGTCAAAATTAAAAATGTAAAACAAATGTTGTCAAATGAGAACGCAACTTCATCATTACAACAAATGACAGTTTCTAGTTGGATACAGTTTTATTAGAATCATCATTATCATGTGCATACAGCTTTGTTTGAATCACATTAATTAAAATAATATTATCTGGAAGATGAAATTTGTACTATATACCTCCTCTTTCTCACACAATTTGAAAACAGTTAAGGAACAGTTTTGTTAATGATGCTACAAACTAGTATCTTACATCATTAGATAAGGATGAGAATTGCAAAAGTCACAGATATTTACATTTGCCTGGTAGGATAAAGTAATGACTCAGATAATCTGCAATAGTTACGTTAAGACAAGTCGTAATCTGAAAAGTTTGCACGGAAAGTTAATTTACTTTCTTCGCTCTTATATATCCCACAATTAATAGTTAGAACTTGATCAACTAAATTAACGGTTTTCAAAGTAGTCCATTTAGGAGAAGGAGAAATTGACAGACCAGAGAATGGCTTCTCTTGGCTTCACGTCCCTTCTTGTCGTTGCTGTAATGTTAACAACAGGTAAGGAATTAATTTTAATATGGTTGAAAGTTGTATCATACTTTTCTGTACATCTTTTGTGGAATGCCTCCTGTTTGGTGTTTGCTTCCTTGACAAGACTCAGCGCATAACGATATCAGTTTTACTGTATTTGTTTGATTATAAAATCGTGGAGTTCTTGTACCTATGTATTTGAGACTCTAGGCTTGGGAGTACTATTGAATGTTCCCACAAGTTTCTGAGAGTTCATCTGCATTATCGTTGCCATTAATGCCACAAACATGTTGGTTTTCACTTAATTAATTCAATTATCATCCTATATTTCCTCTTATTTCTTTCTCTCCAGTTCTCATTTGCTTTTTCCATTCTGTTTCCAATGTTGCGGTTTACTTGTATGTATCTTTTGCTCCTTTCTGGTGTGTTTTCTTCTGTATCATGTTTTCTTCCTACATTACAAAGTTTGATTATGCTTTCCTTGATCAAGGGTTCTTTGTCCTTTACTGTTTGCTTAGAATTTCAGCATGTAATCAGTTTAATGACGAATTCTATCAGTTTGTCACCTTTCTCATTCTTTTGTCCCATACTTTTTTTCCTCGAATTATCTTTTTTTTTTTGTTTTTGTTTTTCTCCATTGAAATCACCTTGAACTATTGTGGACTCACAGAATGTGTACTAAATGTCATTTTAATCTAGGTATAAAATGTGTAAACACCTTCCTCTCTACTCTGTGTTGTTTGCACAAAACTTATACGAGACATGATTACATATCACCGAGAAATCTCACCAATTTTGTTATTTCTGAAGCCAATATTATACTTACTTTACTTTGGAGCTAAACGTCTATAGAGTAAATCATCTATTTATCCGTGGTTTCTCTCCTATTTCACTGTATCTCATTTCACATAACCCAAAAAAGTTATTGCTTTCTTTTCACTTCTCAATTCTAGATTAACCAATTTCGCTTTCCCTTTATTGTGCTAACATTCTAAATTTATATTTTTCTTGTATCGCGCGTTTTTAATTTGATCACCAAAGTTTCCAGACATTCGTTACCTGTAGCTCATGTTTCCTACTATAGCTCGTTTCAAAACATATGCCCAACTTCAAAACGCTATTACTGTCTAACCGTTTGTTAAATACTTTTGAAATTTTCCAAATGTTATTAGAATGCTAAAGACCCTTTAAATGTATATTTAACAAATATCTTGCAGCTGCAGTTTTCTTAAAGCGGCGATATTTCTTTGATGTTTGTCAAAATTGTAAATTGTGAAGCCCTAAAGAATAGAAATTACCGTAGTTGCTGGTCTACGATTAATTTTCACTAGGTAAAGGCGTGGCCGTAATGGGGAAATAACTGGATAAAACAAAACACCAGGAGAATTATTGTCTGCTCAGTTCGAGGACGGACGATAATAATATCAAGGTATACCTGTATGTCCAATTTTCATAGTTGTGTGGTCCTGAAAAGGACCGTTTGTTGAAATAATTTAAGGTAATATAGGGGCCAACATTGTGGGGGCTATATACTTTCATTCTGAATCAGACGAGTCTAAAAGATTAATAACTGTTTGGGGTTGAACATTCCACAAACCATCATTTTTCCAATATTCCTCTTCCTGTTTTAAGACGTGGTCTTCACATTTAGCCCAATAATCTTTGTCTATATTTAATAAAGCGAGATTAGCAAGAGTCTTTACATCGCATATTTTGAATGTTGTATTTTCATCTGCCACTTGTCCTTTTAATTTTGCCCAGATTAGTTCTATTGGATTTAAATGAGCATGGTAAGGTGGCAGCCTCAAACTTATATGACCGTGCTCTTGGATAATCTTATCTATTTGAAAAATCTTTGTCCTCTGTTTTTGCTTTACTAGAGATAGTAATTCAGGTTTTAAGTACATGTTATTAAATTGTATGTGCTCCTTTGTGAGCTATATCTTAATAGCATCTTTTGTACTGGATGACGTCGGGACTTTATCTTCAAGTGCAACAATGTTGTGGTACGCTGCATTGTCCATTATTAGGCAAGATGGTCGATCTAGTGCTGGGAAAACAGAATTTTCAATCCAATGTCTAAATATGTGACCATTCATCTCAGAGTGATAATCCCGATTGTCTATGGATTTTGAAAGAAAAATGAGCTCTGCATTCTGTATTAGTCCATGTTGTCGACTACCTGCATGATCAATTATCAAGCGCTGTCCTTTGCTGCTAGGTATTATCTCTTAATCTTTCCATCTGATGACTGCCATTCCCTTTGGTTAGTGTGGTGAGCATTGATCCATGTTTCATCCAAGTACACAATATCATAACCTTGCTTGCGCACCTCTTTTACTTCACGTAAGTACTTGCTTCTCATGACTACTATATGTGGCTTCTCACATATGATGTTTCGTCCATTGGAATACTTTCTGAATGTAAAGCCTGCAGCTCTCACATTCCTCCATAATGTAGACTTTGATATTTCAATACTGTTGTTCTTTTTCAGCGATACTTTTAATTTTCTTATTGTAACAGTTTCATTCATACCCAACATTTTGCGAATTTCACTTCTAATAAGTTCACTGTCGAAATTATCCAACATTTTTGCTCTTCCTTGTGATTTTGTATATTTGGAACATTGACGGTCACGTGCTTGAATCCAGCGATTAAATGACCGTTTAGATAATTCCAAAATGTGTCTTGTCCTATTCTCAGGGTTTTCTAAAGAATGAAATAATCTTCCTCGTTTAGCCTCTTTGCAAAAATAGTCATACATTTTTATTGCGATGTTTTGTAAACTGCAGAATTTCATTTTAAGACTCATGATAAATGTTATTGTTCCACGTTACGCCGCTGAATTAACGGAAATGGAACACACAATGTCTCGTGTTTACTACAAGTGTCTAATTGTGTCAGAAAACTCACGCGGAAAGCGTGCAAAAACGTGTGTATGGATTTGTAATCGCTATTTTTAACTTAAATACTGTAAACACTAAGTTTTGACTACATCAAAGGGTCGTTATAAATTTATATAAATCAAATAAGCAATAATAATAACCAAATGTTTGTTTTTAATTAAATTAATTCCCTGTTGGGTTCTAATCATTATAACTATACATGCAAATTTTGAAAAAATTACAAAAAGCGGTTTAAAAGATATTGATTTTTAAAGTTGGGCACGACTTATGAAACAAGCTATAGACTAGTGGTCACTATAGCAATACTCCTAGGTTGTTGTTTATTTATAGACATTGTGGCGGTACATATTATTGAGGACACGCAACAGTTGTTTCCCCTTTATATCATCATCATCATCATCATGTACCCTGCCGGTTGGCGTAGGCGATCATGTCCCTCCACAATCTTCTATCTACAGTGCATCGTATCAGTTCTGTTGTTGATTGTTTTCCATGCCATGACACCAAGCCATCCAGTATTTTCTCTCTTTGTCGTCCACGATCTCTCTTTCCTTTTATTTTGCCAGTTGTAACCAAGTATTCCAACTTTCCTCTTCTCATGATGTGCCCGAAAAATGTTGATTGCTTCTTTCTGATGTTTTTTAAGAGCTCCCTTTTTGTGTTGGCCTCTTTGAGAACTTCCTCATTGGTCTTTTTAGCTGTCCAGGGAACTTTCAACATTCTTCTGAGAAATCCCATCTCTGTTTCCTCTAACCGTCTTTTCATTTGTTTGTCTACTGTCCATGATTCGCTTCCATAGGTCAGAATTGGTTCTATATAGCACCGATGAACTCTCTTTCTCACTTTTATTGACATAGATTTGTTGCATAAGATATTTTTAATTTTCTGAAATGCTATTTTGGCCTGAGCTATTCTGCTTTTTATTTCTGTGGTGCATCTCCCATCTGATGTAATTATTGTGCCCAAGTATTTGAAACGTTTCACTTGTTTTAGATTTGTCTCGTTTATTTTTATGCTGCATGATGGTGATGATTGTTTCTTCGATATAACCATTACTTCAGTTTTCTTACTATTCAGACTGAGACCTTTCTTGTTGCTTTCTTTTACTATTATGTCTATCATTTCTTGTAGCTCATTCTCTGTCTCTGCTATTAAGACTGTGTCATCCGCATATCGCAAATTATTTATATTGGGACCGTTGACTTCAATTCCTTTTTTGTCTACTATTGATCTCATAATATATTCGCTGTAAAGTGAATACAAGTCCGGTGACTGAACACAGCCTTGTCTGACTCCTTGTTTTATATATTGGAATTGTCCTGTTTGGTTGTTAATTTGTATAGCTGCTGTTTGTTGCCAGTACATATTTTTTATGATTCGCAGATCCTTGCCATCAATGTTTAATTTCTCCAGCATATTGATTATTTCCACATGCTTTACTTTGTCAAATGCTTTCGTGTAGTCTATAAAGCACATATATACATCTTTCTTTACCTCTATAGATCTTTCTATCAATTTCCTTAAGATGTATATTGCGTTATTGGTGCCCTTTCCTTCCACAAATCCACATTGTTCCTCACTTATTTCTGGTTTTACTTTGTTCCTTACACGTCTCATGATTATTCTTAGTAATATTTTAGTCATATGGCTCATGAGACTAATAGTGCGATGGTCTTCACAATCAGTGGCGCCTGACTTCTTCGGTATGGCTACAAAGATAGATTTTAGTAGATCCTCGGGTATGTGTCCAGTGTTATATATGTCATTGAGTAATTTTGTTATGACTTGTACTCCCAACTCTCCTAATGCATTTATCTCTTCGATTGTTATATTGTCAGGACTTGGAGCTTTGCCTCTTTTCATGTGTTGAATTGCGTCCTCCACTTCACTCTGCATTATTGGTGGTCCTGTGTCTTCACTTGAATTGTTTAATTCTGGTCTTTCATCATCATAGAGTTGACTGATATATTCTGTCCATCTTTCCATTGTCTTCTCCTGTCCCATTATTATATTTCCTTCCTTTGATTTCACACATCCTGAAACTTTGACTTCTTTTCTTCCTGTTAATTCATTTAACTGATTGTGCCTAAATTTTGGGTCTTTCTTTTGTTGTTTTTCCATTTCTTCACATTTCTGTTTTAACCATCCTTCCTTTGCTTCTCTGCACTTGTTTTGGATCTCTTTGTGCAATATTTTGTATTCTCGTTCTTCTTTCTTATGTTTTCTTCTTTCGTCCATTAGTTGTAATATTTCTTCTGTCATCCATTTCTTTTTGTTGATTCTTTTAGTCACTGGTATTACTTCTTTTGATGTTTGCTGAATCGATTGTTTGAGCATTTTCCACTGCTCCTGGATGTCCTGTATTTTCTCAATAGCATTATATTTATTTTGTACTATCAAGCTGTACTTATCACTCATCTGTTTATCTACTCTTAGCATATCTAGTTCTAATTTTATATTTCTTGGTGATTTCTGTGCCTTCCGCAGTTTTATTCTTATCTTTCCAACTACTGGTACATGGTCACTATTACAATCTGCTCCTGGCCTTGTTTTAACAGACGTTAGTCCATTCCTAAATCTTCTCTGTACCAGTATAAAATCAATTTGATTGTGTACATTTTTGTCTGGGCTTTGACATGTCCATAGTCGCCTCGGGTGTTGTTTGAACCAGGTGTTTCCTATAATCATTTCATGTGTCTTTGCCCAATCTATCAATCTATCCCCTCTGTCATTCGTCTCGCCATGGCCATGCCCCCCAGTCACATTTTGCACTTTAGCTGTTCCTACCTTTGCATTGAAATCCCCTAATATAATAGTTATTTCATGGGATTTACACTGTTCCATGGCTGCCTCTAGCTCCTCGTAAAAAGTGTCAATGTCTTCTTCGCTATTACTTGTTGGTGCATACACTTGAATTATGTTGATATCCATTGGTCTGCCACTCAATTTTACTAGCAGAATTCTGTCTGATACTGGCCAAAATCCTATCACTGTTTTGCTTCTTTCTCTATCTAACATGATGCCTACTCCTCTTTCGTGTGTGGTTCCCCCAGAGTAAGTTACATTTCCACTGTCGCGTTGTAATAATCCTGCCCCTGTCCATCTCATTTCACATAGTCCCAAGATGTTCAATTTCATTCTCTTCATTTCTTGACTGATGTTTTCTAGTTTTCCAACCTGGAAAGCTGATCTAATGTTCCAGGTTCCTATTGCTAGTGTCTCTTTATTTTTGATCTTGCATACAGTTGTATGATGACGATCGGGTGTCACCTGTAGCACATGACGCTCCCTACCGGACGAGGTGGCTGTGAAGCCCCCATTAACGTCGTTAGCTGTAAATAGAAGGCCGTGATGTGTCATGATTATTCAAGGCAATTTAAGAAGGTAGTTTGCCATTCCTTTCCTTCTTGGCAGTGACTGTGCTAGTCGGTGATCGCAGCCATTGTCTCTATACATGAGATCCTCTGCCTGCCATCGCGGTGTGGGGACCATAACCGGCACTACTTGTCGGCTGCTCCCACAACACCATCCACCACCTGCTCCAATGGCTTCACATAACCCTGATAGGGGGGCTAAACGGGAGCTCCACCTTGCCCAGGGGTGTCCCGAAGACTAGCGGAGGAAAGGAGACGTCTTACTCCTCCTTTGGTAGGGCAGAACCCTACCCCGCTAACCTACCCAATCCCCTTTATATATGTTGATTTATCTAAGATTGTCTCAGCTAACACTGCCTTGTTCACCCGCTTCGAAGGACAATTTGTTTGTGCGTGTTTGTGTGGGTGTGTGGGTGTTAGCAAACACATCCTTTTTTATCTCCCGGGTATGCTCAGAAAATATCAGCACGCCCCTAGGTCGCGTATCACATGCAAGTACAACACCTCAACTCACTGTTTTATCAGAATTACATGAATGAAACAAATGGGACAGCTTTCAGGTCAAACAACAGCAGGTCAAACAAAAGCAGGTCAAACAATAGCAGGTCAGCAACAGCAGGTCAGCAATAGTAGGTCAGCAACAGCAGGTCAGAAACAGCAGGTCAGCAACAGCTCAAAGATTTCAAGCAGCTTGGAATCACCTTAATTTAATATTTCGATTTTACAACACTTGCCAGATAGAGAAAGTTGACCATCTTTAAGAAGATGTTACGCCACCGGTCTTTGGCAACGGAGGAAAGTAATAAAAAGAGTTCGTCAGAATTATATGGAGCCAGCATTCAAATAGGAAAGTGAATAACAATCGAACAAAAGACACTAATATTATTTGAGGGCAGGGGGAGGGGTTGGGGTTGGTGGGTGGTCTAGAAGTAAGACGTAGGCCATTGGTCAAGAAGGCCCCAGGTTCGATTGTACACAGGCTATGAAAAGTAAATAAAAATGTTTGTCCACTGGTCTCTGGACAGTGAGATCCGTTGTCCAGCACTCTCGGAATACTCCACAAAACAGGAGGTCCCATGTGCATTTAGCGCACGTTAAAGAACTCTTGCAATTGAAGAAGGAGAATATATGCCTGTATAGCAGGGGACACCTGAGCACACGACTGTCGGTGTGAAGAATAGGAAAAGTGATATTCACGTAAAATTCAGTCCCCTGGGACTACGATAGAGATATCAAGCTGACGAACACAAAGAAATAAACAAAACACTGGGGGTTATGGAAATTTAGTTTTAGACAAGAATGTTCAGAATACCACAGATAGATAAATAAATTGACAAAGAACAAAGGGAACGGTCCAAAAAAGGGTCAATTCCGAAGACAATCTGATTATCCAAATTGTCTGAAAACAATCGTTACTTTTGTGTCCTGCAATGAGAATGGAATAGCTGGAACACTTACTGTAACATCATCATCATATATCGCACTGGCTAGCGTAGGCGATCATGTCCTTCCACATTTCTAGGTCAACAGTGCACCGTATCAACTCTGTTGTTGACTGTTTACCATTATGCGACATCATTCTAACTAGTAATTTCGTCCTTGTCGTCCACGACCTCTTTTTCCTGGTGCTTTACCAGTTGCAACTAAATTGTCCAACTTTCCTCTCTTCATAATGACCCAGAAGAGCGTCGACTGTTTCTTTCTGATGTATGTTTAGGAGCTCTCATTTTGTGTTGACCTTGTTGGCTTTGGGTTATGACAACTTAGGAACAAATGTGGAAATTGAGAACAAATCAAAAATGAATATTCACCTTAATAGGAAAACTATTAAACGATGTAAAATGTTTAAATACCTGTGAATTATTACTGTTATCGTAGCTGTTACAGTAAGTTTTATGTAGAACCAATCATAATAACATGATATCAAGGCCTAGCAGCCAGAGAAACTGCTGCTGCAAAGCTGAGGCAGACATTATTTCGACTATCAAATCATCAGTTAATTATATCTGTAACAATGTGTGGGCTGTCCAGCAGACAGTGTGGACGGTTAGAACGCATGTAGAATAAAACAGTGTGAGTTGTTCTCGGCTGCACAAACAGAAAGTACATGCATCAACTCATGTTTACTTACCCCATCATCTGTTAGGGTAAATGACGTTTGCGATCAAATGTATGTAGTGTCAACTGAATAGTGCTCATCGATATGCCTGCCCTTGTTTAACCCATCGTCTTCAAGGTCTAGATTTTCCTATTCTATATCTTACATCAAGTGATATCTGTTAAATCTAGACTTGTTTCACCAACACCAAATCGATATTATGTTATATGATGTTAAGAAACTAACAATTCATATAAATATATCTAACATCATTGGAGTGTATGTTAAAAGAGCAATACAATGAAATATATTATGTAGAACAT
Organism: Megaustenia siamemsis; assembly: GCA_032433765.1. Lineage (NCBI taxonomy): Eukaryota > Metazoa > Mollusca > Gastropoda > Stylommatophora > Ariophantidae > Megaustenia > Megaustenia siamemsis. The sequence goes on from JAVIAB010000126.1 coordinate 19,229,163, forward strand.
AATAATGAAGGATAGATTTAGAAACAATGTCGTACAAGCCAACACACACACACACACCCAGTAGCTGATATTAACTCTGATAATGTTCCTGTTATGGGGCCTCGGTAGCCTAGTTGGGAAAACCACCAGACTGCGCTACTAACGTTCGGACAACTCATGTTCGATTCCCACTGGAAGCAGTGTGAGTTGTATTCGTGGTTGAAGAAATAAATACCCCTGCGGTCCACCCATTCACTGGCATAAATGGGTAGCAGGGTAAAGCTCTGGAAAGGTGAGGAATGCCGCCTCGCATCGTGAGTTTCGATGCGACACTATCCAGAAGTCTCCGAACACTTCTAGATAGGCGGCAGGACACATATGGGTGAAAACTCGCCTGCTAAGACGCCGATTCAAGTCTTGTACTTTAACCGTTATCTTTATATCTCTGTTATGATCAAAATGAAAATACAACTAAAGAGAAAAGACAGAATAACACACAAATAATACCACTGAACATAACAGCTCTAAGTCACACAAATACATACCAAATATTGTAAGAGGAAGACATGAAGCAATACAGAAATTCCAAATGCCAAGGTACAACAGAAAGTAAACAAGAAGCAAACATCTTACCTCAAAAAGAAACATCAAGAAATACAAAATTAATTACAAAACACAATTTCGAAAAAAAATTATTAAAAAGCAGACTTAGGAAACTAGCCAATAAGCCAAAATAGATAACAAAATCCGAAATATGTTCAGACAAGTAAAAGATGACTAGCTAAAACAAACATGTTAGCAAATAGAAACAATTGAAAAGAAACAAATTTATGAGGAATGCAAAGAATAAATAAAAAAGAATGACCAAGATGATTTTTAAAAAGTCATATATATGGGATGTATTGTAAACAACAAAGGAGAAATGTAAACAAACAGTAAAGATATAATCAACAGATAGCGGGAATACATAGGAGAACTGTTTGAAGATGAAAGAGTGAAGAACCAACCATAAGGTGTATGTGAGTTTAGAAAAAAATAAAATTTGAAGTAGAGAAAGCTATAAATACAACCGAAAATGGAAAAGCTCTAGGGCCTCTCAGATTGAGATGATAAAACCCTAATAACTGTTGACATGTATATTATCACAGACATATACAATGACATATACAACACAGAATACATACCATATGACTTTACAACATTAATACCTATTGCATTACCCAAGAAGACCGGAGCTGTGGAGTGTAGTGACTATAGAACAATAAGTTTGATGAGCCATAAAACAACAAATGAACGTTACACAGGGAAGATTTCAATTCAAAATAAAATCAATATGGAATTAACAGAGAACAATTTAAATTTAGAAAGAACATTGGGATACGAGAAGTCATCATCTGCATGAGAATATCTATTGAAAAAAATCATAGAAGTAAACGTACCAATGTATGCATGTTAAATTGAGCAAGACGGAATCGATGTAAAGCACGTGGTCACAAGTTCTGCAAACTCGACGTCCACAACGAACTGTACCAAGGTTGTGGTTTGAGAATGTCTCTCAGACTCGTGTCGCGTTTGAAGGCGACCAAAAGAGGATCACTGAAAAGTAGGCGGTAGTGGGATCTGATTGGGGAATGGAGCGATACCGGTTAAGGATCCTTACCGCAGCCAAGTTGTGAGGGTGGTAGGTGAGGGTAAATATAGTCCTATCAGAGGAACGGCGGGAGTCCCCCGGCAAGTCAGTCAGTCCAAACCCGTCATCGATGTACCGGAGGTATTTAAGGGGAAGGGGGCCAGGGTATGAGTTCAGTATTTGATGTTCAAGGTGACCCATGAACAGGCAAGCATAACTAGGAACCATCTTGGCTCTCATAGCTGTACCACTTACCTGGTCATAGAACTGAGCATTGCATTCGAAAGTATTTAAGGTTGAGAACAAACTGTCAAGATAGTCGGATATATGTTCCGTGGGACAACAACATGCTGAAACAATGAGACGATCAGGACTATTAGGCTTATGGATCTTAGGAAGTATGTAGAAGGAAGGTTTGACTAGAGCACTGTCTGGGATGATGAGACGGGACGCGCTAGGAGGGAGGGATTTATCCTACAAAAAGTTGTTTACTGGTCGAGCTAACTTTATCATTGTTGCTAGTAGTGGGATGACTGGGGCAAGGTTTATAGAAGGTGGTGTCAGACAATTGTTTGATGGTCAAGCGAACCTTCTCATTGTTGCTGATAGTGGAATCACTGGGGCAAGGTTTATAGAAGGTCGTGTCAGATAATTGTTTGATGTTTTAGCGAATCTTCTCATTGTTGCTGATAGTGGAATCACTGGGGCAAGGTTTATAGAAGGTCGTGTCAGATAATTGTTTGATGGTTGAGCGAACCTTCTCATTGTTGCTAGTAGTGGAATCAGGCAAGGTTTATAGAAGGTCGTGTCAGATAATTGTTTGATGGTCGACCGAACCTTCTCATTGTTGCTAGTAGTGGAATCACTGGGGCAAGGTTTATAGAAGGTCGTGTCAGATAATTGTTTGATGGTTGAGCGAACCTTCTCATTGTTGCTAGTAGTGGAATCATTAGGGTCAGGTTTATAGAAGGTCGTGTCAAATAATTGTTTGATGGTCGACCGAACCTTCTCATTGTTGTTAATAGTGGAATCACTGGGGCAAGGTTTATAGAAGGTCGTGTCAGATAATTGTTTGGCACCTTCTTGGATGTATAGGTCCTTACCCCAGACCACCACAGCCCCTCCCTTATAAGCTGATTTAATGACGATACTTTTCCGACTTCAGAGGTTGGAGAGGGCTCGAAATTCAGCGGGAGGTAAGTTGGAACGAGGTACCCGGCGAATGGGGAGTTGCTCGATTTCCCGTAAAGTGACCTGTATGTTTAAGCCGAGAGCACTTGAGACACAAGAGTACGATGTCCAATCAGATTAACGAGAGTGGAAACGAGAAATTTCATCAACATCAGAGAAGTATGAGGTCACCATACCTCGGAGTGTATACTACACCCCTCTACTGGCTCCACAATATAAACACTTGGAATATGTGGATGACACAGTTTTAATAGTAGATATAGAGAATGAACTACAAGAAATAATAGACATAATAGTCAAAGAAAGCACTAACAAAGGTCCCAGTCTGAATAGACACCAAAAAAAAATATTGATCATATCAAAGAAACATTAATCGCCACTCTGCAGGATAAAAATAAACAGGACTAGTCTGAAACAAGTGCAAGGCGTCAAATACTTGGGCACAATAAAACATCAGATGTAAGATGTAACACAGACATAAAAAGCAGAATTGCTCAGGCCAAAAAAGCATTTCAGAAATTGAAAAATATCTTATGCAACAAGTCTATGTTAATAGAAGTGAGAAAGGGCGTTACTCTATGCTATATATAGCCTATTCTGACCCACGGAAGCGAATCATGGACAGTAGACAAACAAATAAAAAGACGATTGTAGACTACAGAGATGGGATTTCTCTGAAGAATGTTGTTCCATGGACAGCTAAAAAGACCAACGAGGAAATTCTCAAAGAGGCTAACACAAAAAGTGAGAACCTAAGAAACATCAGAAAGAAAAAATCAACATATTTTCGGAAACATCATGAGAAGAGGAAATTTGGAATACTTGGTTACAACTGGCAAAATACATGGAAAGAGAAATCGCGGACGACAAAGAGAGAAAATATTAGATAGCTTAGTGACATGGTATGGAGACAGTCAACAGAATTGATATGATGCACTGTGGATAGAAGTTTGTGGAGGACATGATCGCCTACTCCAACCGGTATGACACATGATTATGACATATTGTGAAATATATTGCATTAATGTATAGCACACATTGTAAAAGTTATTGCTATTAGCACAATGAAAGACACACGTCAGGCTTTTAGACTTATAGACCAGTTTAGATTACGAACCAGATAGGTTGTTATAGGTGCTCGCCGGTTGAACTAGATAGATTGACGTGCAGATTATTTCTGATGGTCATTTTTGTGTTCTTCTAGTGTTGAGAGTGCAGCGGTTCTGCATGATGTACACTGAAGTCTGTCTAGATGCTCTGCAATCACATGTTGAGAAGTCAATGGGTCCTTGTGTGTATGTTTGCTCTGTAGTCACAGTAGCACATTTTGTGTCTGAATATCTTGGTCTGCTTATGTCTACTTTGTCTGACTAAAACTTATTTAAGCTGTCTTGTTCTAGCTCTTTATTTTTTCATGCAGCTCTCACTCTACTATTTTACTAGCTTGTTTCAGGATTGTCGTTACTTATTTGAGACTCTGTCCTTGGTTGGACTATTGAAAGCTCCTAAATGCTTTTGCGAGTACATCTGCTTTATTGTTTCCAGTAATGCCATGTTTGTATTCACTACTTGTCTAGTTCTGTATTTTCTGACAGCGCTCATATGTTGTTCCTTTTTTCCTGGATATGTCTGTCCTATAACAGGCCTTACCTTGCTTGTATGACTGACCTTACACCCATAAAAATGATAACACACTGATTAATAAAGACATAATTGTGAAATTAGAAAAAAAACATATCGGAATAAAGTACAAGAGGAATGTTACATCTATAATATCAACCTGCATGCATCTCTTTATATATTGACAAGGAATGAACCCCCTACCTACATTGTGTATTGCGAGATCGATTCTACCACTTACTAGTGGGTATAATCACGACCGGAAGAGTTGTTCTTCAATTTTTCGACATTTCTTTCTTTTTCTCTGCTGTACATCTTTCACCACAAAATAAATATCAATTTTCTATCATTTCTACAGTTAGAAGTCAGCAAGCAATGGTTGTACCAAATATAATAACAGCTGGTGAACCATTCACTGTGTATTGTGGTTCAAGTTATTTGATGAATCCAGAAACAAACGCCAAATATATTGATCGGTTGCAGATCGCAAGGAATCTGTCCACAAATTATAATGTTGGATATGAAATAGTGCGATACAAATCTCTTGTACCTCCAAATTTCTTAGATGCACCGGAGGTAATTTACTTTTCCTTTAACTTTACGTTTTAGATAGTGGACATGCTAATGTTATGTTTTTTTTTTCGTTTCTTTTAAATTACTGGCTCAAATAATGTATTCACCTACATTAATTATATGTCTGCCATTGCTGACACCTCAAAGGAAAGTATTTTACCTGTGAAATGTGGAAGCAGCCATGACGAATGGAAATTAATTCTAGACAATTTGTCAACAGATAAAATTCTCCCTTGGCCACAGAAAGTTGAAATATTCTATAACAAATGGAAATTTGAAGGAAATAAGATGGAAATGGAAACATAAAGATACGGTATCAGTCAACTAAAGACATAAGAAGTAAACAGTGTGAAGTCAAAATCAAAATGGTAACTGTAACTATAGAGACGATATGTTCTCATGAAACACAATCAGCTGTACTAACCATCACGGCACCTGATGATTCTGCTGACGAGCTCTGATCCCACAGATAAGATCAACCACTTGGAAAAGAAAGATGTTCTCCTCCACACCTAGCACATAGAGTTGAACATTTACTTGTGTTCAGTTTTGTGAGATCTTGTTTTATCAGGAAACATGTGATTGCTGACGGAGATTGTCTAAGTAAACGCTGGATGATGGTGATAAATCACAGGCAAGGTTTATCTCAGCAGAATCCAATGAAAACATATTTCAGGGGTCTAGCTGTGTAGACATTGTTAGTGAAGCTAACAACAAGTTTTATTTGTTTCTTTATGTTTCCCTGCACTTGATAATGTTAGGAAGGCACATTGTCTATAAACTGTTGCAGCTTGCTGGCCATACATACTTCTAATCAGGCCTCGCAATCGGCCACCTCTTAGCCGATTCTCATTCATGCATCAATCATTGACAGCAATAAAGATTGGGATCAATCATGCAGAGAGATCTGGCTCCAGAAATGTCTTGTTGCGTATTAGGAATATGAGAGCAACACATATAATTATTATAATTCATTCAAATTTGTATGATTGATGTCTTTAAGTATCTCGCCAGGTTGTGTTCAGAATAAAGAAATAGCGAACCTTCTCCACAGGTAAACCATCATCAAACGTCTTGGTTGTGTTTACAGTGTCTGCTGTATAAAACATTACAGCTCCAGTTGTTTTATAACGTTTATGAAACATTTCAGTAAAATCAAAACTGTAGAACTAATCTGTAACTTTCTGTTGGATGCATTCTTGTTTTAAGACTCTTGTAGGTCTTGGTTTTCCTTTTGTTTATAGACAAGTACACAAGACAATTACATAAAACTGTGTCCTTCTCTACAAAGACATTTCGATACTTTCCTTAATAAACCATTCAATCTTCGAGAACACAATTGACAAGTGTAAAAAGATCTTATCCTTCTTTTTGACCTCAAGATGCTAGTTCTGTTTGTAGAGACGCGGTACAAAACGACATTAATGTGTTGTTGGAATATCGCTGTGCCTAGTTGATCAAACGGCCATCTCCATCTATAGTTAGCCTGAGCTCTGTTGTTGAGTGATGTGAAACGAAGGTGACTACTGTTTCCCTTTGTCCCTGATTGCATTTCGTTTTTCATTAACCCTGTTTCAACTGACCTGGGTTTCCAGTAGTACTTGACCCGTTGAACCATGGTCCTTTAACCTCTGTTTCCAATTACCCCTGTTTCCAATGACTCCTGTTTCCAATAACCGCTGTTCCATTGACCCCTGTTCCCGATTACCCCTGTTTCCAAAGACTACTGCTTCCATTGACGCCTGTTTCCAATGACCCCTGTTTTGATTTGTCCCTGTCTCCATGTTCATTATGCTTCGTTTACCATTATTTTCACTGACCCCTGTTCCATCAAAACGTGTATCTACTGATTTCTCATTTCACTGACCTCTATTTCCACTGACTTCTCTTCACACTGACCTCTCTTTCCACTGATTTATCTTTCCACTGACTCCTCTTCAAATTGACCTCTCTTTTCACTGACTTCTCTTTCCGCTAACCTAGCTTTCCACTGACCTCTCTTTCAAATGACTTCTCTTTCCACTGACTTCTCTTTCAACTCACCTATCTTTCCACTGACCTCTCTTTCCACTGACTTCTCCTCCCATTGACCTATCTTTCCACTGACTTCTCCTCCCACTGACCTATTTTTCCACGGACTTCTATTTCCACTGACCTCTCTTTCCGCTGACCAATCTTTCCACTGACCTATCTATCTACTGACCACTCTTTTCACTGACCTCTCTTTCCACTGACCCCTCTTTCCACTTACCACTGTTCCCACTGATCCGTGTTTCTCCTAAATCCTGATCCATTGACCTCTCTTCCTTTAACCCATTTCTAATGACCCATGTTTCCATTTAACCATTTTTTTCAATGACCCCTGTTTTTCTACTGAACACTGTCTCCATTGACCATTCTTTCCTTTAACCTATGTTGCCACTGAATTATGTTTCAAATTACGACCTGATTCTACTGGTCCCTGTTTCCATGGACCCCTGTTACCACTGACCTCCGTTTCCACTGACCTCTGTTTCCATTGTCCCCTGTTTCCGCTTACGCCTGTTGACATTGAACCCCGTTTCCATTGACCCCTGTTCCCAATGATCCCTGTTGCCACTGACCCCTGTTGCCTTTGATCCCTGTTTCCATTAACCCCTGTTTCCATTGATCCATTTTGCCATTGACCTTCTATTATCATTGACCTCAAAATACTTGATCGAGTACCTGATCATACCGGAGCAGGACAATAAAAAAGTGAACGGACCTTTTACAGTCGACATAGTAGCCCTTATACCACTGCGTTTTGAATATTTCACGAACACAAAAAAGTAAAATTCCAAGAATCTTTCATAAACAATAACAAGATTTCTGAAATTACCCTTGGGTTTTCCACCAGAGTTAAGAATATTGTGAGCTGTGTAGAGATACGTGTGTGTAATAATGGAAGAGATAAGAATGACAATCTACATTATATGAGCTTAATGATATTCTCCTTCTACTTATTTCTTTACATATTTTTCTTTCTGCGCGTGGGAAAATATAATTTTGGTCTCCGCTACTGTTTATGTTGCCCAGCGTTTCTAATATTCCATCAATCCATCTTTTATCGTAGTCGACACTTGAATGTGAAGTTCACGCATCGTTTATTAAGGGTTCGTTGTGTTGTGTTTTGATCTTTTTGGCATATCACGTGAACAAACCATTTATCTGTTGCTTCCTTATTCATTCTGTGGCGATAATTATTCCTAATTTTTTTTCCTCAGTTCTTTCTGACTCTAATTCTTATGTTGTTTCCTGTCATTCGTCTAAGACATTTCATCTCGGTAGAGGTAAATGTTCTTACTTTCCTTGAACCTGGAGTCTAGATCTAGCATTGGTAGCACACAGTTGGGATGACGATTGAGTTTATTGGTGATGATGTTAATACGAAGACTGCGACAAAACCAAAGATAGCTGCTCTCTATTACATGTTTTGACATCCATGATTACAAAAATTGTTATCTTGCACTGTCTATAAAGAGTATTACACGACATGCCCATTTTCTTGGTAATCCGCAGGGGAGAAGACGAAGAAAAAAGTCAAAATATACTTAGAGACGACAGGTGAAAGCATAGATGAAGAGGATGGTGAAAACCTGAAAAGATCTTAACAGAATATAGAGCAAAAGGACGGATTGGAAAGTGTTTGTTGCTTTGCTCCACAGAGAGCTGAATGGAAGGAACAATAGCAGACTATCAATAGAATGTATTATCTTGTGTTTATTATTTCCATCTATTTATTTCTGTTTAGAGCATTCCTGCTGGAAGAGACTGGAAGACCGATTGTGATGGAGGCAATAGTGGCGTAAACAACATCAACACAATGAAATGTGTGTTGGAAGTTCGTGACACAAAGTTTGAGGATGCTGGGCTCTACTACTGTCGAATTGTTTACATGTCGCAAGGCGACAAAGAAAAACATGCTGAAAGATCTGTTAATGTAACAGTTAGAGCCCCTAGTAAGTACTAGAAAAGATATGTTATCATGCCCTTTATCATCATCTCTCCTAATTTTGTGGCAAAGTCCGAACAGTACATGGTTTGTAACTCTTGTAACGTCTAGTAAATCAGCAGCAAAGTTCAACCACTTCGTTCTGTCTGTGACCACCCTTTACTGTGTGCCCTATGTCTGGCATATACTTTCCATCTCTGTTTCCACTGTCTTACGTTAGGTTTACTTTTCTCTGATTCCATCCGTTCTCTCTGCTCTGCCTTTATTCTCCTACCCTACAGACCCAGGGTCAGCCTGAGCACACGACTGCTGGTATGAGGAATAGGAACAAATGATATCCACGCAAAATTCAGTCTCGGGTCTTCGCTAGAGATACCAAGCTGACGAACACAGACAAAGAAACAAAACACTGGAGGTTAAGTAAATTTATAAAAATAAACCAAAGACATTAAATATCTGGTAATTATGATAACTTAATATTTTACCACAGGTCAGATGGACAAAGATTGACTTCTTTGAAAGGATATTGCGCAACCGAATCTTTGACAATTGAGGAAAGAAAACAAAAAGAGTTGTCAGATTTATATGGAGCCAGCATTCAAAAAAAGAAAGTGAAGAACAATCGAACAAAAGACACTAATATTATTCGAGGGCTGGGGAAGTCCCCCCCCCCCCACTGGGGGGCTGGGTGGTCTAGATGTAAGACGTCGGCCTTTGGTCAAGGAGGTCTCAGGTTCGATTGTACACAGGCTATGAAAAATAAATAAAAATGTATTCCACTGGTCTCTGGATAGTGAGATCCGCTGTCTAGCCCATCGGAACACATCGAAAAACAGGAGGTCCCGTGTGCATCTATCGAACGTTAAAGACCCCTTGGCAACTGAAGTCGGAGTATATCTGCCTGTATGGCAGGGGACACCTGAGCACACGGCTGTCGGTGTGAAGAATAGGAAAAAGTGATATTCACGCAAACTTCACTCCCTTGGGACTTAACTAGAGATATCAAGCTGGGACTTCGCTAGAGATATCAAGCTGGGACTTCACTAGAGATATCAAGCTGGGACTTCGCTAGAGATATCAAGTTGGGACTTCACTAGCGATATCAAGCTGGACTTCACTAGAGTTATCAAACTGGGACTTCATAAGAGATATAAAGCTGGGACTTCGCTAGAGATATCAAGCTGGGACTTCGCTAGAGATATCAAGCTGGGACTTCACTAGAGATATCAAGCTGGGACTTCGCTAGAGATATTAAGCTGGGACTTCACTAGAGATATCAAGCTGGGACTTCACTAGAGATATCAAGCTGGGACTTCACTAGAGATATCAAGCTGGGACTTCACTAGAGATATCAAGCTGGGACTTCACTAGAGATATCAAGCTGGGACTTCACTAGAGATATCAAGCTGGGACTTCTCTAGAGATATCAAGCTGGGAGTTCACTAGAGATATCAAGCTGGGACTTCACTAGAAATATCAAGCTGGGACTTCACTAGAGATATCAAGCTGGGACTTCACTAGAGATATTAAGCTGGGACTTCACTAGAGATATCAAGCAGGGACTTCACTAGAGATATCAAGCTGGGACTTCACTAGAGATATCAAGCAGGGACTTCACTAGATATATCAAGCTGGGACTTCACTAGAGATATTAAGCTGGGACTTCACTAGAGATATCAAGCTGACGAACACAAACAAATAAACAAAACATTATAGGTTATGTAAGTTTAGTTTAAGAGAAGAATGTTGAGAATACCAAGGACAGCTCAATAAAATGACAAAGAACAAAGTGAACGTTTGAAATGATCAAAAGTTGAGGGGTGACATGATCAACTGATAATGATGATGGCATTTGTGAAGAATAAAAGGAAGGAGAGAAAAGAACTCTGTTAGACGTCGAGCACGATGTATAAAAAATATCATGTAGTGCCTTTTTTTCAATCCGAAATATTATTTTCTAATGCGCACAGCACAAGTACAGGCCGCATAAACCACACATCAACTCAAACATTAGTAACTTGAACAAGCCAAACAAAGAAAGCTCATCTTAATAGCGAAACTGTTAAACGATTTAAAATGTTGAAATATCTGTGAATTATTACTGCTATCGTAGCTGTTACATTAAGTATCATGTTGAACCACTCATAATATCATGATATAAATGTCAAACTGCTGTAGAAAGTTCGGCTGCACAACTGAATTAGACATTATTTCGAAGATGTCATCATCAGGTAATCATGTCTGTAACGATGTATGGGCTGTCCAGCAGACAGTGTGGGCGGTTAGAAGGCATGTAGAATGAATCAGTGTGAGCTGTTCTCGGTTGCTCAAACAGAAAGTACATTCATCAACTCACGTTTACTTGACCTTACATCTATTAACTTTCAGCGTCGAATGAAGTTCTCCGATCAAATGTATGTAGTGTCCACTGACTAGCACTCATCGAGATGCCTGCCCTTGTTTAATCCATCTCCTTCAAGATCTACATTTCCCCTCTCTTCATCTTATCATCATCATCAAGTACCGGGTCTGTTGGCGTAGGTGATCATGTCTCGCCTCAACTTTCGATCTCGACGGTTATTTATCATTTCTGTAATTGCCCTTCTGCCAAAGCCATTCTCTCAAGCTGTTTCTCTTTGCTTCCTTCTATCTCTTCGTCCCTCAATTGTTACATTAGATTCCAGCTGTTCCTTTCTCATTACATGGCCACAAAATGATGATTGTTTATTTCTAATATTGAAAATTAGCTCTCTTTTTGCGTTGGCCTCTTTCAGAACGTTTTCATTACTCTTTTTAGCTGTCCATGGTATTCTTAACATTCTTCTGTATTCTGTAATTCCGGTGATATTCCTGTCTAATGTCCTATAGTATTGTCCATAATTCACATCCATATGTTAAGAGTGGCTGTATATAATATTTAAAAACTCTTCTTCATCTGATATCAACTAATATCTATTAAATCTAGACTTGTTTCCCAAAACCAAATCTATATTATGCTATATGATGATATGAAGCTACACAGTTGATTGTCTGAACATAATGTCAGGAGTCTGCTGCCATTTTCGTTGATTTTTCCAATACCTTGATGTCCTAGGCATGTTGGCCAAGATTGTTGATCAGATCCTGTGCGTGCATTGAAATCACCAAGTATATATAATAGCTCTTCTCTTGGAAGTGAGTCCATGATTATTTGAAGGCGTTGTTAGAAATTGTCTTTCTCTTCGCCTTATGCAGGCATCGTTGGTGCATAGGCACTAATGATGTTTATTAATGCACTCTTTGTATGCAACTGAAGTATCATTGAGCGTTCGGACACTCCTTTTGGTGTGGTCATGAAGTTTATATGTTTGTTATGTACAGAGAAGCCTACTCCATGGAGACGTGGGCTTTTCAGAGCTTAGGACTTGCCAGGAAAAAAGGTATAATTGTATTCATTTACAGAACCACAGTCTGAGAGTCTTGTTTCCTGGAGGGCAGCAATATCGAAATTTAGCTTATTTAGTTCATTGTCCATGAGGGCTGTTGTTCTAATTTACCCTTCTTTCAGTGCCTTAACTTTACCAAGGCACATGATCATTATGTTCAATGTGCCAAGTTTACACATTATTACTTTCTTCCTCATCTCAATTTGCCTACTCTGCCTGGGCACATTATATTGAGATAGGACTTACCCAGTCGCACTATCCCTCCTTCTCGACTTCGTTTCATAAATTTCCGGAGGGATGATGTTCACAAGTTTGGAAGTGAAAGAAGGTGCACGGGATGTCAAAAAGATGGTTTCGCGCCTACTGCAGCAAAATTGATGACAGAGTACACAAATATTATATTCCTGAACAGCTAATTTGAAAGATACTGATATTTTAGTTTAAAATGATTTATAAAAATAAACATTTCAAAATGTGATTGATTTGACCGCCTCTGGTGAAGCATAAACATATTTTAACTAAAAAAATTGTTTAAGATAATTAAGTTATAGCGTTTCTTATGATAGCTTCTTAATGTACTAATGTAATTTTTTTTTTGGGGTGGGGGGGACCTTTTACTTTTTCACATCCTCAAAAATAGGAAACCATCTTCCTGAACACAATCATTAAAATATTAACCCTCCTAAAATATTAACTCTCTTGAAATATTAACACTCCAAAAAAATTAACTCTCCTACAATATTAACACACCTAAAATTGTAATTCTCCTAAAATATTAATTCTCATAAAATATTAAACCTCCTAAAATAATAACACCCCTAAAATATTAACAATTCTTCTACTTCTTTACTTCCTCGTTTGCCTTTCAGCGTCGATGGGAGATACAATTTGCGGTCTTTTGCTCTTCTGTTCGCCTCTGCTGCTGTTATATTTCCTAGTGCTTCTAATATTCCATCGATCCATCTTTTTCCTGGTCGACGCTTGGGTCTGGTTTCTCAAAACGTTTACTGAAGGCTCGTTGTGTTGTGTTTTGTTCTTTCTGCCTTGTCACGTGGCCAAACCATTTTATCTGTTGTTTCCTTAAATATTCTATGGCGGTGGCTATTCCTAGCTTTTTTCTCAGTTCTTAATTTCTGATCTTATTTATCAGACACTTGTCTAATACATTTAATCTCTGTCGAGGTTATTTTCTTATTGTTCTTGCATCTGGGGTCCAGGTCTGCCATTGGTAGCACAACGTTGGGATGAAGATTGTATTGTACAGTGCTCGTTTTGCCTCTAGAGTTATTTCCTTATTGGACGATAGTGATGATAACTGTCCAATGATTTGACAAGCTTTGTGGACAAACTATAAATGTATATGTTGATTCGACTTTCTATTAATTCCTGGCAATATGTTTACCATCCACACCCATTTTCAGCAACGCCACAGACAGGATACGATCCCTCCTCCTCAATAACACCACGGGCAGGAAATAGGGACTCCACAGGTAATCCACAAAATGGAAATATTCGCTCCCCACCAAGCACACTCCACAGCGGTGGTTTGATTGTGGGCGCCATTATTTGCTGCATGACGGTTGCTGCACTGCTCTCTGGTAAATCTTGGGACTAACGATTCACTGTTGTTTCCTACTTAACTGCGCAGGGGACATAACAATATACAGTGTTTTTTGCGTACTTTGAACTTTATTTACTCCAAATATGTTTGAAGTGCGAATCAGTGGTTTTTTTCACATAAAAAATAATAGAACGTGAATAAATTAGTTCACAGACACTTCACAAATCCATTCTATCGGAACTCGCTAACCAGAGGTCGGTGAAAAGTAAAGTCTGAACAAGACCAGTTATCCATTGGAAAACAAGAAACAAGGGCTTGTCATTTACAGTGTGACGTAATGGGAATAAAGTATTAATGCCCTGGCTCATAACAATTGTCTTTTATAAGTTAGTGGTGATTGCAAACATCATATCCATTATCTGACCAATTTTGGTTTTGTTAAACCCGAGATGTGAAGAGAAGGTGACTTATCCTTCCATACCCTAAACCTACACATATTTATGAAGTAGCATTGATGCCAGTGTCTCATCGCCTCTTTAGGCTGCATAATATGTATGGCAAGGTGTTAAGGATTGTGATGATTAGAAATGTCATATTTTAGATTTCACTAAACTATTGCTAACACCCTTGTTAGTACACTATTGCTAACACCCTTGTTAGTACACTATTGTTATCACCCTTGTTAGTACACTATTGCTAACACCCTTGTTAGTACACTATTGCTTTCACACTTGTTAGTATACTATTGCTAACACCCTTGTTAGTACACTATTGCTAACACCCTTGTTAGTATACTATTGCTAACACCCTTGTTAGTACACTATTGCTAATACCCTTGTTAGTACACTATTTCTATTACCCTTGTTAGTACACTATTGCTAACACCCTTGTTAGTACACTATTGCTAACACCCTTGTTAGTATACTATTGCTAACACCCTTGTTAGTACACTATTTCTATTACCCTTGTTAGTACACTATTTAAAACACTCGTAAGATTGCAGTGTCCTCAGCTCTCTTGCCACTACACCGTTACTAAGATTCTTATTACTACACTGTTCATAACAATATAGTCACCACACTATCCCTAACAATATATTCACCACACTATTCGTCACAATATAGTCACTACACCATGTATAACAATAAAGTCACTACACTATACATAACAATATAGTGAACACACTATTCATAACAATATAGTCACTACACCATGCATAACAATAAAGTCACTACACTATACATAACAATATAGTGAACACACTATTCATAACAATATAGTCACTACACTATTCATAACAATATAGTCTCTACACTATTCATAGCAATATAGTTACTACACCATTCAGAACACTATAATCACTACACCATTCATAACATTATAGTGACCATACGATTCATAACATTATTGTGACCACACGATTCATAACAATATAGTCACTACACCATTCATAACAATATTGTGACCACACGATTCATAACAATATAGTCACTACATTATTCATACCAATATTGTCACTACACCATTCATAACAGTATAGTGACCAAACAATTCATAAGAATATAGTCACTACACTATTCATAACAATATAGTGACTACACTATTCATAACAATATAGTGTCCACACGATTTTATAACAATATAGTCACTACACCATTCATAACAATAGTCACACGATCCATAACAATATACTCATTACACCAATAAAAAATAGTCACTGCACTATCTCACTGACCACACGATTCATTATAGTCACTACATTAATATAGTCACTACACCATTCATAACAATATAGTGACCACACGATTCATAACATTATAGTCACTACACTATTCATAACAATATAGTGACTACACAAGTCATAACAATATAGTCACTACACCATTCATAACAATATAGTGACCACACATTCATAACAATATAGTCACTACATAACTCATACAGTATCTAACAATATAGTGACCACACGATTCATAACAATATAGCCACTACAACATTCATAACATAGTCACTACAGTATCCCTAACAATATAGACCACACTATTCATAACAATATACTACACTATTCATAACAATATAGTGACCACACTATTTATAACATTATAGTCACTACACTATTCATAACATTATAGTCACTATACTATTCATAAAAATATAGTCACTACACAATTCATAACATTATAGTCACTACACTATTCATAACTATATAGTCACTACAATACATAACAATATATTCACTACATTATAACAATATAGTCACTACACTATCCCTAACTATATAACCACCACTATAACAATATAGTAACGAGTCATTACACACAATATAGTCACTACTCTATCCCTAACAATATAGTGACCACATGATTCATAACAATATAGCCAACAGACTAATCAATATAGTACGACACTATTCATACACTATCCCTAACAATATAGTCACTACACTATCCCTAACAATATAGTCACTGCACTATCCTAACAATATAGTCACTACACTACTAACATATAGTCACTGCACTATAACAATATAGTCACTACACTATTCATAACAATATAGTGACTACACTATTCATAACAATATAGTGTCCACACAACATTCACCACACATAACAATATAGTCACTACACCATTCATAACTAGTCATTACACCATTCTATAGTCAACTATAACAAGTAGTGACCACACGATTCATAAAAATATAGTCACTACATAACAATATAGTCACTACACCATTCATAACAATATAGTGACATAACATATAGTCACTACACTATTCATAACAATATAGTGACTACACAGTCATAACAATATAGTCACTACACCATTCATAACAATATAGTGACCACACGATTCATAACAATATAGTCACTACACAATTCATAACTATATAGTCACTACAGTATCCCTAACAATATAGTGTCATAACAATATAGCCACTACAACATTCATAACAATATAGTCACTACAGTATCCCTAACAATATACACTATTCATAACAATATAGTCACTACACTATTCATAACAATATAGTGACCACACTATTTATAACATTATAGTCACTACACTATTATAGTCACTATACTACATAAAATATAGTCACTACACAACATAACATTATAGTCCTACACTATTCATAACTATATAGTCACTACAATATTCATAACAATATATTCACTACATTATTCCTAACAATATAGTCACTACACTATCCCTAACTATATAACCACTACACTATCCCTAAATATAGTCACTACACTATCCCTAACGATATAGTCATTACACTGTCCCTAACAATATAGTCACTACTCTATCCCTAACAATATAGTGACCACATGATTCATAACAATATAGCCAACAGACTATCCCTATCAATATAGTCACGACACTATCCCTAACAATATAGTCACTACACTATCCCTAACAATATAGTCACTACACTATCCCTAACAATATAGTCACTGCACTATCCCTAACAATATAGTCACTACACTATCCCTAACAATATAGTCACTGCACTATCCCTAACAATATAGTCACTACACTATCCCTAACAATATAGTCACTACACTATCCCTAACAATATAGTCACTACACTATCCCTAACAATATAGTCAGTACACTATCCCTAACAATATAGTCACTACACTATCCCTAACAATATAGTCACTGCACTATCGCTAACAATATAGTCACTACACTATCCCTAACAATATAGTCACTACACTATCCCTAACAATATAGTCACTACACTATCCCTAACAATATAGTCACTACACTATCCCTAACAATATAGTCACTACACTATCCCTAACAATATAGTCACTTCACTATCCCTAACAATATAGTCACTACACTATCCCTAACAATATAGTCACTACACTATCCCTAACAATATAGTCACTGCACTATCCCTAACAATATAGTCACTACACTATCCCTAACAAGATAGTCACAACTCTGTTCCCATGAAGTTCTCCGATCAAATGCATGTAGTGTCCACTGACTTGCACTCATCGAGATGTAAAAAGTAATGTAAAGTACCCCCGTCACACCAAGTGGCGTATAGGGAAATATGGTGTTAGTGACCCTATATTTTACAGACCTTCAGCACATGATTTTTGGGTTAATGTGGTCGGTATTACGCCCGTGCTGCTTTACTTTCCCAGAAAAAATCCGGTACCCATTTAAGGCTGGGTGAACCCGGAGCCGTCGGTTGGGATCGAACCCTACCCCTTGTCCGTAGTAGTCCAGTTCACTAACCACTGAGCTATCGCGGCTCCCACTAATTTTTAGGGAATTAGTAAAACCCAGGTGTCCTCGCCAGGGTACGAACCCCGGCTGTTGCCGTGGTAAGCCAACCGCCATCGAGATGTCTGCCCTTCTTTAATCCATCTCCTTCAAGGTCTACATTTTCCCTCTCTTCATCTTATCATCATCATCATTATCATCAAGTACCGGGTCTGTTGGCGTAGGTGATCATGTCTCGCCACAACTTTCGATCTCGACGGTTATTTATCATTTCTGTAATTGACCTTCTGCCAAAGCCATTCTCTCAAGCTGTCTCGTATCTATTCTCTTTGCTTCCTTCTATCTCTTCGTCCCTCAATTGTTACATTAGATTTCAGCTGTTCCTTTCTCATTACATGGCCACAAAATGATGATTGTTTATTTCTAATATTGAAAATTAGCTCTCTTTTTGAGTTGGCCTCTTTCAGAACGTTTTCTTTACTCTTATTAGCTGTCCATGGTATTCTTAACATTCTTCTGTAAAACCAAATTCCGGTGATATTCCTGCCTACTGTCCTATTGTATTGTCCATAATTCACATCCATATGTTGAGACTGGCTGTATATAATATTTAAGAACTCTTCTTCATCTGATATCAACTAATATCTAGTAAATGTAGACTTGTTTCCCAATACCAAATCTATATTATGGTATATAATGATATGAAGCTACACAGTTGATTGTCTGAACAGAATGTTAGGAGTCTCCTGCCATTTTCGTTGATTTTTCCAATACCTTGATGTCCTAGGCATGTTGGCCAAGATTGTTGATCAGATCATGTGCGTGCGTTGAAATCACCAAGTATATATATATATATAATAGCTCTTCTCTTGGAAGTGAGTCCATGATTATTTGAAGGTGTTGGTAGAAATTGTCTTTCTCATCTCCAGATGCAGCCATCGTTGGTGCATAGGCACTAATGATGTTTAGTTATCCACTCTTTGTATGCAGCTGAAGTTTCATTGAACGTTCTGACACTCCTTTTTGTGTGGTCATGAAGTTTATGTTTGTTATGTACAGAGAAGCCTACTCCATGGAGACGTGGGCTTTTCAGAGCTTAGGACTTGCCAGGAAAAAAGGTATAATTGTATTCATTTACAGAACCACAGTCTGAGAGTCTTGTTTCCTGGAGGGCAGCAATATCGACCTTTAGCTTATTTAGTTCATTGTCCATGAGGGCTGTTGTTCTAATTTACCCTTCTTTCAGTGCTTTAACTTTACCAAGCCGCATGATCCTAACGTTCAATGTGTCAAGTTTACACATTATTACTTTCTTCCTCATCTCACTTTGCCTACTCTGCCTGGGCACATTATATTGAGATAGGACTTACCCAGTCGCACTATCCCCCTTCTCGACTTTTCCGTTTCATAAATTTCCGGAGGGATGATGTTCACAAGTTTGGAAGTGAAAGAAGGTGCAGGGAATGGCAAAAAGTTGGTTTAGCGCGTACTGCCGCAAAATTGATGACAGAGTACACAAATATTATATTCCTGAACAGCTCATTTGTACGATATTGATATTTTAGTTTTAAAAGTTTCTAAAAATAAACATTTCAAAATGTGACTAATTTGACCCCCCTCTGGTGAAGCATAAACATAACAACATTTAACTAAAAAAATTGTTTAAAATAATTCAGTTATAGCATTTCTTATGATAGTTTCTTAATGTACTATATCAGAATTATACTATTTAATGTTTGAGAGCTGAGAAAATTGATCAAGACTACTGAAATGACATCCATTAACAGCTGTTGTTAGGGCATAATCTAATGCGATAAATGTAAATTTCCTTTCACCTGATGCCTTTTACCACGTTGTTATCTCCTACCTGCTAAGGCTTCCGGTTTAATATAAGAAGAGAGTCCAACTCTCACGGCTAACAAAAACATTCCCCTCTAAGTCTCGGTGGCTGAGTGGCTAGTGTACTCGCTTCCTGATCAGAAGAGTCGTACAGCTGCGATTCCCAGAAGTGGCGGAATTTTTTTCGGCGCCAAAAAGACACCAGGGTTGACCCAGTCTCTAGTAATAGGTACCAGAGATTTGTCTAGGTTGTAGTGGCGGCCTGGCGTGATACCGACCATCGTCATCAGGTTACATGTCCTTTGTAGAACGTTGCATTCACGATTAGCCCGTCTGAATGAATCTCTTTCTCTAACCAGGTCAATCACTGCTTCTATTTTCATGTGCAAGGTCTCTTTGATGTCTTGAAACCAACTTCATGGTCTCCTCTGTCTCGTCGCCTTGCAACCTCTCCCATTATTGTTCTTTCCAGCTTGCTGTTTTGTTATGTTTGACCAATTTCTTATGTAGAATGATGTTTATAAATTACTTCTTTTTAATGTTTAAGATTTTCGACGGTGTCCTTGCCTTTATCATTATCCAAGGCATTTTTCTGTAATGTTTTAACGAATCGTTTTTCTCATTTGATGTTTGAGAGATTGTCCATGATTAACAACCATATGTTGCTGTCGAAATGATATATACCCTCGAATAATTTTTAATTGTATTGCCTTGCTGGTAATGTGTCAGATGGTTGATACCAACAACATCACCCACAAATGTGATGTGGTAGTGGACAAATACCCTCACTAAAACCATATTACCCTAGCAGGTCGGGCGGGGGGGGGGGGAACCTTTTACTTTTTCTCACCTCAAAAATAGGAAACCTACTTCCTGAACACAATCATTAAAATATTAACCCTCCTAAAATATTAACTCTCTTGAAATATTAACACTCCAGAAAAATTAACTCTCCTACAATATTAACACTCCTAAAAAATTCTCCTAATATGTTAATTCTTTTAAAATATTAACATTCCTAAAATACTAACACACCTTAAATATTTATTCTCCTAAAATATTAAATTTCCTAAAATATTAACATTCCTAAAATATTAAATCTCCTAAAATATTAACTCTCCTAAAATATTAATTCTCCTAAAATATTAAATCTCCTAAAATATTAACTCTCCTAAAATATTGATTCTCCTAAAATATTAACTCTCCTAAAATATTAACTCTCCTAAAATATTAACAATTCCTCTTCTTCTTTCCTTCCTCGTTTGCCTTTCAGCGTCGAGGGGAGATATAATTTGCGGTCTTTTGTTCTTCTGTTCGCCTCTGTTGCTGTTATGTTTCCTAGTGCTTATAATATTCCATTGATCCATCTTTTTCTTGGTCAACTATTGGGTCTGGTTTCTCACAACGTTTGCTGAAGGCTCGTTGTGTTGTGTTTTGATCTTTTTGCCTTGTCACGTGGCCAAACCATTTTATCTGTTGTTTCCTTATATATTTTATGGCGGGGGCTATTCCTAGCTTTTTTTCTCGGTTCTTCATTTCTGATCTTATCTCTCAGACTGTTTCCTGTCATTCGTCTAACACATTTCATCTCTATCGAGGTTATTTTTTCTTATTGTTCTTGCATCTAGGGTCCAGGTCTGGCATTGGTAGCACAACGTTGGGATGAAGATTGTATTGTGCAGTGCTCGTTTTGCCTCTAGAGTTATTTCCTTGTTGGGCAATAGTGGTGATAACTGTCCGATGATTTGACAAGCTTTGTTCCATCTTGATATTTACAATTATAAAATATTAATTCTCTTAAAATATTACCTCTCCTACAATATTAATTCTCCTAAAATATTACCTCTCATAAAATATTAACTACCCTAAAATATTACCTCTCCTAAAATATTAACTCTCCTAACATATTACCTCTCCTAAAATATTAACTCTCCTAAAATATTACCTCTCCTAAAACTATTCATCATCATGTACCATGCTAAAACTATTACCTCACATAAAATATTAATTCTTCTAAATTGTTATCTCTCCTAAAATATTACATCTCATTAAATAGTACCTCTCCTAAAATATTAACTCTCCTAAAAAATTAACTCTTCTGAAATATTAACTCTCCTAAAATATTAACTCTCGCTGTCTAAGTTTCATCGAATTTTCTTAGGCTGGTCTATCGCTGCATGAACTCATTCTGAAAACACTATGACATGACACCCACTAAAACGCTTTCATCTCAGTCAAGTCATCCCTATGTACTCTCCAAAGCTGTCCCATACCTCTTTTGTTGTTCAAAACTATACATGTATATGTTGGTTCGACTTTCTATTAATTCCTGGCAATATGTTTACCATCCACATCCATATTCAGGAACGCCACAGACAGGATACGATTCCTCCTCCTCAACAACACCACAGGCAGGAAATAGAGACTCCACAGGTAATCCACAAAATGGAAATATTCGCTCCTCACCAAGCACACTCCACAGCGGTGGTTTGATTGTGGGCGCCATTATTTGCTGCATGACGGTTGCTGCACTGCTCTCTGGTAAATCCTGGGACTAACGATTCACTGTTGTTTCCTACTTATCTGCGCAGGGGACATAAAGATATACAGTGTTTCTGAGTACTTTGAACTTTATTTACTCCAAAATTGTTTGAAGTGCGAAACAGTTTTTTTTTTTCCTCACATGAAAAATAATACAACGTGAATAAATTAGTTCACAGACACTTCACAAATCCATTGTTTTAAACACAATGTACAAATGCACAACAAATTAATGTAAAAATAAATAAATTCCGTAATAAGAAATTAAGATTAACAACAATAAATAAGGTATGTGAACGCTGTATAATAAAATGAAAATTGAATTTAATGCAACTTAGTGAGGAGTGGTGATGTCTAAGTGGCGAGGAAGAGAAAGGTTAATGTTTGGAAGGGGATACCTTCTATATATCTATCTATCTATCTATCTATCTATCTATCTATCTATCTATCTATCTATCTATCTATCTATCTATCTATCTATCTATCTATCTATCTATCTATCTATCTATCTATCTATCTATCTATCTATCTATCTATCTATCTATCTATCTATCTATCTATCTATCTATCTATCTATCTATCTATCTATCTATCTATCTATCTATCTGTCTGTGTATTTCTCTCTCTCTCTGCCTCTTAAGACTACTGGTTGGGGGTCCTGGTTCACTTATTATCTTGTCTACAAATCACCAGTCCACAAATCTCAAGTTTCACAATTTCAGCTTTCACTTCAGTCGTCGATACTGCAACATTAATCTTAGGTTTCGTTGTCTCTACTCCAAACTTGGAAGCTATAAATTAATAAATAACGGTGCATGTAACTAATAAATGGTAAAAAGGCATTGAAAATGTTGCAGGACTTCTTCATGCTTCTTTCTGACTTACTACTTGTTCTTTCCTTGGACACACACATATATAACTCATCAACCTTTTTAAACAAGTATAAACAACGTTTTTATTGGTGTTACTTGACATAGCCTATCGGCGATGATGAATTGTCAAATAACGTTTGTGTGTGGCAGTTTCGTATTCATAAAGTTCTATCTGTGGTTATCTATCTATCTTGTTGACCGTTTACTCCGTATAGTATTCTTAAGTACATCTGCCTGTCTCTTTCTGATAGTGCTGAGGAACTAGTATCTGAATGTGCTCAGTCTGGCCGAGTGTGGCCGAATTGTATCGAGTCTGGCTGAGTGTAGCCGAGTCTCACTGAGTGTAGCTGAATGTCTCTCTGAGTCTCTGGCCGACCGTCCGTTTCAGTCAAGCCCTGGCTTCTTAGTCTTCCTCTAGCTACTGCCCCTCCCAAAGCATTCTGGGCATCTGCCACAGTTCCCAGGGTCTCAGCGTTAAGTCCCCGGTGACCACACCCCCCGACCACTGATACGGCCTAACCTACGTCTGTTGACCGTCACTACTTCTTAACTCCGCCTTTCTTGACCATGTCCATAGTTTATTACTTTAATCGACAACCTGTCAATCTTCTCAAACCTTTTCCCACAATTAAAAACCTACAACATAACTCCTCCCTTGGCCCTTTGTTTACGCGGGGCAGTTTAATTGTCCGCTTTCATCTCAGGTCTTCTCTGGACTTCAAGGTGTCTGCCGATATAAGAGTTTCCGGTCTAGTCTTAGTGCTACTCTACTCCGTGTCCACACCTGCGCGACTGGAGCTTATCGCCCCTTCGTCGCGTTACATAACTTACAAGCTTCAGACTGGACATATGTCCGCCTTTCACTGGTAATCTTCAAGTTGATTACGACTCAGCGACTGAGTTTGGTAGACTTAACGTCTCCTTACTAATCCTCTGAAGATTGTCTTTTCTACGCCGCCTAAAACTATCCTACCTCACATCGTCATCGCATCATTCTTTTATTCTTCTGTCTATCGTCATATTCTTCTATTCTTCCATTATCGCCCATGACTGAGTCACACTATAACATATATCTCCCTCAACATTTCAGTTGAATTGATATATTCATAGATCAATTTAACTCAAAATAAAAACATAGTGTGACTGCTCTCTTTCTACTTCCTTAATGGGCTAACCAATTTCCTTTTCTCATTCGCATATCAATAATTATACTTGTACATCAATTATTACAACAATTAGAAATACAAATTCAACATCTATAAACTGGAATCTCAAAAAAATCCATCATGTATACAATCATCTTACAACATGGCTCTGCCATGCCACTTTGTTTTGCTCTGAAGCCTCTGACTAACGTGACGTCACTCTGGACATAGCCTGAATGTAGGCCGGCTAAATTGAGGTCATCGTCTGTTTTGTCTATGTCTAACCCACATTTCTTTCCGTCTATTAATTTAAACTGGTAGGTTCTGTAATTGGTGTTTACATATACAACATCCATAATTCTACAACAATATCATGACATTCAATAAACATCTTAGCGACACATGTGTCTCATGTATACAAAACATTTTGTGGAGACATCAATTCTGAAATAATTAAGGCTCGATCGGCCTTCGTACAGTACTCTCTTAATTGCCTAATAAGACGTGTTTAGTCTTTCTTCGGCATCATATCTGTGCCAGTTCTGAAAAAGAAACAAGACCCGTCTACTCTGTTCTCTTATTCTCCCTGAACACGTGCTCTTCTGGCACTGCTAATAAAGTTGTCTGCATAGCAATACGCTTTCTTACAGAACCTCTTAGCCACAGGCTTAATTTACTGGTCCACTCTTGTCGGGTCGAAAGTCTTCTTATGTGTTCTCTCTCACCACATATTCCTAAATTTTAGGCAATTCTCTCCGTCTACATATAATTACATTTTCATAAAATTGTCTTTTTAAAAAATGTGCATCTCACATGTTTCTCCTCAAATCATACACACAACAGTCTTGGACAGACCGAACATTGAAGCAATCACAAACACATAGCAATCAAAATTATGACTTAAACTTGATACAGAATCTAATCTGTCTAGACTTACATAAGAAAATATCCACAACACACTTCATACACACATCTGTACATCTCACAGTGCTGTTTCCACACTTGGAATCCCTATATAACTCATAGAGTCTCTCCAACTCGGGTCACTGACTCACTCATCTCTTCTTAGTTCCCTATGTTTTTCTCTCCATGAATATTCTATTTTCTGTAAATTCTGAGTTCTCATAACTCGACTCAAACTTTTTAAACCGATGTAAACATGGCTACCATTTTGTTTGTTTACTTCAGGTGACTCACTAACATCTTCATACATATAGTTCTGTCTCCTCATTAAGGCAACAGTACATTTACAGACTCATACTCATCATTCAGTGCACACTGACATTATACCTATAGAATTTGTCTAAAAGTTAGTAGACTCATATAACATTATTATTAGTTACAACATCCAAAATATGAAATAGCAAGAAAACTCAATTATTACATCTTGTCACCTTCTGGGGCTGATTCTATGACTAATTTATATCTCTTCTCATTCTCTTTACTGACGGGCTTACTTTACTTCCCTCAACCTGCATAATCTTAATCAAATCGATGTTAACATGGTTACCACTTAAAATGGTTACTTTTCCTCTTTTTGTATCTTTTATCTCTCCCATCACTAGTGGTTGCCAGGTCTCCTATTTCTGACCTATCATCTTCTCTGAATCTGTTACCCCTGTCTATTCCTTTCTGGTGGTCAAAAAACTCTTGCCGTCGTCCCAATCGTATGGCAAAAGGCAGGTCTACTTTGACTCTTTCATCGTCTTTTCTTCTTCTTTCAGCAATAATGGAATCGCGTTCTGGGGTTCCCAAAGGCCAAAATTTCACTTGCTCAGCCTTTTCTATCTGGTTTTTTTCAAACTCTTTATTTATGGCAGCAACCCTCCTTTCTCGTATTGTAGGCAATCTGTCAGTTTCAGGACGTTTCTTGCTACCTTTTACCCCATCTGCCATATCCTCTAATTCCTTGTCCATTTCACGCGCATATTTATCAGCTGCTTTCTCTAATGCATGAAACACTGCAAGTTCGTTAATTTTCTTCTCAGCACTTTTACATACAACCTCGACACTATTTGTATCGCTGTTGCGTTCTATCCTATCAAGTTTCCCTTTCTCGTTTTCCTTCTTCAAATTTTCTGTAGTAGTTTTCTTTCGCCTTAGAGACGCTACCTCTTCCTCTAAGTCAGACTTCTCTCGTATTAGGTTCTTTACTTTGTCATCTACTTCTGATTT
This sequence comes from Megaustenia siamemsis, assembly GCA_032433765.1. Taxonomy (NCBI): domain Eukaryota; kingdom Metazoa; phylum Mollusca; class Gastropoda; order Stylommatophora; family Ariophantidae; genus Megaustenia; species Megaustenia siamemsis. Next base: position 19,255,935 of record JAVIAB010000126.1, read on the forward strand.
CTCCTTTCTTAAAGTTACAACTAAATCCTTGGACACTTTGACTTCACCTAAAAGTTGGCTATTCTGTGCTTTCATCTCATCGACTTCTCGACTCATACATACACTGTGTCTGTCAGTCTCAGCCTTTTGTACTTCAAGTGCTTCAAGCTCTTTAATTCTTATTTTTAGACACTTGTTTTTGCACTCTAGCCTATCTATTTTGTCTTTCAGCTCTAACAGCATCAACTCATCTCTTTCATTTTTCTTTTCCATAATTCTTATCTCGGCATCTTTTCTTGATATCACATCTTCTAGGATGTTTGTAGCCACACAGGCGTCTCTAAATTGTTTCTTCACCTCCCTCGTTTGTGTTATTTTATCGTTATGTTTAGTTTGTCCTCTAACCTCTACAGTCTGTGTTTGTGCGCAGCTTACCTGTGTCACTAATACTTCTCTATCCGTACCTTCTGTTTGTATAGCACTGTCGATCATTCTGTCCTCAGTCTCTTTAATTCTCACTAACATACATTCATTTTTATTACTGATCGCATGACTCGACTTATCTTCTAAATTCTGTTCCATTCCCTCTAATTCCTTCTCCTTTCTGATTAATTTGTTTTGTTTCAGGCTAGACAGTCTGTTTGTCTTGATGTTTGGGCCGTTTGATTTGGACCACTTGATCGTTCTCGCATCCACGTGCTTGGTTGCGCGCTTCTCTTCGACTCCAGAGGGATCTTGCCAACCACGCCTGGGTGTTTGATTAACATGCTGTGCCCAAACTTTTGATTTACAATTCACTTTATTCATTTTAATCCTGTCTACACTATTTATTTCATAGCTCTTACGTCCAGCAATTTGTCTTTTGTCATTCCATCTCCACCTAGATTCCTGGGGTGGTAATCTTCTTCCGTGAAAATGCCTTGTTTCCTTTCTCACTGCATATATTTCTTTACTCAATTCACCTAGTCGTCCCTTATTTCTCCATCTAATACTCGCTTGATTAACTTCCCTAGGATTTTCCACTATTTTTCTTTTATTAAACCATTCACTGATGGTTGGGCTTTCTTCAGGTAGGTTTAAATTCAATCTCTTCCTGAACCCGGTTTCTTTAATAGAGATATTAATCGCTTCCTCTAGCGTCTCAGGGTTCAGCCTCGCTAAGTGTAGTTTTAGATCTGTGGATATTAGTCCATCTATAAAAATCTCTATTAATTGTCTACCAAAACTGTCGGTATCTAAACCAGATTCCTCTGCTAGCTCTAAAAGTCTATTACTGTAAGCAGTTATTGTTTCTCCTCTTTCTTGTTTAAACTTCCTCAAAAGTATGAAAGCAGTGTAGGCATCTCCTACAGCAGCATACCTAGTTTTTAAATCTATCTGGAGGGACTTCCATGTGCTGGAAGGTTCATTCTTTAGCCTTCTCTGGATGAAGTCAGATACTTCGCCTCTACTTGATTTAAAAGCTATTAATTTCTTGTCTTCCTCATTTATAGGAAAAATGAGAGCATACTTGTCAATTTCTGCCATCCATTGTCTGAACTTGGATGGATCGCCAGAGTAATTTGAGATACTGGCACTCACATCTTGCTGTCTAAAACTATTTTCTAAACCGGTGATGACTCTACTAATTTCTTGCAGGGTCTGCAAAGTGGGAGTCATGCCTCTCTTCATCTTGATAACTATTTAATTAAAAATAAACTGATTCGCAAGCAACATACACACGCACACACGTTTAGATCAGTCAAAGAATTTCTACGATCTTCCACTAACACTCAAGAAAAAACTTATTTACTTCACACTAACCTTGTTCAACATACCAAATAAATCTCTAAAATATATAAGAAAAATCCAACTTACATGCTTCTGAAGTCCTGGAATACCTAACACACCTTTATAACATCCTAACAACTACACTACACAATAATATACTAATTTAAAACAATAATTAACTACTTAGTCTTTTTCAGGTTCTCAAGTGGACATCAGTTTTCACATAAGGCATAAGGTTCTCTGTTTATCTTTGCCCTCCGATGCATTTCACATTTATTTCAAACACAAATAATCTTTCACCTCCGGAATAGTAAAAAGTCGCGAACTGACAGCTTCTCTAGTGTTTTTTTCACAATGTGTTCTGTATAGTAAATATAGTGTTTTTCTTATAATTTCTTGGCTGCTCGGTGGCACTCGTTGCTGTAAGTATGTAGGTTTACGCTGGAAGTGCGTAGGTTTACGCTGGAAGTGCGTAGATGGACGTCAGAGTTGGTTAAGAGAAAATTCTTACTTTTTTTTCTTCCAGGTCCTTCTTTAAAAGAATAAAATCCTGCGTCACGGCAACAGAACGTAATGTGATGTTGCAGGACTTCTTCATGCTTCTTTCTGACTTACTACTTGTTCTTTCCTTGGACACACACATATATAACTCATCAACCTTTTTAAACAAGTATAAACAACGTTTTTATTGGTGTTACTTGACATAGCCTATCGGCGATGATGAATTGTCAAATAACGTTTGTGTGTGGCAGTTTCGTATTCATAAAGTTCTATCTGTGGTTATCTATCTATCTTGTTGACCGTTTACTCCGTATAGTATTCTTAAGTACATCTGCCTGTCTCTTTCTGATAGTGCTGAGGAACTAGTATCTGAATGTGCTCAGTCTGGCCGAGTGTGGCCGAATTGTATCGAGTCTGGCTGAGTGTAGCCGAGTCTCACTGAGTGTAGCTGAATGTCTCTCTGAGTCTCTGGCCGACCGTCCGTTTCAGTCAAGCCCTGGCTTCTTAGTCTTCCTCTAGCTACTGCCCCTCCCAAAGCATTCTGGGCATCTGCCACAGTTCCCAGGGTCTCAGCGTTAAGTCCCCGGTGACCACACCCCCCGACCACTGATACGGCCTAACCTACGTCTGTTGACCGTCACTACTTCTTAACTCCGCCTTTCTTGACCATGTCCATAGTTTATTACTTTAATCGACAACCTGTCAATCTTCTCAAACCTTTTCCCACAATTAAAAACCTACAACATAACTCCTCCCTTGGCCCTTTGTTTACGCGGGGCAGTTTAATTGTCCGCTTTCATCTCAGGTCTTCTCTGGACTTCAAGGTGTCTGCCGATATAAGAGTTTCCGGTCTAGTCTTAGTGCTACTCTACTCCGTGTCCACACCTGCGCGACTGGAGCTTATCGCCCCTTCGTCGCGTTACATAACTTACAAGCTTCAGACTGGACATATGTCCGCCTTTCACTGGTAATCTTCAAGTTGATTACGACTCAGCGACTGAGTTTGGTAGACTTAACGTCTCCTTACTAATCCTCTGAAGATTGTCTTTTCTACGCCGCCTAAAACTATCCTACCTCACATCGTCATCGCATCATTCTTTTATTCTTCTTTCTATCGTCATATTCTTCTATTCTTCCATTATCGCCCATGACTGAGTCACACTATAACAAAAACACAAGAAGCGCATCGCAATAGATTACTTAAGTCCACATAAAATCATCGAATACATTTACAGATGATCATTTTCCCCAGCACCTGTTCACGTGCAATAATAAAGCAGAAGCATGGTCGAACTTATTATCACTATTCTTTCGAATTTAGCGTTCTAACTCTGAAGCATTCGAGATTAGGGGCCTTAAATGTATTGAACTCTATCTATACTACTATACTATCTCTATCTCTAGCATCTATATTAACATGATTAATCTCCCCTTTCTTTCCCTGTTTACATTTGCTATTGTCTGGTGACGTAAAAACACAGTTGTTGATATTTCCACATAAAACTGAAATTGTAATGCTCGCCATGAGATGGTTTTCCTGAAGCCCTGATAGACTCGATTTACTGCTTCCACCCTTCACATACACAGCAGGTCGTATCTCTGATTTTCTCCATCGTTCTCACACTAAGTAGATGCGCTGTGTCGCTAGTTTACCACGAACCGCGATATCCGCATCCTTCGGCTCTATATATCCGTCTTCGGCATTCGTCGATCTTTTGTATAGCTCAAAAAATGTTGCTCCGCGAAGCACTTTTTTATTTTGGCAGTTATCCAAGATGGCTTGCTATCGGAACTCGCTAACCAGAGGTCGGTGAAAAGTAAAGTCAGAACAAGACCAGTTATCCGAGATGGCTAGCAATCGGAACTCGCTAAACAGAGGTCGGTGAAAAGTAAAGTCAGAACAAAACCAGTTATCCATAGGAAAACAAGAAACAAGGGCTTGTCATTTACAGTGTGACGTAATGAGAATAAAGTATTAATGTCCTGGCTCATAACAATTGTCTTTTATAAGTTAGTGGTGCTTGCAAACATCATGGTCCATTAACTGACCATTTTTTTTTGTTAAACCCGAGATGTGAAGAGAAGGTGACTTGTCCTTCCAGGACACTAAACCAGCACATATTTATATGAAGGAGCATTGACGCCAATGTAGCATAGCCTCTTTAGGCTGCATAATATTTATGGCAAGGTGCTAAGGATGGTGATGGCTAGAAATGTCATATTTTATATTTCATTACATTATTCCTAACACCCCAATTAATACATTATTTCTAACACTCGTAAGATTGCACTGTCCCCATCGCTCTTGTCATTACACTGTTCCTAACATTCTTATTACTACACTATTCATAACACAAAGAGGTGAGATGCAGTATGGCTCAGGCAAAAGCAGCTTTTCAAAAAATGATGAAAATACTATGCAATCCATTTTTGAAAATAGAAACAAGAAAAAGAGTTCTTAAATGTTACGTAGAGCCTAACATACGGATGCGAATCATGGGCAAGAGGACAACAGACAAGAAAATCACTGGAGTCTGTGAAATGTGGTTTTACAGAAGAATGTTGAGAATACCATGGACAGCTAAGAAGAGTAATGAAGAGGTTCTGAGAAAGGTCAAAGCAAAAAGAGAACTAATTTCCAATGTTAGGAAGAGACAATCATCATTTTTTGGCCATGTAACGAGAAGAGAACAACTGGAATATATTGCAACAACTGGAAAAAATGAGGGACGAAGAGATAGAGGGAAGCAAAGAGAAAAAATAACAGACAGTTTAAGAGAATGGCTCGGCAGCAGGTCAACAACAGAAATTATAAATAGCTGCCGAGATCGAAAGTTGTGGAGAGACATGATCACCTACGCCACTAGGCCACTAGGTTGATGATGATGATGATTCATAACACTCTTGTCACTATACTATTCCTAACTTTATTGTCACTACACTGTTCCTAACTATATAGCCGCTACACTATTCATAAAAATTTAGCCGCTACACTATTCATAACTATATAGCCGCTACACTATTCATAACAATATAGCCGCTACACTATTCATAAAAATATAGCCGCTACACTATTCATAACTATATGGCCGCTACACTATTCATAACAATATAACCGCTACATTATTCATAACAATATAGCCACTACACTATTCATAACATATATAATCGCTACATTATTCGTAACAATATAACCACGACTTCCGGTGCGTCACTGTGCTGGCAACACGTCACAATTTTCGAAGGGAGTCAAATTTAAGTTATAAGTGAACTTCAATGTCCGTAGTAAAAAGAAATTCAAGCGTTCTTGTGCTATTTCGAACGGATTTGTTTGTGATTTAGTCTTACAGTTTGTGCGATGTAAGTAGAATTACCATATATTGTGCTTTTACGATCACATACGAAAATGTCAGAAAGCGGGAAAACTACAACAACACAAAGAAAACAATCAGAACGTTTAATAGGTACTTGGAACATCTGCGGTTAGGTGATAAAAGCACAGAAATAGTTGAATTTATGAAGAAAAGGAATATAAAAATCTTAGGATTAGCTGACACAAGAAAGAGAGGTAAAATCATTAAAGAAATACACCAAAGCTACACACTCATCACGAGCGGAATTAACAACATGGCGGAAGTAAACAAACACGGGGTCGGTTTCATTATTGAAAGTAATACTGACAAAAATATACTAGAAATAGATGACATCGCGGACAGAATTATAAGTATCAAATTAGCAGAAAGAGGAGAAAATAATACCACTTATATTGAAACATATGCTCCATGCAACGACACATATAGTGAGGACAGCAAACAAGAATATTTTGATGAACTATCAGCCACAATAAATAAAGTCAAAGACACAGAGAAATTGTTTGTACTAGGAGATTTCAACGGTAGAGTAGGACAAAGGAGAACACTATGGGAATTATACTTAGGACCATTTAGTGACATTAGAACAGAGTAGGACAAAGGAGAACACCATGGGAATTGTACCTAGGACCATTTAGTGACATTAGAACAGAGTGTAACAGTAACGATGAACACCTACTAAATATTTGTGCAGAAAATGATCTTTATATAACAAACACGTTTAATCAGCACAATCGTAGCCAAATACTTACTTGGTATAAATGGAATGACACGGACAAGGCTTCCCAAATCGATTTTATTTTGACTAGAAGACATCAAAGGAGGGACATAACAGACTCAAGATCTTTACCAAATGCAATATTAGATACCGACCATAAGCCTGTTTTACTTTGGCCAAAAAAATGGTTTAGGAAACAACAGATTGCAAGACCTCAAGCACAAAGAATAGATCTAAAAGCAATAAAGGATGTAAACGTACAAAAAGAAATAGAAGAATACGTAACCAACAAATACCAAACCCGAATACAACCTACAAACATAGAAGAAGCATGGAAACAGTTTAAAGAAGGTCTAATAAAGTCAACACAAGAGAAATGCGGTCTGAAAAATATAGGAAAGAGCAGGAAGGAACTTACAAGATGGTGGAATGAAGTAGTAAAATCAGCAGTGAAACACAAGAAAGAAAAGTATAAAACGTGGCAGAAGACAAAAACAACAGAAGACTACAATCACTATAGACAAGCCAGAAATGATAGCAAAAAGATCATAGAACAAACAAAAGCAGACTCTTGGAAAGCATTTGGTGAAGAATTGACATGTAGAGAAGAACCAAGAGAATTTTTCTAAAGTGTAAAGCAATGAGAGTAAAAAATAATAATGATTATAACCCAACCACTATAATAAACGACAAGAATGGCTGACCAATCAGCAGCAGGAAAAACATAATAATCAGATGGAGAGAAAACTTTAAGGAACTATTAAATCAGGGAAATACAAACGGAAATACAGAGTTTAAACATAGGCAGTATGACGAACCGGAACCAAATATTCTTAAAGCAGAAGTAGAATGGGCTTTGAAGCAGAATAAAAAGAACAAAACAGCTGGTATAGATGGAATAACAACAGAAATGCTACTAGCCTGTAAGGAAACAGCTATAGATTGGCTTAATATAATATTCAATATGGCTTGGGAAGAAAGAAAAGTCCCAGACGATTGGCAAAAAGCTATCATTGTCCCATTTTGGAAGAATAAAGGAAGCAAAAGGGAGTGTGAAATGTACAGAGGAATATCCCTATTGAGTCAAGTTGGTAAAATGTATGCTAAAATAGTGGAGAGAAGAGTAAGATACATAATAGAACCTCAGTTAAGTAATAATCAATTCGGATTCAGAAAAGGCAAAAGCTGTACTGATGCTATATTTACATTGAGACAACTGTGTGAAAAAACAATAGAATATGACAGAAACCTAAATATAGCATTTATAGATCAGGAAAAAGCGTTTGATCGTGTGGACAGGAACAAACTTTGGCAAACTTTAGATACCTACGGGGTAGCAGGACAACTACTAGATAATATAAAGGCATTATATAAAAACAGTCAAAGTGCCGTTAGAACATAAGGAAAGGTCTATCAGAATGGTTTCAGGTTACAACAGGTAACCAGGATGTGTCCTCTCACCACTCCTCTTCATCATATATATGGACAAAATAAATCAGGACACAACCAACAATAAGAAAAAATCAAATAATAACATAGATATAGAAAATTTCAACATCAACGAGCTACTCTTCGCAGACGACCAATGCCTAATATATGAGGATGAAAACCTGCTACAACAGCATATACCATCTTTAGATAAAAGCTGCACAAACTACAGTATGAAAATTAACACAGCAAAAACAGAGGCTATGAGAATAAGCAAATTAAGATACCAATTAAACATTAAGATCAAAGATAAAGAAATAAAACAAGTAGAGGAATTCAAGTATTTGGGCACAATGTTCACAGAAGATGGAAAACTAGACAGAGAAATTGACATGAGAATACAAAAAGCAAATGCTGTCACACACCAGCTTTCGCCATTGCTAAAACATCCAAACATTTCTATGCCAGCTAAACAGCAAATGATAAATAGCATTTTCATACCAACTTTGTGTTATGAAAGTCAAACATTGACCCTTTCTAAATCACATTTAAGAAAGATCAATACATGTGAGATGCGATGCTTGAGAAAAGTAACAAACAACACAACAAGAGATAGAATTCCAAATGAAACCATAAGAAAAATGGTAGGAACAAAACCCTGTCAAGAATATATAGAACAACAACAACTTAAATGGTTTAGCCACCTAGTCAGAATGAATCCTTACCAATCACCATCAAGGGCGTTCTTCTCGAGAATGCATGGAAAAAGAGCCAAGAGGAAGACCCAGAAGAAGATGGATAGATGCAGTGACAGAGACATGTAACAACAAAGGAAAATCACTAATTCAGACAGTTCGAGCAGCGCAAGAACGACAAATGATATAAACCACGACACCTTTTAGGTATCAGTGAAAAGAGAAAAGAAGAAAAGGAAAATAGCCACTACATTATTCATAACAATATAGCCATTACATTATTCATACCAATATAGCCATTACATTATTCGTAACAATATAGCTATTACACTATTCGTAACAATATAGCCATTACATTATTCGTAACAATATAGCCATTACATTATTCATACCAATATAGCCATTACATTATTCATAACAATATAGCCAGTAATAGGAAACTCTTTGTACAGAGCTTCGCAGCAGGAGGCAATCTGATCATCAGAAGAAGACCCCCGTTGAGCAAGTGTTTCGGCCCTTTAGCTTCTTGACACTCTAAGGGAGGTGGGCCCGCCTGGGTCATGACTTCCAGGCGTCGACCTCCTGCTGCATTGCCTCTAAGGCTTACACCGAATGTTCGGCACAAACTAACTAAACGTAATACACAATTTTTATTTTTATTTTTCACAATTTTTATATTTACACGTAATACACGCCATTACATTATTCGTAACAATATAGCCATTAAATTATTCGTAACAATATAGCCATTACATTATTCGTAACAATATAGCTATTAAATTATTCGTAACAATATAGCCATTACATTATTCGTAACAATATAGCCATTACATTATTCATAACAATATAGCCATTAAATTATTCGTAACAATATAGCCATTACATTATTCATAACAATATAGCCATTACACTATTCGTAACAATATAGCCATTACACTATTCGTAACAATATAGTCACTACACTTCATAACACAGCAATTAGTAGCCTCCGTCAGTCATAGATGACTATGGATTTTTCAGCGCCCTAGAAATGTTATTTTTTCCTTTCTTTTCTTTCGTCGTGTATTCTCTTTCTCTATGGATCTGTCTGCTTCTTGTTTGAGGTGAACCTTTAGAGTCTGTTTCCAGAGATTGCGGTCTGCAGCTATGTCTTCCCATGCTGCAGGGTTTATGTTCAGAGTCTTCATGTCGCGTTTCAACACATCTACAAATCGAAGTTTTGAGCGCCCCCTAGTTCTTTTACCATATGCCTGTTGTCCGTAGAGTATATCTTTCGGTATGCGGCCATCTTCCATGCAGTGTACATGGCCAAGCAAGCGTAACCTACGTTTTTTGAGCAGCATGTAGATATTCGGTAGACCTGTGCAAGTCATGACCTCCACGTTTGTCACTTTATCCTTCCAGGTGATACCAAGAATACGGCGTAGACATCGCATATGGAATGCATTTAGCCTTCTCTCCTGCTTTACATAGGCTGTCCAAGATTCGCTGCCATACAGGAGGATACTGATTATGCAGGCATTGTAAACTGCGGATTTGTTTTAATTGTCAGTTAACACAACCACTACACTATTCCTAACAAGTCACTACACTATTCCTAACTACATAGCCACTACACTGTTCCCAGCACTACACATGTCCCTGTTTGATTTTCCTACTTTTATATCCTATGTATGCTCTTCCTCGTACTCAGGCTCATGTTTTCTACTTTTTCATTCCTCCCTTGCCTTTCCAATCTTTCCATCTCTTCCACATTTTCTGCCACTTTCTTCATATCTCATTTTTTTTCTCTCCATGTCATAGCCTCAATCTATTCCTAACTTGAATCAAAAGGGAAAACAAATAGAAAAAAGTGGTATGGTTACAGCTTACGTAGGTGAGGAACAAAACAAAATCAGAACGACGTTTCGGCTCTGTAGGCCTTCAGGCTCTTCTTGTGATGTGTCAGAAAATAGTTAATTGCTTCTGTTTTTATATTTTTTTTAGCTCTCTTTTTGTATTGGCTTCTTTGGGAAACTTCTTCGTTGGTCTTTTTGACTCGTTAGGGAACATTCAACATTTTTCTGATAAATCGCATCTAGCAGGCCTCTAATCGTGTTTATTTGTCTACCGTCCATGATTCGCGTCTATAGGTCAGATACGGTTCTATATGGCCAATTTGGAGAGATAATTATTTCTCCAATGATTATAAAATAAAGATAATAATAAATTTCTCAATAACATTTGAACAAATTACGTAATGAAGAAGTTAATCAACAATGCATCAACAAATATCAAGTACAGTAATCTTGAAGGAGACCTCTTGGTGGCTGAGTGGAGTTGAAGCGCTCACAACTGCCCTAAAGGGTCCTGGTTCAACTCCCAGATGTGGCAACTCCTTTTTCTTGCACTGAGGTTCATACAGTCTTTAAAAATTGGTACCAGAGATTTTACAAAAAAGTAGAGGTGGACTGGCGTGATACCAACCGTGTCACCAAAAATGGGCCGTTGGTAAAGAGAGATAAATACGGTCGTCACTAACATCATGTTTCCCATCTGCAAAAAAAAAACAAATTATAAAAATATCAAGGTGTTGAGAGAATCTTCACGTTTAATTTGTAAAGAAATATAAAATGACATTTTCAAACTAATTTGTTTCAGAAAATTCCACCATCAAAAATACCCAACCAAACGCTGATGAGAACAAATAATTAGCTTTAGGAAATACTATTATATATTAGCAATATTTGGTTCATCATCATCATGTGCTGTGCCTTGTTCATGACCATGATGCTTGACGACTTTCAGGTTGCGGTTGTTTATCAATTCGTTGTTGACTTCCTACCAGAACATTCTATTAAACTTTGTGATTTCTTATCTATCTATCTATCTATCTATCTATCTATCTATCTATCTATCTATCTATCTATCTATCTATCTATCTATCTATCTATCTATCTATCTATCTATCTATCTATCTATCTATCTATCTATCTATCTATCTATCTATCCATCCATCCATCCATCCATCCATCCATCCATCCATCCATCCATCCATCCATCCATCCATCCATCCATCCATCCATCCATCCATCCATCCATCCATCCATCCATCCATCCATCCATCCATCCATCCATCCATCCATCCATCCATCCATCTATCTATCTATCTATCTATCTATCTATCTATCTATCTATCTATCTATCTATCTATCTATCTATCTATCTATCTATCTATCTATCTATCTATCTATCTATCTATCTATCTATCTATCTATCTATCTATCTATCATCTCTCTCTCTATCTATCTATCTATCTATCTATCTATCTATCTATCTATCTATCTATCTATCTATCTATCTATCTATCTATCTATCTATCTATCTATCTATCTATCTATCTATCTATCTATCTATCTATCTATCTATCTATCTATCTATCTATCTATCTATCTATCTATCTATCTATCTATCTATCTATCTATCTATCTATCTATCTGTCTATCTGTCTATCTGTCTATCTATCTATCTATCTATCTATCTATCTATCTATCTATCTATCTATCTATCTATCTATCTATCTATCTATCTATCTATCTATCTATCTATCTATCTATCTATCTATCTATCTATCTCTCTCATATTCTCTCTCCCTCTCTCTTCTACCTTTCAGCTCCCAGTGGGACATAGGTCTTCAATAAACACTTTCCAAGCCATTCTGTTTCTTGCCATTCTTTTAAGATCATTACGTGTCTTCCTTATCATCTTCATCTCTGCTTACATGTTTAATAGAAGAATATTTTGGTCTTTCTCTTTGTCCTTTTCCTTTTGGATTCCAAACAGGGCATGTTGTGTAATACTCTCTGTTGGCTTCCTCAGTGTGTATCTTATTTAGCGCTATCGTCTATTCTTTATCTCTGTCCACTGGTGTTTGAGTGGTACTGTACCATAATTCTATGTTAGTGATTTTGTCCTGCCATTTCAATCATTTTATTCTGCGCAAACATCTATTACTGAAGGTTTGTATCTTCATGATTGTCATTTTTGTTCTCCATGTTTCACGGCTATAAAATAGGATTGAGTTAACATTGGAGTTTCTTTTCTTTTTTTCTTTTTTTTTTTTTTTTTTTTCTTTTTTTTTTCTTTTTTTTTTTGGGGGGGGGGGGTTTCGTATGTTTCCTTGTGCAACGAATGCTCCTCTTCTTTTGATATCCTTATTTTTGTATCATTCTCAGTTCCTCCCTCTTTGTCTATGTTACTGCCCAGATATATATACGATTATGCGTCTAGTCGAGATATTTCTCTAATTGTTATTTGGTTCTTGCCAACTGCATTAATTCTCATAATTGTATTAATTTTCACAATATGTCTCAGTGGTTCTCCTGTCATTGCCTGGCATTTATCGGAGTTCAGTTCTGTGTTAAATATTACTATTATTTGAAATTATAACATGTTCTACAAAAAGTATTCAAAAAATTTCTTTTGTGTTTGCAACTATTATTCTTTCATCTTTTGTAGTTTCACGATTCTTGATTTTGATGTTGATTCACCAATACAAATGAATAAACAATGAACATTTTAGATTTCATGCATAAATTAAAATTTTGGAAGTCTGGAACAAAGAAAGTTTCGTATAAGGCATGTATGTTTACAATGTTTATTTGTTGATTTTTCAGAGTATTGTAAATATAGGTCCCACAGAAATGTTCGTTGATCTATCATCTTGGAAGTTTATTTTAGTAATAATATTCATGTATTATCATTATGTGTCTAAGTTTGAAAAGTGTCCGCTGTAAATGCGATGCTGAGAACTGTCAACATAAAAGAAACAGATGACGATGACGCCCATATCTGATTTCTTGACGTGACGCTTGAGGGCCAAAACCAGTCGAACCAGCCCTCCATTTGAGTTTTGCAATGTTGAAACGACCAGAAGCAGATGAAGACAAAGGTGGACTGAAAACATGACAAGATGGCCATGTGAACACATGACAAAGTTCACTATCGAGGCAAGGGATTGAAAGTGAAATTGTCTTCCATGGAATTCAACATGTGATGTGAAGTCGACGCTCAAAGAACGAATTTGAAACGATCGAAACACTTTCTGTTCTGGTCATTTAGATGATCTTCTACTACAAAGTTCTATATGAAGATTTTTCTATCACAAAGCATCCATGAACAATATATAAAAGGTGATACATACAATAATTAATACAAAGATCACACTGACCAAGAAGAAAACATATTACAAAGTTTATTCAGTGAATTCTGAACCGAATGAGAAAACTTGCAATAATTGTGATGTAAATGCAGGACACAAACTGATTTGTCTGTTTAGTCTATAATCTTTGGTTTGGAATGGCGCGATTGCAATCATATCATTCCTATCTCCGCTCCACCACCCATTCCAGCAACCATCGAAGTGTTCGTTTACTGATTGTTCCTGTCCTTTATTGATTGGACTTTACTTACATGTTGTGTACATGGAATGACAACCCAGTCAGCACGGCATGGTACAGAGACAGTCATCTATAGCATTAAAGTAAAATTATACATGACTGAGGTACAGACCACAATGCAATGGGACTAGCTAGTAAAATTAGAGAAGTATGTGATGTAATCAATAAATGGACTAGTAATATACTGGGAAAATATTTTAAAATTAATTACAATTGAACACATGGTCTGCTAAAGAGAGGTATCCCATAGTATTACTATTACATACTTGACCATCTGAGGAAAGAAGTCAAGGCCAATATATTTCTGGTTCTTTATAATTAACGTAAGATGTCGTTTTCTTCAATTCTCAAGAAATATATTTTTGTATCTAACTTTTCTTCATCTCACGCTGGTGATACATCTCAAGTTGTTCTACTTGCACACATGGTGTTCCCACTTAAGTGGTTCAGATAAATTTTACTTATTTCGTCAGGTAAATAATTATGACGATCATGGCGAGTACCTACACGCCCGATCCCCAAACATTTCATCATCCATGTCCCGATGCCCAAACATTTCATCATCCATGTCCCGATGCCCAAACATTTCATCATCCATGTCCCGATGCCCAAACATTTCATCATCCATGTCCCGATGCCCAAACATTTCATCATCCATGTCCCGATCCCCAAACATTTCATCATCCATGTCCCGATCCCCGAACATTTCATCATCCATGTCCCGATCCCCAAACATTTCATCATCCATGTCTCGATCCCCAAACATTTCATCATCCATGTCCCGATCCCCGAACATTTCATCATCCATGACCCGATCCCCAAACATTTCATCATCCATGTCACGATCGCCAAACATTTCATCATCCATGTCACGATCGCCAAACATTTCATCATCCATGTCCCTATCGCCAAACATTTCATCATCCATGTCCCGATCGCCAAACATTTCATCATCCATGTCTCGATCCTCGAACATTTCATCATCCATGTCCCGATCCCCAAACATTTCATCATCCATGTCCCGATCCTCGAACATTACATCATCCATGTCCCGATCCCCAAACATTACATCATCCATGTCTCGATCCCCAAACATTTCATCATCCATGTCCCGATCCCCAAACATTTCATCATCCATGTCCCGATCCTCGAACATTTCATCATCCATGTCCCGATCCCCAAACATTTCATCATCCATGTCTCGATCCCCGAACATTTTATCGTCTATGTTCCGATCCCCGAACATTTCATCATCCTTGACCCGATCCCCAAACATTTCATCATCCTTGACCCGATCCCCAAACATTTCATCATCCATGTCTCGATCCCCATACATTTCATCATCCATGTCCCTATCGCCAAACATTTCATCATCCATGTCCCGATGCCCAAACATTTCATCATCCATGTCCCGATGCCCAAACATTTCATCATCCATGTCCCGATGCCCAAACATTTCATCATCCATGTCCCGATGCCCAAACATTTCATCATCCATGTCCCGATCCCCAAACATTTCATCATCCATGTCCCGATCCCCGAACATTTCATCATCCATGTCCCGATCCCCAAACATTTCATCATCCATGTCTCGATCCCCAAACATTTCATCATCCATGTCCCGATCCCCGAACATTTTATCATCCATGACCCGATCCCCAAACATTTCATCATCCATGTCACGATCGCCAAACATTTCATCATCCATGTCACGATCGCCAAACATTTCATCATCCATGTCCCTATCGCCAAACATTTCATCATCCATGTCCCGATCGCCAAACATTTCATCATCCATGTCTCGATCCTCGAACATTTCATCATCCATGTCCCGATCCCCAAACATTTCATCATCCATGTCCCGATCCTCGAACATTACATCATCCATGTCCCGATCCCCAAACATTTCATCATCCAGGTCTCGATCCCCAAACATTTCATCATCCATGTCCCGATCCCCAAACATTTCATCATCCATGTCCCGATCCTCGAACATTTCATCATCCATGTCCTGATCCCCAAACATTTCATCATCCATGTCTCGATCCCCGAACATTTCATCGTCTATGTCCCGATCCCCGAACATTTCATCATCCTTGACCCGATCCCCAAACATTTCATCAT
Organism: Megaustenia siamemsis; assembly: GCA_032433765.1. Classification (NCBI taxonomy): domain Eukaryota; kingdom Metazoa; phylum Mollusca; class Gastropoda; order Stylommatophora; family Ariophantidae; genus Megaustenia; species Megaustenia siamemsis. The sequence goes on from JAVIAB010000126.1 coordinate 19,271,959, forward strand.
CCTTGACCCGATCCCCAAACATTTCATCATCCTTGTCTCGATCCCCATACATTTCATCATCCATGTCCCGATGCCCAAACATTTCATCATCCATGTCCCGATCCCCAAACATTTCATCATCCATGTCTCGATCCCCGAACATTTCATCGTCTATGTCCCGATCCCCGAACATTTCATCATCCTTGACCCGATCCCCAAACATTTCATCATCCTTGACCCGATGCCCAAACATTTCATCATCCATGTCTCGATCCCCAAACATTTCATCATCCATGTCTCGATCCCCAAACATTTCATCATCCATGTCTCGATCCCCGAACATTTCATCATCCATGTCTCGATCCCCGAACATTTCATCGTCTATGTCCCGATCCCCGAACATTTCATCATCCTTGCCCGATCCCCAAACATTTCATCATCCATGTCCCGATCCCCAAACATTTCATCATCCATGTCTCGATCCCCAAACATTTCATCATCCATGTCCCGATCCTCAAACATTTCATCATCCATGTCCCGATCCCCAAACATTTCATCATCCATGTCCCGATCCCCAAATATTTCATCATCCATGTCTCGATCCCCGAACATTTCATCATCCATGTCCCGATCCCCAAACATTTGATCATCCATGTCCCTATCGCCAAACATTTCACCATCCATGTCCTGATCCCCAAACATTTCATCATCCATGTCTCGATCCCCGAACATATCGTCATGCAGGTCCCGATCCCCAAACATTTCATCATCCATATCCCGATCCCCAAACATGTCATCATCTGTGTCCCGATCCCCACACATTTCATCATCCATGTCCCGCTTCCCACACATTTCATCATCCAATGTCCCGATCCCCACACAGTTCCTCATCCATGTCCCGATCCCCACACAGTTCCTTATTTATGTTCCGATCCCCACATAGTTCCTCATCCATGTCCCGATCCCCACACAGTTCCTCATCCATGTCCCGATCCCCACACAGTTCCTCATCCATGTTCCGATCCCCACTCTTTTGCGAAATAGTTGATCTGGCTATGGCACTGGTCCACGAAATCCTTAAAGATCACTCTGTGCTATATAGTGTTTGAAAAGAGCCAAGCATTTATTTTCACCTGTCCTCTGACACGTAAGATCTAGTCTCGAAATCAGGAATACTCTTGTCCTTTACAGCAGAGCACAAACTTGTGTTAGTCTCCAGCTCGGTCGATTGCCATTTGTAGTGCCGTAGCCGCAGTTGATGCGAACCAGTTCGGTGATATCAAGAAAAGATTGAAGTTCCTCACTTTGTTGGCAGATGCATTTCCTCCTGATCTGCTCATGGCGTTAAAGTCACAATATACGATCACATTCTTTTCTTGATCAAGGAAGACACTGCCATGGAACCAGTGGTGGGGAGTGTAAACACTCCAAGGCAGCTTTACAAGGGAGGAACACAACACAATACTGACGTTTCGGCCTGAGGGCTTCTTCAGAGTACAAGGACAACGAAAACAAACGATGAAATACAATTATCTATAACTACATGATCATAAGAAAGAAGAGGTGGACAGAAAAGAGGGAAGTAGGATGTAGAGAAATGAAAAAAGAAGAAGAAAGCTACATGAGGGGAGGTAGGATGAGTAAATGGAAAGAATATGAGAATATATAAATATATATAAATATTAAAAAAATAGGAGCACTTAACTGGAATGCCTGGTCTGTCAGCCGGGAACGGAAAAATGACCACATAGACCGGAAACCACGTGTATCGGAAGGAGGGTAACAAGAAATCGCGGGGAAACAAAAGAGACAAGGAGGGGGGGGGGTGTTGCGCGCCAGACCAGAGACCAAACATAGGTCGAGAAGAAAAGAGAGACAAATAAAAGCCTCGTAATGGGCGGGACACAAGGGAGATAATAGGTATCATAAAACTACAGGAGCCTAACACAGGGGTAGGGGGGGGGGCAATCCCCTGGAGGGGGTAAAACTGATACGAGGAAGATAGATGAAGAATTATTTGCCTATTCCCCAAGACACTGCCATCTCTGGGAGGCCATTTTAGCATCACAGGTTACAGGTTTATTAGCACAAACCTGTTCTCAGACTGGATACTAACGGCATGCAGTAGCAGTAGGTCGCTGTCCCATCTGGTTACGTCCACTTCTGAAACGACAAGGCTATCACGTACGAGAATAGCCAAATCAAGATGACATCTATTGTAAAAAGTGCTGAAGCGAGACAGATGTAGAAAAAATTCTTCTAATCACGTCTCTTGAAGATCAATTACATTAGTCCTATACGCCAGACGTTAAAGGATGGGAGGACTTCGCACGCACGCACAATTCCGATATAAGATGCGAAGATTTGTTATGTCTAAAGGTACATGGTTCATCCAGTTCCTACAAGTTCCATACGTTTACTTTGTCACTTCCTTAAGCCTCGTTTCGGCCATCTTTTTGTTGTCCGGGGGATAAACGACCGCGATCTGGCCCGCCAGAAATTCGACAGAAATGGTTTGGCGAATCCAAGAAAGTTTCGACCAGATAACCACTTGGTGCAATAACTACAAAGTACTTATTAACCTAAACAAGGCTTATGTAATGTATAGTTTACTAAACAAGAGAATTGTTAAAGATACACTACCAGTCATAGACTGCAATGATGTGACCAACGTTGGGAGTCCTACTGTTATATATTTGGAAAGTGCATTTGATATGTCCCTTTCGTTCAATCAATACGTGAGTAATGTCATTCAAAAAGTAAGGCTATGGGTTAGTGTGATCAAGATCATGGCCAGGCAAGCCTCCAGCATACGTTATTATTTTCGCTTGTGCAGGTTGTGGTGCAGTCTGTGTACACGGCAATAAAATAGCCAACAAAGTTCGCTGGCAGCTCTGACATTGAGTGTGGCCCTACACTGGACAAAGAGGGAATCGCCAAGTATGTTCTTCAGTCCTTAAGATAAAAAGAGGAGAATAGTGGAACAATGATGTATTTATGGAGAGATTGAGGAGTCTAAAAGTGGAATAGGGATCTGGTCGATCCAGAGTGCTTAGTGGGAAAAGCAGATATGTCTATAATCAACAACTTATAAGATCAATCAGTCTACATACGCTTCGAGAAATACATTGACGGGCAATGGAGCGGATATGGGATGCATAGACTCCAATGAAACTGATTCCATAATTAGAATACATTGATCCGCCATGATGACGTATATTTCGACACATTTACTCAATCGACACAGAACACACAATTGTACACACAGTAGATGGCTTTAGCTCTGATGCACGTTCACCGCTACACCGGCGAAGATCCCAAAGGAGAAACCACCGATCTATTAACTTACCAGCATCGGAAAACAGAGAACCACAGCCGACTATATATTTACTAATGCCGGCGTGGTGAAAATAAAAAAAACGAAAACCTTTCAAATATCGTGACGTTGTTACCTATAGATGTTGCAGACGGCTGACGTCACTTTATCCATTACTGCATCTGGTCACAAAGCTGTAAACGTCACGCCAGTTGGAGATTTTCCAGGACTTCTCTCTTAGCCCGCAGGCCTAATAAATCTTTAGTTTCCTGTGCAGTAAGCGTTGATGCAAACATGACCGCACCACACCTGAAACCGGAAGTTATCTTCTGGCAACAACCCAAAGTGTAAATCAGGCGAAGATAAACAGATAGTTATTGCTGCTTCTGGGACTTCAAATAAAAATGTTTTAAACTGTATCGATATGTGAACAAACCATTTTCAGCTTTCAAAGAGAGTTATAAAAATATGTATGGCTTTGGTAACAGCATATTCTTATTGAAAACATCGTTCGCCTTCATTTATTATTTGTGTTAATCTACGGAAACCGTTACTATGTTAGAGAAGCGTAAAATAAGAATTTAAAATACATCTTTGAGCTATTAAATTCATTACAACAAGAGTTTATGTGGAACGCAATCCGCGAGCAACATTATTATTAAAACCCCAACATGCAACATTATTATTAAATCTCCTAACAGGCAACATTATTATTAAATCCCCCAACAACCAACATTATTATTAAATCTCCTAACAGGCAACATTATTATTAAATCCCCCAACAACCAACATTATTATTAAATCCCCAACAAGCAACATTATTATTAAATCCCCCAACAACCAACATTATTATTAAATCCACAACAAGCAACATTATTATTAAATCCCCAACAAGCAACATTATTATTAAATCACCTATAAGCAACATTATTATTAAATCCCCAACAAGCAACATTATTATTAAATCCCCCAACAACCAACATTATTATTAAATCACCAACATGCAACATTATTATTAAATCCCCCAAAAAGCAACATTATTATTAAAACCCCAACAAGCAACATTAGAATGGGCTAATTCATAGGGTTGTGAACGATTCCAAGAAGAAGGTCCTACTCCTTGTACTGGTTATAGGGTTCTTCATACTATAGACCACGTGTAAGCAGCGCATGGACAAGAATGACATTCCAACTACGTGCTCAGTTACAAATAGTACGATCACTTAAGAGTTGACATGAAAAGGTACATCAGGGTAAACAAGATAGCACTAAATATTAAATGATTTTTGAACGCACATAGGTCTAAAGAACGCACTCAACTAGTAGCATAATATAGGAATAGATCCAAGGTGACTATACAGCAGGAGCAAAAATAAAGAACAGTAGAAATCTCAGCAACCTGAAAACTGGTCCTCACAAGGAGGCAGTCATAGAAATCCTCAGTGAGAACAATGACCAACAAGACTAACGTGATCTCCAATCACATCAATAAATGACTAAAATCATAAAGAGTTTCACACAAGAGATAAATTATGTAAAACCTCAAGTAATCCAATAATCAACAAGACTACGGTGATCTCGGATCACAACAACAAGAGAACAAAAACATAGAGTGTTCACACAAGAGATCATATATTTAAAAACTAAAAAAAATAAATAAATGACCAACAAGGCTAAAGAGCCCTCGGATCACATAAATACAATGAAGAAAATCTTAACTCACAGTAAATAATTTCACACAAAGATACAGCCTCGTAAATTCCAAGAGAACTCAAGGAAAGCATTTTCACTATCGCAGTTACTGTCCAATATAACCTGGAAGTCCTATTCTGAGGTTAAACAGACCGTGTCTCACTAATAACCAGGCTTAAGCCCAAAGAGTGAATGAATGAAAAAAAGACATTTTTGTTCTCAAAATTTAAAATGTACAACAAATGTTGTCAATTGAGGACGCATCTTCATCATTACAACAAATGACAGTTTCTAGTGGGATACAGTTTTATTTGATTCATCTGGCTGATGAAATGTGTACTATATACCTCCTCTTTCTCACACAATTTGAAAACAGTTAAGGAACAGTTTTGTTAATGATGCTACAAACTAGTATCTTACATCATTAGATAAGGATGAGAATTGCAAAAGTCACAGATATTTACATTTGCCTGGCAGGATAAAGTAATGACTCAGATAATCTGCAATAGTTACGTTAAGACAAGTCGTAATCTGAAAAGTTTGCACGGAAAGTTAAATTACTTTCTTCGCTCTTATATATCCCACAATTAATAGTTAGAACTTGATCAACTAAATTAACGGTTTTCAAAGTAATCCATTTAGGACAAGGAGAAATTGACAGACCAGAGAATGGCTTCTCTTGGCTTCACGTCACTTCTTGTCGTTGCTGTAATGTTAACAACAGGTGAGGAATTTACTTTAATCTGGTTGAAAGTTTTATCATACTTTTCTGTACATCTTTTGTGGAATGCCTCCTGTTTGGTGTTTGCTTCCTTGACAAGACTCGGCGCATAACGATAGCAGTTTTACTGTATTCGTTTGATTATAAAATCGTGAAGTTCTTGTTCCTATGTTTTTGAGACTCTGGGCTTGGGAGGACTATTGAATGTTCCCACAAGCTTCTGAGAGTTCATCTGCATTATCGTTGTCATTAATGCCGCAAACATGTTGGTATTCACTTAATTAATTCAATTATCATCCTATATTTCCTCTTATTTTTTTCTATCCAGTTCTCCTTTGCTTTTTCCATTCTGTTTCCAATGTTGCAGTTTACTTGTATGTATCTTTGGCTCCTTTCTGGTGTGTTTTCTTCTGTATCATGTTTTCTTCCTACATCACAAAGTTTGATTATGCTTTCCTTTATCAAGGGTTCTTTGTCCTTTACTGTATGCTTAGAATGTCAGCATGTAATCAGTTTAATGACGAATTCTATCAGTTTGTCACCTTTCTCATTCTTTTGTCCCATACTTTATTCCCTTGAACTATTTTTTTTTTAAATCACCTAGAACTATTGTGGACTCACAGAATGTGTACTAAATGTCATGTTAATCTCATAATATGTCATGTTAATGTCATGTCATGTCATGTGAATATAAAATGTGTCAAGAGTTTCCTCTCTACTCTGTGTTGTTAGCACAAAACTTATACGAGACGAATATCTAGGGACCTAACATTCAATTTGACTTAAAGGACATGTTTTCATATCACCCAGAAATCTCACCAATTTTGTTATTTCTGCAGCCAATATTATACTTACTTTACTTTGCAGCTAAACGTCTATAGAGTAAATCATATATTTATCCATGGTTTCTCTCCTATTTCACTGTATCTCATTTCACATATTACAACAACAATTATCTTTCTTTTTACTTTTCAATTCTAGATTAACCAATTTCACTTTCCCTGTTTTGTGCTAATATTCCAAATTTACATTTTTCTTGTATCGCGCGTTTTTAATTTGATCACCAAAGTTTCCAACGTTCGGACATCACCTGTAGCTGATGTTCCCTACTAGACTAGTGGTCACTATAGCAATCCTCCCAGGTTGTTGTTTATTTATAGACATTGTGGCGGTACATTTTACTGAGGACAGGCAGCAGTTGTTTCCCCTTTCCATCTGTTAATTTATCTAAGATTGTCTCAGCTAACACTGCCTTAAAAGTTCCAATATCTTCGAAGGGCAATTTGTTTGTGCCAGTGTGTGTGTGTTAGCAAACACACCCTTTTTTTTATCTCCCAGGTATGCTCAGAAAGTATCAGCACGCCCCTAGGTCGCGTCTCACATACAGTACAACACCTCAACTCACTGTTTTATTAGAATAACATGGATGAAAAAAATGGGACAGTATTCAGGTCAAATAAAAGTAGATCAAACAATAGCAGGTCAGCAACAGCAGGTCAGAAACAGCAAGTCAGCAACAGTTCAAAGATTTCAAGCAACTGGGAATCACCTTAATTTAATATTTTCGATGTACAACACAGGCCAGATAGACAAAGTTGACCATCTTTAAGAAGATGTTACGCAAACGGTCTTTGACAACGGAGGAAAGGAAACAAAAAGAGATCATCAGAATTAATGGAGCCAGCATTCAAATAAGAAAGTGAATAGCAATCGAACAAAAGACACTAATATTATTTGAGGGCAGTACGAGGGGGGCGGGGGTCTGGTTGGTCTGATGGTAAGTGGCCGGCCATTGGTCAAGAAGGCCCCAGGTTCGATTGTACACAGGCTATGAAAAGTAAATAAAAATGTTTGTCCACTGGTCTATGGACAGTGAGATCCGTTGTCCAGCACTCTCGGAATACTCCACAAAACAGGAGGTCCCGTGTGCATTTAGCGTACGTTAAAGAACTCTTGCAATTGAAGTAAGAGAATATCTGCCTGTATAGCAGGGGACACCTGAGCACATGGCTGTCGGTGTGAAGAATAAGAAAAGTGATATTCACGCAAAATTCAGTCCCCTGGGACTTCGCTTGAGATGATCAAGCTGACGAACACAGACAAAGAAACAAAACACTGGGGGTTATGTAAATTTAGTTTTAGAGAAGAATGTTCAGAATACCACGGATAGATAAATAAATTGACAAAGAACAAAGGGAACGGTCCAAAAGAGGTCAATTCGAAAGGAAATCTTATTATCCAACCTGCCTGAAAACAATCGTTACTTTTGTGTCCTGCAATGAGAATGGAATAGCTGGAACACTTACTGTAACATCATCATCATATATCACACTGGCTAGCGTAGACGATCATGTTCTTCGATAATTCTAGGTCAACAGTGTACCGTATCAACTCTGTTGTTGACTGTTTACCATTATACGACTGCATTCTAACTAATTTCTTAGTCCTTATCGTCCACGATCTCTTTTTCCTGGTGCTTTACCAGTTAAAACTAAATTGTCCAACTTTCCTCTTTTCATGATGTCCCAGAAGAGCGTCGACTGTTTCTTTCCGATGCATTTTTAGGAGCTCTCATTTTGTATTGGCCTCGTTGGCTTTGGGTTATGACAACTTAGGAACAAATGTGGAAATTGGGAACAAATCAAAAATGAATATTCACCTTAATAGGAAAACTATTAAACGATGTAAAATGTTTAAATACCTGTGAATTATTACTGTTATCGTAGCTGTTACAGTAAGTTTTATGTAGAACCAATCATAATAACATGATATCAAGGCCTAGCAGCCAGAGAAACTGCTGCTGCAAAGCTGAGGCAGACATTATTTCGACTATCAAATCATCAGTTAATTATATCTGTAACGATGTGTGGGCTGTCCAGCAGACAGTGTGGACGGTTATAATGCATGTAGAATAAAACAGTGTGAGTTGTTCTCGGCTGCACAAACAGAAAGTACATGCATCAACTCATGTTTACTTGCCGCTACATCTATTACCTTTTAGCGTCGAAGGTAAATGACGCTCTCCGATCAAATGTATATAGCGTCCACTGAATATTGCTCATCGATATGCCTGCCCTTGTTTAATCCATCGCATTCAAGGTCTAGATTTTCCTACTCTATATCTTACATCAAGTGATATCTATTAAATCTAGACTTGTTTCCCAACACCAAATCTATATTATGTTATATGATGATAAGAAGCTAACAATTCACATAAATATGCCTAACTTCATTGGAGTGTAAGTTAAAAGAGCAATACAATGAAATATATTATGTAGAACATAATAATGAAGGATAGATTTAGAAACAATGTCGTACAAGCCAACACACACACACACACCCAGTAGCTGATATTAACTCTGATAATGTTCCTGTTATGGGGCCTCGGTAGCCTAGTTGGGAAAACCACCAGACTGCGCTACTAACGTTCGGACAACTCATGTTCGATTCCCACTGGAAGCAGTGTGAGTTGTATTCGTGGTTGAAGAAATAAATACCCCTGCGGTCGACCCAGTCGCTGGCAAAAATGGGTAGCAGGGTAAAGCTCTGGGAAGGTGAGGAATGCTGCCTCGCAACGTGAGTTTCGATGCGACACTATCCAGAAGTCTCCGAACACTTCTAGATAGGCGGCAGGACACATATAGGTGAAAACTCGCCTGCTAAGACGCCGATTCAAGTCTCGTACTTTACCGTTATCTTTATATCCCTGTTATGATCAAAATGAAAATACAACTAAAGAGAAAAGACAGAATAACACACAAATAATACCAGTGAACATAACAGCTCTAAGTCACACATCCATTCAACATACTTATACAATACAAGTAAAACACGAGCCGCGATAGCTCAGTGGTTAGTGAATTGGACTACCAAGGACAAGGAGTAGGGTTCGATCCCAACCGACGGCTTCCGGGTTCACCCAGCCTTAAATGGTTACCGGATTTTTTCTGGGAAAGTAAAGCAGCACGGGCGTAATACTGACCTCATTACCCCAACAAATCATGTGCTGAAGGCCTGTAAAATATAGGGTCACTAACACCATATTTCCCTATACGCCACTTGGCGTGACGGGGGCACTTTACTTTTATTTTTTACAAGTAAAAACTACATACCTAAATTGCAAGAGGAAGACATGGAGCAATACATAAATTCCAAATGCTAAGGCATAACAGAAAGCAAACAAGAACCAAACATCTTACCTCAAAAGAAAAGATCAAGAAATAAAAATTCATTACAGAAAACAATTTCGAAAAAAAATGTATTAAAAAGCAGATTTAGGAAAACTAGCCAATAAGCCAAAATTGAAACAAAATCCGAAATATGTGCAGACAAGTAAAAGACGACTAGCTAAAACAAACATGTTAGCAAATAGAAATAATTGAAAAGAAACAAATTTATGAGGAATGCAAAGAAGAAATAAAAAAGAATGACCAAGAAGATTTTTAAAAAGTCATATTTATGGGATGTATTGTAAACAACAAAGTAGAAATGTAAACAAACAGTAAAGATATAATCAACAGATAGCTGGAATACATAGGAGAACTGTTTAGAGAAGAAAGAGAGAAGAACAAACCATAAGGTGTGTGTGAGTTTAGAAAAAAATAAAATTTCAAGTAGAGAAAGCTATAAATACAACCGAAAATGGAAAAGCTGTAGGGCCTCTCAGATTGAGATGATAAAACCCTAGGAACTGTTGACATGTATATTATCACAGATATATAAAATGTCACATACAACACAGAATACATGCCATATGACTTTAAAACATTAATACTTATTGCATTACCCAAGAAGAGCGGAGCTGTGGATTATAGTGACTTTAGAACAATAAGTTTGATGAGCCAAATAACAAAAATCTTGTTAAAGTTATACAAGGAAGAATCCAAAATAAAATCAATATGGAATTAACAGAACAACAATTTAAATTTAGAAAGAACAGTGGGATAAGAGAACTCATCATCTGCATGAGAATATCTATGGAAAAAATCATAGACGTAAACATACCAATTTATGTATGTTAAATTGAGTAAGACGGAATCGGTGCTAAGCACGTGGTCACAAGTTCTGCAAACTCGACGTCCACAACGAACAGTACCAAGGTTGTGGTTTGAGAATGTCTCTCAGACTCCTGTCGCGTTTGAAGGCGACCAAAAGAGGATCACTGAAAAGTAGGCGGGTAGTGGGATCTGATTGGAGAATGGAGCGATACCGGTTAAGGATCCTTACCGCAGCCAAGTTGTGAGGGTGGTAGGTGCGGGCAAATATAGTCCTATCAGAGGAACGGCGGGTGCCGTCCGGCAAGTCAATCAGCCCAAAACCGTCATCGATGTACCGGAGGTATTTAAGGGGAAGGGGCCATGGTATGAGTTCAGTATTTGATGTTCAAGGTGACCCATGAACAGGCAAGCATAACTAGGACACATCTTGGCTCTCATAGCTGTACCACTTACCTGGTCATAGAACTGAGCATTGCATTCGAAAGTATTTAAGTTTGAGAACAAGATGTCAAGATAGTCGGATATATGTTCCATATGTATATGTATTATATATGACAACAACATGCTGAAACAATGAAACAACCAGGACTATTAGGCTTGAAGACTAGAAGGTTTGCCTAGAGCACTGTCTGGGATGATGAGACGGGACGTACTAGGAGGGAGGGATTTATCCTACAAAAAGTTGTTTACTGATCGAGCTAACTTTCTCATTGTTGCTAGTAGTGGAATCACTGGGGCAAGGCTTATAGAAGGTGGAGTCAGATAATTGTTTGATGGTTGAGTGAACCTTCTCATTGTTGCTAATAGTGGAATCACTGGGGCAAGGTTTATAGAAGGTGGTGTCAGATATTTGTTTGATGGTTGAGCGAACCTTCTCATTGTTGCTAATAGTGGATTCACTGGGGCAAGGCTTATAAAAGGTGGAGTCAGATAATTGTTTGATGGTTGAGTGAACCTTCTCATTGTTGCTAGTAGTAGAATCTCTGGGGCAAGGTTTATAGAAGGTGGTGTCAGATAATTGTTTGATGGTTGAGCGAACCTTCTCATTGTTGTTAATAGTTGAATCAATGGGGCAAGGTTTATAGAAGGTGGTGTTAGATAATTGTTTGATGGTTTGAGCGAACCTTCTCATTATTTTTAATAGTGGAATCACTGGGGCAAGGTTTATAGAAGGTGGTGTCAGATAATTGTTTGATGGTAGATCGAACCTTCTCATTGTTGCTAATAGAGGAATCACTGGGGCAAAGTTTATAGAAGGTGGTGTCAGATAATTGTTTGATGGTTAAGCGAACTTTCTCATTGTTGTTGATAGTGGAATCACTGGGGCAAGGTTTATAGAAGGTGGTGTCAGATAATTGTTTGATGATCGAGCGAACCTCCTCATTGTTACTAGTAGTGGAATCACATGGCATGTTTTATATAAGGTGGTGTCAGATAATTGTTTGATGGTTGAGCGAACCTTCTCATTGTTGCTAATAATGGAATCACTGGTGCAAGGTTTATAGAAGGTGGTGTCAAATAATTGTTTGTTGGTCGAGCGAACCTTCTCATTGTTGTTAATAGTGGATTCACTGGTGCAAGGTTTATAGAAGGTGGTGTCAGATAATTGTTTGTTGGTCGAGCGAACCTTCTCATTGTTGTTAATAGTGGATTCACTGGGGCAAGGTTTATAGAAGGTCGTGTCAGATAATTGTTTGATGGTCGAGCGAACTTTGTCATTGTTGCTGGTAGTGGAATCACTGAGGGCAAGGTTTATAGAAGGTGGCGTCAGATAATTGTTTGGCACCTTCTTGGATGTATAGGTCTTACCCCAGACCACCACAGCCCCTCCCTTATCAGCTGGTTTAATGACGATACTTTTCCGACTTCAGAGGTTAGAGAGAGCCCGAAATTCAGCGGGAGTGTTAAGTTGGAACGAGGTACCTGGCGAATGGGGAGTTGCTCGATCTCCCGTAAAGTGACATGTATGTTTAAGTCAAGAGCCCTTGAGACACAAGAAGACGGTGTCCAATCAGATTTACGAGAGTGGAAACGAGAAATTTCATCAACATCAGAGAAGTATGAGGTCACCATACCTCGAAGTGTATACTACACCCCACTACTGGCTCCACAATAAAAACACTTTGAATATGTGGGTGACACAGTTTTATTAGCAGATACAGAGAATGAACTACAAGAAATAATAGACATAATAGTAAAAGAAAGAACCAAGAAAGGTCTCAGTCTGAATAGTCACCAAAAAAAATATTGATCATATCAAAGAAACATTAATCGCCACCCTGCAGGATAAAAATAAACAGGACTAGTCTGAAACAAGTGCAAGGCGTCAAATACTTGGGCACAATAAAACATCAGATGTTAGATGTAACACAGACATTAAAAGCAGAATTGCTCAGGCCAAAATAGCATTTCAGAAATTGAAAAATATCTTATGCAACAAGTCTATGTTAATAGAAGTGAGAAAGAGAGTTAATCTGTGCTATATAGAGCCTATTCTGACCCACGGAAGCGAATCATGGACAGTAGACAAACAAATGAAAAGACGACTGTAGACTACAGAGATGGGATTTCTCTGAAGAATGTTGTTCCATGGACAGCTAAAAAGACCAATGAGGAAATTCTCAAAGAGGCTAACACAAAAAGTGAGAACCTAAGAAACATCAGAAAGAAAAAATCAACATATTTTCGGAAACATGAGAAGGGGAATTTGGAACACTTGGTTACAACTGGCAAATTACATGGAAAGAGAAATCGCGGACGACAAAGAGAGAAAATATTAGATAGCTTAGTGGCATGGTATGGAGAACAGTCAACAACAGAATTGATATGATGCACTGTGGATATAAGATTGTGGAAGGACATGATCGCCTACTCCAACCGGTATGGCACATGATTATGACATATTGTGAAATATATTGCATTAATGTATAGCACACATTGTAAAAGTTATTGCTATTAGCACAATGAAAGACACACGTTATTAGATTAGCTAGCTATTGCACTGGAATTATACATGTTGTGAAATGTGCAGGAATGGTATCGTTATGTCACAATAGACAAAGAACAGTTCTGTACTGTCAGAATATGAAGATAAATCATACGACGCTTTATTGGATGACGTTTTGCGTCTCCTTTTCTTTCCTTCGACGATCAGCTACTTCTAGGCTTTTAGACTTATAGACCAGTATAGATTACAAACCAGATAGGTTGTTATAGGTCTTCACCGGTTGAACTAGATAGATTGACGTGCAGATTATTTCTTATTGTCATTTTTGTGTTCTTCTGGTGTTGAGAGTGCAGCAGTTCTGCATGATGTACACTGAAGTCTGTCTAGATGCTCTGCAATCACATGTTGAGAAGTCAATGGGTCCTTGTGTGTATGTTTGCTCTGTAGTCACAGTAGCACATTTTGTGTCTGAATATCTTGGTCTGCTTATGTCTACTTTGTCTGACTAAAACTTACTTAAGCTGTCTTGTTCTAGCTCTTTATTTTTTCATGCAGCTCTTACTCTACTATTTTACTAGCTTGTTTCAGGATTGTCGTTACTTATTTTGAGACTCTGGGCTTGGTTGGACTATTGAAAGCTCCTAAATGCTTTTGCGAGTACATCTTCTTTATTGTTTCCAGTAATGCCATGTTTGTATTCACTACAGGTCTAGTTCTGTATTTTCTGACAGCGCTCATATGTTGTTCCTTTTTTCCTGGATATGTCTGTCCTATAACAGGCCTTACCTTGCCTGTATGACTGACCTTACACCCATAAAAATGACAACACACTGATTAATATAGACATAATTGTGAAATTAGAAAAAATCAACCTGCATGCATCTCTTTATATATTGACAAGGAATGAACCCCCTACCTACATTGTGTATTGCGAGATCGATTCTACCACTTACTAGTGGGTATAATCACGACCGGAAGAAGTGTTCTGCAATTTTTCGACATTTCTTTCTTTTTCTCTGCTGTACATCTTTCACCACAAATAAATATCAATTTTCTATCATTTCTACAGTTAGAAGTCAGCAAGCAATGGTTGTACCAAATATAATAACAGCTGGTGAACCATTCACTGTGTACTGTGGTTCAAGTTATTTGATAAATCCAGAAACAAACGCCAAATATATTGATCGGTTGCAGATCGCAAGGAATCTGTCCACAAATTATAATGTTGGATATGAAATAGTGCGATACAAATCTCTTGTACCTCCAAATTTCTTAGATGCACCGGAGGTAATTTACTTTTCCTTTAACTTTACGTTTTAGATAGTGGACATGCTAATGTTATGTTTTCTTTTTCGTTTCTTTTAAATTACTGGCTCAAATAATGTATTCGCCTACATTAATTATATGTCTGCCATTGCTGACACCTCAACGGAAATGATTTTACCTGTGAAATGTGGAAGCAGCCATGACGAATGGAAGTTAATTCTAGACAATTTGACAACAGATAAAATTCTTCCTTATCCACAGAAAGTTGAAATATTCTATGACAAATGGAAATTTGAAGGAAATAAGATGGAAATTAAAACATAAAGAGACGGTATCAGTCAACTAATGACATAAGAAGTAATTAGTGTGAAGTCAAAATCAAAATGATAACTGTAACTATAGAGACGATATGTTCTCATGAAACACAATCAGCTGTACTAACCAGCACGGCACCTGATGATTCTGCTGACGAGCTCTGATCCCATAGATAAGATCAACCACTTGGAAAAGAAAGATGTTCTCCTCCACACCTAGCACATAGAGTTGAACATTTACTTATGTTCAGTTTTGTGAGATCTTGTTTTATCAGGAAACAAGTGATTGCTGACGGAGATTGTCTAAGTAAACGCTGGATGATGGTGATAAATCACAGACAAGGATCATCTCAGCAGAATCCAATGAAAACATATTTCAGGGGTCTAGCTGTGTAGACATTGTTAGTGAAGCTAACAAGTTTAATTTGCTTGTTTATTTTTCCCTGCACTTGATAATGTTAGGAAGGCACATTGTCTATAAACTGTTGCAGCTTGCTGGCCATACATACTTCTAATCAGGCCTCGCAATCGGCCACATCTTACTTGTGCCGAATTTGACAGCCGATTCTCATTCATGCATCAATCATTGACAGCAATAAAGATTGGGATCAATCATGCAGAGAAATCTGGCTCCAGTAATGTCGTGTTGCGTATTAGGAATATGAGAGCAACACATATAATTATTATAATTCATCCAAACATGTGTGATTGATGTCTTTAAGTATCTCGCCAGGTTGTGTTCAGAATAAAGACATAGCGAACCTTCTGCACCGGTAAACCATCATCAAACGTCTTGGTTGTGTTTACAGTGTCTGCTGTATAAAACATTACAGCTCCAGTTGTTTTATAACGTCGATGAAACATTTCAGTAAAATCAAAACTGTAGAACTAATCTGTAACTCACTGTTGGATGCATTCTTGTTTTGAGGCTCTGGTAGGTCTTGGTTTTCCTTTTGTTTATAGACAAGTACACAAGACAATTACATAAAACCGTGTCCTTCTCTACAAAGACATTTCGATACTTTCCTTAATAAACCATTCAATCTTCGAGAACACAATTGATAAGTGTAAAAAGATCTTATCCTTCTTTTTGACCTGAAGATGCTAGTCCAGTTTGTAGAGACGCGGTACAAAACGACATTAATGTGTTGTTGGAAATATCGCTGTGCCTAGTTGATCGAACGGGCATCTCCATCTATAGTTAGCCTGAGCTCTGTTGTTGAGTGATGTGAAACGAAGGTGACTACTGTTTCCCTTTATCCCTGATTGCATTTTGTTTTTCATTAACCCTGTTTCAAATGACCTGGGTTTCCACTAGCTTTTGACCCGTTGACCCATGGTCCTTTAACCTCTGTTTCCAATGACCCCTGTTTCCAATGACTCCTGTTTCCAATAACCCCTGTTCCATTGACCCCTGTTCCCGATTACCCCTGTTTCCAAAGACTACTGCTTCCATTGAACCCTGTTTCCAATGACTCCTGTTTTGATTTGTCCCTGTCTCCATGGGCATAATGTTTCGTTTACCATTATTTTCACTGACCCCTGTTCCATCAAAACGTGTTTCTACTGACTTCTCTTTCCACTGACCTCTATTTGCACTGACTTCTCTTCACACTGACCTCTCTTTCCACTGATTTATCTTTCCACTGACTTCTTTTTCCACTGACCTCTCTTTCCGCTGACCTATTTTTCCACTGACCTATCTATCTACTGAAACTTAAAATTAAATTAAAAAGGTATACTACAACGAATAAGGGCAGAAAGTATTTCAATGTAGGGTTTCTTAAAGAACAAGGAATTAAAGATAAATTCGCAGTCACAATATCAAACAAATACCAAGTCCTCCAACAACTAGAAAATACAATAAATATAGAAGATCATTGGAAACAGGTAAAAAATATATGGAAAGAGACATGCGAAGAAACACTGGGGAAAAGAGAACGCCAGAATAAGGCATGGATGACAGCAGAGACCCTGGATAAAATTAAAGAAAGAAAGAACAAGAAAGCAGACATAAATTAAAGCAAAACAAGAAGTAATAAAGCCAAGACACAGGAAGCTTACACAGAGGTGAACAAAGAAGTGAGAAGATGCATTAAAAGGGATAAGAGGAAATATATAGATGAATTAGCTAAAGAGGCAGAAGAAGCAGCAAATAAAGGGAATATGAAAGAACTGTACAACAGCACAAAGAAATTAAGTGGAAAATACAAACAGATCAATGCCTTTATTAAAGATAAGGAAGGAAATCTGCTTAGTAATATAAGGGAACAAATGGAGAGATGGAAGGAGCACTTTGAAGAACTTTTGAACAGACCCGGCTCAAATAATCCTCCAGATATACTACCAGCAGAAGAAGAGTTACACGTTAACTGCGGAAAACCAAGCAAAGAAGAAATAATGAAAGCCATCAAACTATTAAAAGATGGTAAAGCCACAGGACCAGATGAAATTCCTTCGGAAGCCATCAAAGCAGATATTATCACCTCTACCAAGATGTTACATAATCTATTGGATAAAATTTGGGAGAGGGAAGAAATACCTAAAGACTGGAGAGAAGGTTATATGATCAAACTACCAAAGAAAGGAAGTTTACAGGAGTGCACAAATTATAGGGGAATTATGCTACTATCAGTGCCAGGAAAAATATTAGGCAGAATCATTCTGGAGAGACTAAAAGAGGCTATAGAGAAACACTTGAGAGATGAACAAGCAGGTTTTAGGAAGAACAGATCATGTGCTGATCAAATAACTACTCTACGTATAATAGTTGAACAAAGTTTAGAACTAAAATCCCCACTTTATATTGGATTCATAGATTACGAAAAGGCATTTGATAGTTTAGACAGAAGAATGCTTTGGAAGTTGCTGAGTCATTATGGAATCCCCATAAAGTTTATTAACCTGATAAAAACAATGTATGAAGGAACAAAATGTAGTGTGGTGCATGAAGGACAGCTTACAGAAGCATTTGAAATAAGAACAGGAGTAAGGCAAGGATGCCTTCTGTCTCCATTTCTCTTTCTACTGGACATAGATTGGATTATGAAAATAACTCAAAACAACAGAAATGGGATCGAGTGGTCACTGACCAAACAACTTGATGATTTAGACTTTGCTGATGACATAGCTCTCCTATCACACAGCCACCAACAGATGCAAGATAAAATGAGTATATTAGATGAGAGATCACAACAGCTAGGACTAAAGATTAATAGAGATAAGACCAACATTATGAGAATTAATGCAGTTGGCAATAACCAAATAAAACTAGGAGAAATACCTCTACTAGACGTACAATCTTATATATATCTGGGCAGTAATATAGATAAAGAGGGAGGAACAGAAAACGATACCAAAATAAGGATATCAAAAGCAAGAGGAGCTTTCGTTGCACTGGGAAACATATGGAAATCCAAAGAAATTAGGCTAAATACAAAAATACAAATTTTCAACTCCAATGTTAAGTCGGTTCTATTATATGGCTGTGAAACATGGAGAATAACAAAATTGACAATCACGAAGGTACAGACTTTCATTAATGGATGCTTGCGCAGAATAAAGGGATGGAAATGGCAGGACAAAGTCACTAACGTGGAATTATGGAAATGTACCGGTCAAATACCAGTGGATAAAGAAATACAGCGAAGACGATGGCGATGGATAGGACACACACTACGGAAACCAACTGAGAGTATTACACAACAGGCCCTTTTTTGGAATCCCCAGGGGGAAAGACAAAGAGGAAGACCAAGGAATTCTTGGAGAAGACAGATTGAAGCAGAGATGAAGATGATGGGGAAGACATGGAATGATCTTAAAAGAATTGCAAAAAACAGAACGACTTGGAAAGTGTTTGTTGAAGACCTATGCTCCACGTTGCTCCATGTTTCCATGGACCCCTGTTACCTCTGACCTCTGTTTCCACTGACATCTGTTTCCATTGACCCCTGTTTCCACTTACGCCTGTTGACATTGAACTCCGTTTCCATTGACCCCTGTTCCCAATGATCCCTGTTGCCACTGACCCCTTTTGCCTTTAATTCCTGTTTCCATTAACCCTTTTTTTCAATGATCCCTGTTGTCATTGACCCCTGTTTCCATTAATCCCTGTTTCCATTGACCCCTGTTTCCATTGACCCCTGTTTCCATTAACCCCTGTTTCCATTGATCCATTTTGCCATTGACCTTCTATTATCATTGACCTCAAAATTACATGATCGAGTACCTGATCATACCGGAGCAGGACAATAAAACGAAGGTAATCGTCTAAATAGAAAAAGTTAACGGACCTTTTACAGTCGATATAGTAGCCCTTATACCACTGCCTTTTGGAAATTCCACACACAAAAAAGTAAAATTCCAAGAATCTTTCATAAACAATAACAAGTTTTCTGAAATTACCCTTGGGTTTTCCACCAGAGTTAAGAAGATTGTGAGCTGTGTAGAGGTAAGTGTGTAATGGAAGAGATAAGAATGACAATCTACATTATATGAGCTTAATGATATTCTTCTTCTACTTCTTTCTTTACATATTTATCTTTCTGCGCGGGGGAAAATATAATGTTGGACTCCGCTACTGTTTATGTTGCCCAGCGTTTCTAATGTTCCATCAATCCATCTTTTATCGTAGTCGACACTTGAATGTGAAGTTCATGCATCGTTTATTAAGGGTTCGTTGTGTTGTGTTTTGATCTTTTTGACATATCACGTGACCAAACCATTTATCTGTTGCTTCCTTATTCATTCTGTGGCGATAATTATTCCTATTTTTTTTTCTCAGTTCTTTCATTCTAACTCTAATTCTCATGTTGTTTCCTGTCATTCGTCTAAGACATTTCATCTCGGTAGAGGTAATTGTTCTTACTTTCCTTGAGCCTAGAGTCCAGATCTAGCATTGGTAGCACACAGTTGGGATGGCGATTGAGCTTATCGGTGCTGATGTTAATACGAAGATTGCGACAAAACCAAAGATAGCTGCTCTCTCTTATGCATTTTGACATCCCTGATTACAAGAATTGTTATCTTGCACTGTCTATAAAGAGTATTACACGACGTGCCCATTTTTTTGGTAATTTTTTTTAATCCGCAGAGGAGAAGACGAAGAAAAAAGTCAAAATATACTTAGAGACGACAGGTGAAAGCATAGATGAAGAGGATGGTGAAAACCTGAAAAGATCTTAACAGAATATAAAGCAAAAGGACGGATTGGAAAGTGTTTGTTGCTTTGCTCGACAGAGAGCTGAATGGAACAAACAATAGCAGACTATCAATAGAATGTATTATCTTGTGTTTATTATTTCCATCTATTTATTTCTGTTTAGACCATTCCTGCTGGAAGAGACTGGAAGACCGATTGTGATGGCGGCAATAGTGGTGTAAACAACATCAACACAATGAAATGTGTGTTGGAAGTTCGTGACACAAAGTTTGAGGATGCTGGGCTCTACTACTGTCGAATTGTTTACGTGTCGCTAAGCAACAAAGAAAAACATGCTGAAAGATATGTTAATGTAACAGTTAGAGCCCCTTGTAAGTACTAGAACATATGTTATCATGCCCTTTATCATCATCTCTCCTATTTTTGTGGCAAAGTCCGAACAGTAAATGTTTGTAACTCTTGTAACGTCTAGTAAATCAGCAGCAAAGTTCAACCACTTCGTACTGTCTGCGACCACCCTTTACCGTGTGCCCTAAGTCTGGCATATACTTTCCATCTCTGTTTCCACTGTCTTCCGTTAGGTTTACTTTTCTCTGATTCCATTCGTTCTCTCTGCTCTGCCTTTATTCTCCTACCCTACAGACCCAGGGTCAGCCTGAGCACGCGACTGCTGGTATGAGGAATAGGAACGAATGATATGCACGCAAAATTCAGTCTCGGGACTTCGCTAGAGATACCAAGCTGACGAACACAGTCAAAGAAACAAAACACTGGAGGTTAAGTAAATTTAGTTTTAGAGAAGAATGTTGAGAGTACCACGGATAGATAAATAAACCAAAGACATGAAATATCTGGTAATTATGATAACTTCATATTTTACCACAGATCAGATGGACAAAGATTGACTTCTTTGAAAGGATATAACGCAACCGAGTCTTTGACAATTGAGGAAAGAAAACAAAAAGAGTTCGTCAGAATTATATGGAGCCAGCATTAAAAAAAGAAAGTGAAGATCAATCGAACAAAAGACACTAATATTATTTGAGGGCGGGGGGGGGGGGGGGGGGAGCTGGGTGGTCTAGAGGTAAGTCGTCGACCTTTGGTCAAGAAGGTCCCAGGTTCGATTGTAAACAGGCTATGAAAAATAAATATAAATGTATTCCACTGGTCTCTGGATAGTGAGATCCGCTGTCTAGCCCATCGGAACACATCGAAAAACAAGAGGTACCGTGTGCATCTATCGCACGTTAAAGACCCCTTGGCTACTGAAGTCGGAGTATATCTGCCTGTATGGCAGGGGACACCTGAGCACACGGCTGTCGGTGTGAAGAATAGGAAAAAGTGATATTCACGCAAACTTCAATCCCTAGGGACTTCGCTAGAGATATCAAGCTGGGACTTCCCTAGAGATATCATGCTGGGACTTCGCTAGAGATATCAAGCTGGACATAGTTAGCGATATCAAACTGGGACTTCACTAGAGATATCAAGCTGGGACTTCGCTAGAGATATCAAGCTGGGACTTCGCTAGAGATATCAAGCTGGGACATAGCTAGAGATATCAAGCTGGGACATAGCTAGAGATATCAAGCTGGGACATAGCTAGAGATATAAAGCTGGGACATAGCTAGAGATATCAAGCTGGGACTTCACTAGAGATATTAAGCTGGGACTTCACTAGAGATATCAAGCTGGGACTTCACTAGAGACATTAAGCTGGGACTTCACTAGAGATATCAAGCTGGGACTTCACTAGAGATATCAAGCTGACGAACGCAAACAAATAAACAGAAGATTGTAGGTTATGTAAGTTTAGTTTAAGAGAAGAATGTTGAGAATACCACGGACAGCTCAATACAATGACAAAGAACAAAGTGAACGTTTTAAAAGAGGTTAATTCCAAAGGAAATCTAATTATCCAAATTGTCTGAAAACAATCGTTACTTTTGTGTCCTGCAATGAGAATGGAATAGTTGGAATACTTACTCTAACATCATCATCATATATCACACTGGCTAGCGTAGGCGATCATGTCCTTCCACATTTCTAGGTCAACAGTCTTCTTCTTCTCCCTTTTAGCTCCCTTTGGAGCATAGGTCTTCAACAAACACTTTCCAAGTCGTTCTGTTTTTTGCAATTCTTTTAAGATCATTCCATGTCTTCCCCATCATCTTCATCTCTGCTTCGATCTGTATTCTCCAAGAATTCCTTGGTCTTCCTCTTTGTCTTTTCCCCTGGGGATTCCAAAAAAGGGCCTGTTGTGTAATACTCTCAGTTGGCTTCCGTGGTGTGTGTCCTATCCATCGCCATCGTCTACGCTGTATCTCTTTATCCACTGCTATTTCCATAATTCCACATTAGTGACTTTGTCCTGCCTTTTGCATCCCTTTATTCTGCGTAAGCATCCATTAATGAAAGTCTGTACCTTCGTGATTGTCAATTTTGTTGTTCTCCATGTTTCACAGCCATATAATAGGACCGACTTAACATCTGAGCTGAAAATTTTTATGTTTGTATTAAACCTAATTTCTTTGGATTTCCATATGTTTCCCAGTGCAATGAAAGATCTTCTTGCTTTTGATATCCTTATTTTGGTATCATTTTCTGTTCCTCCCTCTTTATCTATATTACTGCCCAGATATATGTAAGATTGTACGTCTAGTAGAGGTATTTCTCCTAGTTTTATTTGGTTATTGCCAACTGCATTAATTCTCATAATGTTGGTCTTATCTCTATTAATCTGTAGTCCGAGCTGTTGTGATCTCTCATCTAATATACTCATTTTATCTTGCATCTGTTGGTGGCTGTGTGATAGGAGAGCTATGTCATCAGCAAAGTCTAAATCATCAAGTTGTTTGGTCAGTGACCACTCGATCCCATTTCTGTTGTTTTGAGTTATTTTCATAATCCAATCTATGGCCAGTAGAAAGAGAAATGGGGACAGAAGGCATCCTTGCCTTACTCCTGTTCTTATTTCAAATGCTTCTGTAATCTGTCCTTCATGCACCACTCCACATGTTGTTCCTTCATACATTGTTTTTATCAGGTTAATAAACTTTATGGGGATTCCGTAATGACTCAGCAACTTCCAAAGCATTCTTCTGTCTAAACTATCAAATGCCTTTTCGTAATCTATGAATCCAATATAAAGTGGGGATTTTAGTTCTAAACTTTGTTCAACTATTATACGTAGAGTAGTTATTTGATCAGCACATGATCTGTTCTTCCTAAAACATGCTTGTTCTCTCAAGTGTTTCTCTATAGCCTCCTTTAGTCTCTCCAGAATGATTCTGCCTAATATTTTTCCTGGCACTGATAGTAGCATAATTCCCCTATAATGTGTGCACTCCTGTAAACTTCCTTTCTTTGGTAGTTTGATCATATAACCTTCTCTCCAGTCTTTAGGTATTTCTTCCCTCTCCCAAATTTTATCCAATAGATCATGTAACATCTTGGTAGAAGTGTTAATATCTGCTTTGATGGCTTCCGAAGGAATTTCATCTGGTCCTGTGGCTTTACCATTTTTTAATAGTTTGATGGCTTTCATTATTTCTTCTTTGCTTGGTTTTCCGCAGTTAACGTGTAACTCTTCTTCTGCTGGTAGTATATCTGGAGGATTATTTGAGCTGGGTCTCTTCAAAAGTTCTTCAAAGTGCTCTTTCCATCTCTCCATTTGTTCCCTTATATTACTAAGCAGATTTCCTTTCTTATGTTTGATAAAGGCGTTGATCTGTAGGTCAACAGTATACCGTATCAACTCTGTTGTTGACTGTTTAACATGATGAGACAACATTCTAACTAGTATCTTCTTCCTTGTTGTCCACAATCTAATTTTCCTAGTACTTTACACAGTTGCAACCAAATTGTTCAACTTTCCTCTTTTCATGATGTCCCAGATGAGTATCGACTGTTTCTTTCTGATATATTTTTAGGAGCTCTCATTTTGTATTGGCCTCGTTGACTTTGATCTATTACAACTTTGGAAAAAATGTGGAAAGAACTAAAATAGAAAATATAATATAGAAAAAGATATATAAAGACATAAAAAGAGAGAAAGAATTACATACATTTTAAGATAATGTTTTGGTACTAAATTAAGAGCAGAAATTATAAGCAATTTAAATGATCAAAAGTTGGGGGTGACATGATCAACTGATAATGATAATGGCATTTGTGAAAAAATAAAAGGAAGGAGAGAAAAGAACCCTGTTAGACGTCGAGCACGGTGTATAAAAAATATCATGTAGTGCCTTTTTTTCTATTCGAAATGTTATTTTCTAATGCGCACAGCACAACTACAGGCCGCATAAATCACACATCAACTCAAACATTAGTAACTTGAACAAACCAAACAAGAAAGCTCATCTTAATAACGAAACTGTTAAACGATTTAAAATGTTGAAATATCTGTGAATTATTACCGCTAACGTAGCTGTTACAGTAAGTATCATGTTGAACCACTCATAATATCATGATATAAATGCTAAACTGCTGTAGAAAGTTCGGCTGCACAGCTGAATTAGACATTATTTCGACTATGTCATCATCAGGTAATCATGTCTGTAACGATGTATGGGTTGTCCAGCAGACAGTGTGGACGGTTAGAAGGCATGTAGAATGAAACAGTGTGAGTTGTTCTCGGTTGCACAAACAGAAAGTACATGCATCAACTCACGTTTACTTGACCTTACATCTATTAACTTTCAGCGTCGAATGAAGTTCTCCGCTCAAATGTATGTAGTGTCCACTGACTAGCACTCATCGAGATGCCTGCCCTTGTTTAATCCATCTCCTTCAAGATCTACATTTCCCCTCTCTTCATCTTATCATCATCGTCAAGTACCGGGTCTGTTATGTGCAGACAAGTAAAAAAGGTCTGGCTCAATCAAAGATGTTAGCAAATAGAAACAATTGAAAGAAACAAATTTAAGAGGAATGCAAAGAAGAAATAAAAAAGAATGACCAAGATTTTTTTTTAAATCATATATATGGGATGTATTGTAAACAACAAAGGAGAAATGTAAACAAACAGTAAAGATATAATCAACAGATAGCTGAAATACATAGGAGAACTGTTTGAAGAAGAAAGAGAGAATAAACCAACCATACAGTGTGTGTGAAAATATTAAAATTGGAAGTAGAGAAAGCTATAAATACAACCGAAAATGGAAAAGCTATAGGGTCAGACAACACTTAGATTGAATTAATACTTCTTGTTTTACCCAAGAAGACCGGAGCTGTGGAGTGTAGTGACTTTAGAACAATAAGTTTGTTGAGTCATAAAACAACAAATCTTGCTGAACGTTACACAGGGAAGATTTCAAAATATAATCAATATGGAATTAACAGACAACAATTTGGATTTAAAAAGAACAGTGGGATAAGAGAACTCATCATCGGCATGAGAATATTAATGAAAAAAAAACATAGAAGTAAACATACCAATTTATGCATGTTAAATTGAGTAAGACGTAATCGGTGCAAAGCCCGTGGTCAAGAGTTCTGCAAACTCGACGTCCACAACGAACAGAACCAAGGTTGTGGTTTGAGCGGGGGAGGCGGCTCGTGACAAGAATGTCTCTCAGACTCCTGTCGCGTTTGAAGGCGACCAAAGGAGGATCACTGAAAAGTAGGCGGGTAGTGGGATCTGATTGGAGAATGGAGCAATACCGGTTAAGGACCCCCCCCCCCATCTCTCTCTCTCTCTCTCACTCTCTCTGCGATCAGGACTCAAGCAGAGTAGGATTTCAGACTCTCACATGAAGTCAGCTGTCAGGTTAAGTGTGTTGATCGCCCCCACAGACAGAACATCACAATTAGAGTCTACCAGATACATTCTGATTGAACACCTGTTAAAACGTTGCACTGTGTTCTGCGCCAATGGCACAGTGTATCCGATTTCAGCCAGCATTTTATTCATGTTTGCTTTCCTTAGCTGCTGATTGTCCCGTCTTCCTGCAAGTCTGCAGATTGACCTTTTCTGCCCTTAGATGGTAGGCCCTCCCAGGTTTACGAACACCATCTGCCCGAGTCGCTAGAGGTGACTAACACATACATGCACACACAAAGATAAGAGATGTGACTAACATAGACATGCACACAGCGATACGAGGCATGACTAACACTGACACACATTAAGATATGAAATATGACCAGCACAGACATACAGGGAAAGATATGACACATGACCAACATAGACATGCACACAAAGATATGAGATACGACTAACATAGATATGCACACACAAATATATGACACATGCCTAACATAGACATGCACACAAAGATATGAGATATGACTGACATATACATGCACAAACAAAGATATGACACATGCCTAACATAGACATGCACTCAAAGATACGAGATATGACTAACATAGACATGCATATGACTAACATAGACATAGTTAATGACAAAACAAAGACCAATCTCTATGACAATGACTGCACACTCACAAAATTGAGAAGTGGAACCAATCCTGTTTACTGGTATCTGAATTTGCTACGCCCTAGAAGATTCACATCATTCGAATCTATCATCGAGCTAGCACTATTATTCGGGTAAAGAATGCCGCTCTAAAGGCATTCTCTGACAGTGGCGGCGTAGTGTTCCAGTATAATGATATATCATACCCTAATGTTTCTGTGAACACTATTGTAGTCACCACACAAGCGACAATGGCACACATTAAGATTGAGTTCTCACCGACCATTTCGCAGGCCGACAGTGAACTGACGGTGTGTGAGGTGCAAACATTTACAGACACCTATTATCTGGACGGGCAGTCTGGGTCGTTTTGTGAAGTGTGTAGTGGGTGTAGCAAAGGCTGCAACGTCATCATCGGTACGTGTCACGGCAACTGTTGACATGGGATCTATGGGCACGACTGCTCCAGGTCTTGTCTCAGTGTCTGTCCTTTATGTGAGAAACAATCTGGAAAATGCCTACAATGTAAAAATCCTGGCTATACCTGTAATGACACTTGTCCCGATGGCAATTTTGGGCTACAGTGCGAAGAGACGTGTTCTGATGGCTGTAACATCATATGTGACCCGGAAAGTGCAGACTGTACCTGCAAGGAAACGTACTACGAGTCAAACTGCACTCTCAAATGTCCGGACAACTGTTTCAACGACACCTGTGAACAGTCAACCGGGAACTATACATGCAAGGGAACGTTCTACGGGTAGGCTGCACTCTAAAATCTCCGGACAACTGTTTGAACGAACATGTGAACAGTTAACCAGGGCCTGCGTCTCGTATGTCAATGATTCCCGCGTTAAGAAGAGTCTGCCGACTACAATCAAACCCAAGCATATGGATACCTTTCGCGATCGCTGCACTTCTACCTCCTCTTCTGCTTCTCTTGAATTGAGCCATGGCTCAGTGTATATCTGTGCTAATCGTAGCTCATATCTTAGTGAGTGTCTAGGATAGCCATGGCTGATATCTTGGTGTTGTGTCTGGGCTGGCCATGATTCATATCTTAGTGTGTGTCTGTGCTGGCCATGGTTCTTATCTTAGTGTATATCTGTGCTAGACATGGTTCATATCTTGGTGTGTTTCCGTGAAGCCATGGCTCATATCTTAATGTGTTTCTGTGCTAGCCATGGTCCATATCTTAGCTTGTGTGTGTGTGTGTGTGCTAGCCATGGCACATATATTGGTGTGTGTCATGTAAGTCATATCTCATCTATTGGTGTGTACGTGTTAATCATGTCTCATATCTTTATGTGTGTCTGTGTTTAGTCATATCTAATATCTTAGTGTGTATCCGTGTTAGTCATGTGTCATATCTTTGTGTGTGCATGTCTGGGTTAGTGATATATCATATCTTTGTGTGCATGTTTATGTTAGTCATATCTCATATATTTGTGTGTGCATGTCTGTGTTTGTCACATCTCATATCCTTGTGTGTGCATGGCTATGTTAGTCACATCTCATATCCTTGTGTGTGCATGGCTATGCTAGTCACAACTCATATCTTTGTGTGTTAAGGATCCTTACCGCAGCCAAGTTGTGAGGGTGGTAGGTGAGGGTAAATATAGTACTATCAGAGGAACGGCGGGTGGATGGGGTGAGTACTACAGGACGGGAAATGTCGAGAGCTCGTTGGAAAGCAGATTGAAGAATCGAGTCAGGATAGAGACGAAGGATAAATAATCGTAACATCAGGTTTGCCTGTTGGAGAAATTCTTGATCATCCTGGCAGATACGATGAAGTCGTAATAAAGGAGAATATGTAATGTAATCTCTGCAGTGAGATGGTTGAGACGAGGTGCACAGAAGATAACAGTGGGCGTATGTGGATTTATTAAAACGGAAGTCTGGAGGCTGGAGGTACCAAGGGAGACGATCAGATCGAGAAAAGTGAAGGACGGGGTAGAGATATGTGATATAATCTTGATGGATTTATGAAAGTTGCCAATGCAGTCGATGAACCTGGAGATGTCATCTTCCGGCAAGTCAGTCAGTCCAAAAATGTACCGGAGGTATTTAAGGGAAACGGGGTCACGGTACGTGTTCAGTATTTGATGTTCAATGTGACCCATAAACAGGCAGGCATAACTAGGACCCATCTTGGCTCTCATAGCTGTACCACTTACCTGGTCATAGAACTGAGCATTGCATTCGAAAGTATTAAGGTTGAGAACAAGCTCTAAATATAGTCGGATATATGTTCCATGGGACAACAACATGCTGAAACAATGAGACGACCCGAACTATTTGGTTTGTGGATCTTAGGAAGTATGCAGAAGGAAGGTTTGCCTAGAGCACTGTCTGGGATGGTGAGACGGGACGTACTGGGAGGGAGGGATTTATCCTAAGATAAGTTGTTTGATGGTCGAGCGAACCTTCTCATTGTTGTTAATAGTGGAATCACTGGGGCAAGGTTTATAGAAGGTCGTGTCAGATAATTGTTTGATGGTCGAGCGAACTTTGTCATTGTTGCTGGTAGTACAATCACTGAGGGCAAGGTTTAATGAAGGTGGCGTCAGATAATTGTTTGGCACCTTCTTGGATGTATAGGTCTTACCCCAGACCATCACAGCCCCTCCCTTATCAGCTGGTTTAATGATGATACTTTTCCAATACAGAGGTTTTGAGATGGCTCGAAATTCAGCGGGAGTGTTAAGTTGGAACGAGGTACCCGGCGAATGGGGAGTTGCTCGATCTCCCGTAAAGTGACCTGTATGTTTAAGTCGAGAGCACTTGAGACACAAGAATACGAATAGTTTTAATAGCAGATACAGAGAATGAACTACAAGAAATGTTAGAAATAATAATAAAAGAAAGCACCAAGAAAGGTCTCAGTCTGAATAGTCACACACAAAAAAAATAATGATCCTATCAAAGAAACATTAATCGCCACCATGCAGGATAAAAATAAACAGGACTAGTCTGAAACAAGTGCAAGGCGTCAAATACTTGGGCACAATAAAACATCAGATGTAAGATGCAACACATAAATAAAAAGTAGAATTGTTCTGGCTAAAATAGCGTTTCAGAAAATGAATAACATCTTATGCAACAAGTCTATGTTAATAGAAGAGAAAAAGAGAGTTAATGTGTGCTATATAGAGCCTATTCTGACCCATGGAAGCGAATCATGGACAGTAGACAAACAAATGAAAAGACGATTATAGACTACATAAATGGGATTTCTCTGAAGAATGTTGTTCCGTGGACAGCTGACAAGATCAACGAAGAAATTCTCAAAGAGGCCAAGACAAAAAGTGAGAACCTAAGAAATACCAGAAAGGAAAAATCAACATTTTTTCGGAAACATCATGAGAAGGGGAATTTGGAATACTTGGTTACAACTGGCAAAATACATGGAAAGAGAGATCGGGGACGACAAATAAAGAAACTACTATATAGATAGCTTAGTGTCATGGCATGGAGAACAGTCAACAACAGAATTGATACGATGCACTGTGGATATAAGTTGGTGGAAGGACATGATCGCCTACTCCAGCCGGTATGGCACATGATTATGACATATTGTTAAATATATTGCATTAATGTATAGCGCACATTGTAAAAGTTATTGCTATTAGCACAATGAAAGACACACCTTATTGGATTAGCTTTTGGACTGGAATTATACATGTGAAATGTGCAGGAATGGTATCTTTACTTCACAATAAACAAAGAACAGTTATGTACTGTCAGAATATGAAGATAAATCATACGACGCTTTATTGGATGACGTATTGAATCTCCTTTTCTTTCCATCGACGTTCAGCTACTTCTAGACTTTTAGACTTATAAACCAGTATAGATTACGAACTAGATAGGTTGTTATAGGTCTTCACCGGTTGCCCATAGTTTGACGTGCAGATTATTTCTGATTGTCAATTTTGTGTCCTTCTGGTGATGAGAGTGCAGCAGTTCTGCATGATGTACACTGAAGTCTGTCTAGATGCTCTACAATCACATGTTGAGAAGTCAATGGGTCCTTGTGTGTAGGTTTGTTCTGTAGTCACAGTAGCACATTTAGAAATTATTTAAAAAAAACATAAGGGAATAAATAAAGTACAAGAGGAATGTTACATCTATAATATCAACCTGCATGCATCTCTTTATATATTGACAAGGAATGAGCCCCCTTCCTACATTGTGTGTTGCGAGATCGATTCTACCACCTACTGGTGAGTATAATCACGACCGGAAGATGTGTCCTTCAATTTTTCAACATTTCGTTCCTTTTTCTCTGTTGTACATCTTTTACCACAAATAAATATACATTTTCTATCATTTCTACAGTTAGAAGTCAGCAAGCAATGGTTGTACCAAATATAATAACACCTGGAGAACCATTCACTGTGTACTGTGGTTCAAGTTATTTGATGAATCCAGAAACAAACGCCAAATATATTGCAATGTTGCAGATCGCACGGAATCTGCCCACAAATTATAATGTTGGATATAAAATAGTGCTATTCAAATCTGTTGTACCTCCAAATGCCATATATGAGGTAATTTACTTTTCCTTTAACTTTACTTTTTAGATAGAGATAGTGGACATACTAATGTTATGTTTTTTTCGTTTCTTTTAAATTACTTACTCAAACAATGTATTCACCTACATTAATTATATGTCTGCCATTGCTGACACCTTAACGGAAAAGATTTTCCCTTAAAAATGTGGAAGTAGTCATGACGAATGGAAGTTAATTCTAGACAATTTGACAACAGGTAAAAATCTTCCGTGGCCACAGAAATGTGGTTCTACAGAAAGTTGACAACACCAGAACATCTTTGAAGAGAGTTTCGACGATCTAAATGAGGTGAATTAAAAATGAGAGTGAGTTATTGGATCAAATAGTTTTTTTTATTCTGTCATTTCTATTACTGTCATTCATCAGCAGAAGGTTGGAACATTCTATAACAAATGAAAATTTGAAGGAAATAAGATAGAAATGAAAACGTAGAGAGACTGTGTTAGTCAACTAAAGACATAAGAAGTAAACAGTGTGAAGTCAAAAACAAAGTGATAACTGAAACTATAGAGACGATATGTTCTCATGAAACACAATCAGCTGTATTAACCAGCAAGGCACCTGATGATTCTGCTGACGAGCTCTGATCCCACAGATAAGATCAACCACTTGGAAAAGAAAGATGTTCTCCTCCACACCTAGCACATAGAGTTGAACATTTACTTGTGTTCAGTTTTGTGAGATCTTGTTTTATCAGTAAACAGACGTGATTGCTGACGGAGATTGTCTAAGTAAACGCTGGATGATGGTGATAAATCACAGGCAAGGATCATCTCAGCAGAATCCAATGAAAACATATTTCAGGGGTCTAGCTGTGTAGACATTGTTGTTGAAGCTAACAAGTTTAAATTGCTTGTTTACTTTTCCCTGCACTTGATAATGTTAGGAAGGCACATTGTCTAAAAACTGTTGTAGCTTGCTGGCCATACATACTTCTAATCAGGCCTCGTAATCGGCCACATCTTACTTGTGCCGCACTTGACATCCGATTCTCATTCATGCATCAATCATTGACAGCAATAAAGATTGGGATCAATCATGCAGAGAGATCTGACTCCAGTAATGTCTTGTTGGGAATTAGAAATATGAGTAATGTGTAATTATACACTATAATTATTATAATTCATCCAAATTTGTATGATTGATGTCTTCAAGTATCTCGCCAGGTTGTGTTCAGAAGAAAGAAATAGCGAACCTCTTGCACAGGTAAACTATCATCAAACGTCTTGGTTGTGTTTACAGTGTCTGCTGTATAAAACATTACAGCTCCCGTTGTTTTATAACGTCGATGTAACATTTCAGCAAAATCAAAATTATAGAACTAATCTGTAACTCACTGTTGGATGCATTCTTGTTTTGAGGCTCTGGTAGGTCTTGGTTTTCCTTTTGTTTATAGACAAGTACACAAGACAATTACATAAAACCGTGTCCTTCTCTACAAAGACATTTCGATACTTTCCTTAATAAACAATTCAATCTTCGAGAACACAATTGACAAGTGTAAAAAGATCTTATCCTTCTTTTTGACCTCAAGATGCTAGTCCTGTTTGTAGAGACGCGGTACAAAACGACATTAATGTGTTGTTTGGAATATCGCTATGCCTAGTTGATCGAACGGAAATTTCCATCTATAGTTAGCCTGAGCCCTGTTTGTGTGATGTGAAACGAATGTGACTATTGTTTCCTTTTATCCCTAATTGCACTTCGTTTTTCATTAACCCTGTTTCCACTGACCTGGGTTTCCACTGACCTGGGTTTCCACTAGCCCTTGACCCGTTGAACCATGGTCCATTAACCCATGTTTCCATTAATCCATGTTTCCTTTGAGCCATTTTGCCATTGACTTTCTATTATCATTGGCCTCAAAATGCATGATCGAGTACCTGGTCATACCGGAGCAGGACAATAAAACGGAGGTAATCTTCCAAATCGAAAAAAGTTAAGGGACATTTCACAGTCGATGTATTTGTAACATTTATACCACAGCCTTTTGAAAATTCCATGCACAAAAAAAGTAAAATTCCAAGAATCCTTCATAATAAATAACTAGTTTTATTAAATTACCCTTGGGTTTTCCACCAGTGTTAAGAAGTTTGTGAGCTGTGTAGAGATACGTGTGTGTAATAATGGAAGAGATAAGAATGAAAATCTACATTATATTAGCTTAATTATATTCTTCTTCTACTTCTTTCTTTACATATTTTCTTTCTGCGCGGGGGAAAATATAATGTTGGACTCCGCTACTGTTTATGTTGCCCAGCGTTTCTAATATTCCATCAATCCATCTTTATCGTAGTCGACACTTGAATGTGAAGTTCACGCATCTTTTATTAAGGGTTCGTTGTGTTGTGCTTTGATCTTTTGGCATATCACGTGACCAAACCATTTAAACTGTTGCTTCCTTATTCATTCTGTGGCGATAATTATTCCTAGTCTTTTTTTCTCAGTTCTCTATTTCTGATCCTAACTCTCATGCTGTTTCCTCTCATTCGTCTAAGACATTTCATCTCGGTAAAGGTTCAATAGTTTCTTGAGCCTAGAGTCAAAGTCTGGCATTGGTAGCATACAGTTGGGATGAAGATTGAGCTTATTGGTGATGGTGTTAATACGAAGATTACAGGGGAAAAAAAACAAAGGTAGCTGATCTCTATTACGTGTTTTGATATCCCTTATTACAAAAATTGTTATCTTGCACTGTCTATAAAGAGTATTACACGACAAGACTTTTTTTTTAATCTGCAGGGGAGAAGACGAAGAAAAAAGTCAAAATATACTTAGAGACGACAGGTGAAAGCATAGATGAAGAGGATGGTGAAAACCTGAAAAGATCTTAGAATATAAAGCAAAAGGACGGATTGGAAAGCGTTTGTTGCTTTGCTCCACAGAGAGCTGAATGGAAGAAACAATAGCAGACTATCAATAGAATGTATTATCTTGTGTTTATTATTTCCATCTATTTATTTCTGTTTAGACCATTCCTGCTGGAAGAGACTGGAAGATCGCCTGTAGTGGAAGCAATACTGGAGTAAACAACATCAAAACAATGAAATGTGTGTTGGAAGTTCATGACACAAAGTTTGAGGATACTGGGATCTACTACTGTCGAATTGTTTACGTCTTTTCTAACGGTAGAGAAAAAACTGCTGAAAGATCTGTTAATGTAACAGTTACAGCCCCTAGTAAGTACGAGCAAAGATCTGTTAATGTAACAGTTACAGCCCCTAGTAAGTAAGAGCAAAGATATGTTAATGTTACAGTTACAGCACCTAGTAACTAAGAGCAAAGATCTGTTAATGTAACAGTTACAGCCCCTAGTAAGTAAGAGCAAAGATCTGTTAATGTAACAGTTACAGCCCCTAGTAAGTAAGAGCAAAGATATGTTAATGTAACAGTTACAGCCCCTAGTAAGTAAGAGCAAAGATCTGTTAATGTAACAGTTACAGCCCCTAGTAAGTAAGAGCAAAGATATGTTAATGTAACAGTTACAGCACCTAGTAAGTACGAGCAAAGATATGTAAATGTAACAGTTACAGCACCTAGTAAGTACGAGCAAAGATATGTTAATGTAACAGTTACAGCACCTAGTAAGTACGAGCAAAGATATGTTAATGTAATAGTTACAGCACCTAGTAAGTACGAGCAAAGATATGTTAATGTAACAGTTACAGCACCTAGTAAGTACGAGTAAAGATGTGTTAAAGTAACAGTTACAGCACCTAGTAAGTACGAGCAAAGATATGTTAATGTAACAGTTACAGCACCTAGTAAGTACGAGCAAAGATATGTTAATGTAACAGTTACAGCACCTAGTAAGTACGAGCAAAGATATGTTAATGTAACAGTTACAGCACCTAGTAAGTACGAGCAAAGATATGTTAATGTAATAGCTGCAACACCTAGTAAGTACGAGCAAAGATATGTTAATGTAACAGTTACAGCACCTAGTAACTACGAGCAAAGATATGTTAATGTAACAGTTACAGCACCTAGTAAGTACGAGCAAAGATATGTTAATGTAATAGCTACAACACCTAGTAAGTACGAGCAAAGATATGTTAATGTAATAGCTGCAACACCTAGTAAGTACGAGCAAGGATATGTTAATGTAATAGCTACAACACCTAGTAAGTACGAGCAAAGATATGTTAATGTAATAGCTGCAACACCTAGTATGTACGAGCAAAGATATGTTAATGTAATAGCTAAATCACCTAGTAAGTACGAGCAAAGATATGTTAATGTAATAGCAACAACACCTAGTAAGTACGAGCAAAGATATGTTAATGTAATAGCTACAACACCTAGTAAGTACGAACAAGGATATGTTAATGTAATAGCTACAACACCTAGTAAGAACGAGCAAAGATATGTTAATGTAACAGTTACAGCACCTAGAAAGTACGAGCAAAGATATGTTAATGTATTAGCTGCAACACCTAGTAAGTACGAGCAAAGATATGTTAATGTAACAGTTACAGCACCTAGTAAGTACGAGCAAAGATATGTTAATGTAACAGTTACAGCACCTAGTAAGTACGAGCAAAGATATGTTAATGTAATAGCTACAACACCTAGTAAGTACGAGCAAAGATATGTTAATGTAATAGCTGCAACACCTAGTAAGTACGAGCAAAGATATGTTAATGTAATAGCTACAACACCTAGTAAGTACGAGCAAAGATATGTTAATGTAATAGCTGCAACACCTAGTATGTACGAGCAAAGATATGTTAATGTAATAGCTAAATCACCTAGTAAGTACGAGCAAAGATATGTTAATGTAATAGCAACAACACCTAGTAAGTACGAGCAAAGATATGTTAATGTAATAGCTACAACACCTAGTAAGTACGAGCAAGGATATGTTAATGTAATAGCTACAACACCTAGTAAGTACGAGCAAAGATATGTTAATGTAATAGCTGCAACACCTAGTAAGTACGAGCAATGATATCTTAATGTAATAGCTACAACACCTAGTAAGTACGAGCAAAGATATGTTAATGTAATAGCTACAACACTTAGTAAGTACGAGCAAAGATATGTTAATGTAATAGCTACAACACCTAGTAAGTACGAGCAAATTAGTTATCATGCACTTTATCAACATCTCACCTATTTTTTTTTGGCGAAGTCCGAACAGTAAATATTTGGTAACTCTTGTAACGTCTTGTAAATCAGCAACAAAGTTCAACAACTTCGTTCTGTCTGTGGTCACCCTTTACTGTGTGCCGTATGTCTGGCATATACTTTCCATCTCTTTTTTCACTGTCGTCCTTTAGGTTTAATTTTGTATGACTGCATCCGTTCTCTCTGCTCTGCCTTTATTCTCGTCAGACTTCAGACCTCACTGCAACCTCCAGAATTGAAGAACAGTTGTTTTTTTCATCACAAATTAGCATATTAGTTCTCACCATAGAAACGTTGTAACATTTATGGATGAAGATGTTTTGACTCTAGTACATTCCACTTATGCTTCAAATCGATATTTGATTAAAGTGGATTCAATTTGAGACACCACACACAAAACGTCTAATTTCTAGTTAAAGCAAATATTTAATGTCTGAAAGATAATTTATTAGTTAAAGGAGGTAACATAGAGCCAACTGTTTGGGACACTAAAAAAATTTCAAGGGGTGAATTTTTTTACCATAAAAGGAAATACCGAAATAAGGATATCAAAAGCAAAATGACCATTCATAGCACAGTGAAACATATGGAAGTCCAAAGAAATTAGGTTTCATACAAAAATTAAAATTTTCAACTCCAATGTTAAGACAGTATTATTATATGGCTGTGAAACATGGGGAACAACAAAAATGGTAATCATGAAGCTACAAACATTCATTACTGGATGCGTACGCAGAATAAAAGGATGGAAATGGCAGGACAAAATCACTAACATAGAATTATGGAAATGTACAAGGCAAATACCATTGGATAAAGAGTTACAGCAAAGAAAATGGCGCTGGATAGGACAAACACTGCGGAAGTCAACTGAGAGTATTACACAGCAGGCTCTTTTTAGGAACATCCACGGCAAAAGATAAAGAGAACATCCAAGTTATTCTTAAAGAAGACAGATGGAAGCAGAAATAAAGATGACTGGCAAGACATGGAATGATCTTAAAAGAATGGCAAGAAACAGAACGTCTTGGAAAGTGTTTGTTGAAGACCTATGCTGCACATGGAGCAGAAATGTAGAAGATGAAGAACCACAAAAGAAGCAGTCTCGCTGAATCACTTTCAATGTCTAATTGGAAAAAAAAAATTTATCTTCCTGAAAAAAAAACCCACACACACACGATTTATCAACTAAAGTATCACTGACAAACAACTGTGTGAGGTAAATATCGTAAAGGTAGTTCAGTTAAATTCTGGATCATCAAGACGACAGAGGTCAGCTGTCAGTTCACAATCGTTATCTCTTTGATTCTCTACAATCACAGCCTTCTACTTATATTTGATGTCTCATCTCGTTACCAGAACCACCATGTGACAGATACGTTACACGGCTGTTGGTTCAATCTGAAAGTAGTATTTTAGTTGTAATCATAAAAATGTATTTAAATGTATAAATAAAGATGTCATGAGAAAACAACATTACAATGATTATAAATTGTGTAACGCTTTCTTCTCTACTCAGTGTTGTTAGCAAAAAACTAATATGAGACTAATATATATAAACATATGGACCTGTCATTCAGTTTAACTTATAGGACTGTATTTCATATCACCCAGAAGTCTCACCAATTTTGTTATTTCTGCAGCCAATTGTATACTTACTTCTCGTTAGTGCTAAACGCCTATACAGTATATAATTTATCTGTCGATGGTTTATCTCCTAATTCAGTGTTATCTCCTTTCACATAATCTCAAAATATTTTGTTTTTCTTTAAATTTTCCATTCGATATTGACCGACCAATTTTCACTTTCCCTGTTTTGTGCTAACATTCCAAGTTTATATTTTTATTGTATCTCGCATTTTTAATTTCATCTCCAAACTTTATGAGTTTCGGACATAACCTGTAGCTCATGTTCCCTGCTAGATTAATGGTCGCTATAGAAACCACCACTCCCCCCCCCCACACACACACACACTCTACAAGGTCGTTATTTGTTTATAGAATTGTGACGATACATGTTACTGAGGACAGGCAGCACTTGTTTCCCCTTTCCATCTGTTGATTTATCTAAGATTGTCTCGGCTAACACTGCCTTGGTCACCTGCTTCGAATGGCAATCTGTGTGTGCGTGTGTGACTGTGTGAGTGTGCATGTGTATGTGTTTGTTAGCATACACACACTTTTTATCTCCCGGGTTTACTCAGAAACTATCAGCACACCCCTAGGTCGCATATCAAGTACGAGTGAAACATCTCAAATCACTGTTTTATTAGAATTGCAGCATTTAAGAAAATGGGACAGCATTCAGCTCCCACAACAGCATGTCAACAACAGGTGAAAGATATGAAATATCTGGTAATTATGATAATATTTTAACACAGGTCAGATGGACACAGTTTACCTTCTTTAAAGGGATATTAAGCAAACGAATTTGTGAAGACGTAGGAAAAAAAAACAAAGTGAAATTCGTCAGAATTATATTGAGCCTGCATTCAAATAAGAAAGTGAATAGCAATCGAACATCAGACACTAATATTATTTGAGGGCGGGGAGGGTGGGTGGTCTAGAGGTAAGACGTCGGCCTTTGGTCAAGAAAGTTCCCAGGTTCGATTGTACATAGGCTCTCAAAAATAATTTAAAATGTCTGTCCGCTGGTTTCTGGATGTGAGATCCACTGTCTAGCCCATTGGAACACTTCGAAAAACAGGAGGTCCCGTGTGTATTTAGCGCACGTTAAAGACCCATTTAGCAATTGAAGTAGGAGAATATCTGCATGTATAGCAGGGGACACCTGAGCACACGACTGCCGGTGTGAAGTATAAGAAAAAATGATATTCACTCAAAATTCAGTCTCCTGGGACTTCGCTAGAGATATCAAGCTGACGAACACAAACAAACAAAACAAAACACTGGGGGATATGTAAATTTAGTTTCAGATTGGAATGTTGAGAATACCACGGACAGGTCAAGAAACTAACAAAGAACAAAGGGAAACTTTGTTGGGAAAGTTGTCAAACTTTCCTCTTTTTATAATGTGCCACATTTTTGTCGACTGTTTCTTTCTGATGTATTTTTAGGAGCTCTCATTTTGTATTAGAGAAAATGTGGAAAGAGCCAAACTAGAAAAACAGAGAGAGAGAATTATAGTTTTAGAGAATGATTTGGTACTAAATTAACAGCAGAAATTATAAGCAACTGAAGTGGTTAAAAGTTGTGGGGAGACATGATCAACTGATAATGATGAAGGCATTTGTGAAGGATAAAAGGAAGGAGAGAAAAGAACCCTGTTAGACGCCGAGTGTGGTGTATAATAAATATCATGTAGTGCCTACTTTTTTACTATTTGAAAGTGTATTGTCTAATACGGACAGCACAACTACTGCTCGCATAAACCACACATCAACTCGTTCATTTTGTAACTTGAACAAACCAAACACGAAAGTTAATCTAATTAAGGAAACCGTTAAACGATATAAAATATTGAAATACCAGTGAATTATTACTATTAGCGTAGCTGTTACATTAAGTATCATGTTGAACCAATCATAATATCATGATATCAATATCTAACGGCTGTAGAAATGCTGCACAGCTGAGAGAGACATTATTTTGAATATTAAATCATCATTTGGTCTTGTATGTGACGATGTTATCCAGCAGACAGTGTGGACGGTTAGAACACTTGTAGAAAGAAACAGTGTGAGCTGTTCTCTGCTGCACAAACAGAAAGTACATGCATCAACTCACGTTTACTTGCCTCTGCTTCTATTACCTTTCAGCGTCGAGGGTAAATGGCGTTCTCTGATCTACTTTATGTTGTGTCCACTGACTAGCACTCATCAAGATGTCTGCCCTTGTTTAATCCATCGCCTTCAAGATCTACATTTGCCCTCACTTCATATTATCATCATCATCAAGTACCGGACCTGCTGGCGTAGGTGATCATGTTTCGCCACAACATTCGATCTCTACTTTTATCTATCATTTATGTTGTTGACCTTCTGCCAAAACGTTCTCTTAAGCTGCCTCGTATCTTTTCTTTTTGCTTTCCTCGATATCTTCGTCCCAAAATTTTCTCAGTTGTTACAATATATTCCAGCTGTTACCTTCTCATTACATGTCCAAAAAATGATGATTGTTTGTGTTTCTGTCTAATATAGTAAATTTGCTCTCTTTTTGCTTTGGCCTCTTTCAGAACGTTTTCAT
Organism: Megaustenia siamemsis; assembly: GCA_032433765.1. Classification (NCBI taxonomy): domain Eukaryota; kingdom Metazoa; phylum Mollusca; class Gastropoda; order Stylommatophora; family Ariophantidae; genus Megaustenia; species Megaustenia siamemsis. The sequence goes on from JAVIAB010000126.1 coordinate 19,312,693, forward strand.
TACCCTTCTGAGCTGTCCATGGCATTCTTAACAATCTTCTGTAAATCCAGATTCCAATGATTTTCTTCTCTGCTGTTCTATTGTCCATAATTCACATCCATATGTTATGACTGGCTCAACATAACATTTAAGAACTCTTCTTCATCAGATATCATGTCTGTTAAATCTAGACTTGTTTCCCAATACCAAATCTATATTATGGTATATGATGATATGAAGCTCGCACTTCACATAAATATTTATACATTCATTGGAGTATAGACAACAGAGCAATATAGTGAATTATAATATTTAGAACATAATGATGAAGGACAGACTTAGAAACAGCGTCGTACAAGCCAACACACGCCCAGTAGCTGATATTAACTCTGATCACATCCCTGCTATGATCAAGCTGAAAATAATAAAATCAAAAAGAAATAAACAGAATTACACACAAATAATACCACTGAACATAACAGCTGTAAGTAAAACAAAAATTCAATATGCTTATAAAGTTCATGTTAAACAATGCATATCAAAATTGTTAGAAGAAGAAATGGAGCAATCAGAAGTGAAAATGCTGATGAAAAAGTTACAACCAAATGGCAATTCATAAAGGAAAGCAAACAAGAATCCAACATCTTACATAAAAATGAATGGATCAAGAAATAAAAATGGATGACTGAAGCCATATTAGAAAGAATGGATAAAAGAAGGCCGATAAAGAACACTAGCCAGTACACCAAAATAAAAAACGAAACCTGCAATATGTGTGCAGACATGCAAAAGAGGTCTGGCTCAATCAAAGATGTCTGGAAATAGAAACCGTTGAAAAGTAACAAGATTTGAAAGTGATGCACACAGAACTGATAAAAAATGACCAAAAAGATTTATAAAAGTCACAGATGGGGGATGTTTTACAAACAAAAGGGACAAATGTTAATAAACAGTAAAGAAATAATCAAATGGCAAGAATTCATAGCAGAACTGTTTGAAGATGAAAAAGAGATTAAACCAACCATAAGATGTATGTCAGGTTACGAAATCTATCTTAGAAATGTTTGAAGTAGAGAAATATATAAATACAAGGGGGGAAATGTAGGGCTATACGACAATAGATTTAGATTATAATCATCATAAGGAATTTGTGGCATAGTAATTAACACAGACCAATATCACATTAAAACAATACAAGCGGCCTTGTCCAAGAAGACTGGAACTGTGGAGTGTAGAGACTTTAGAACATTAAGCATGATGAACCATATAACAACAATCTTGTTAAAGTTATGCAGGGAAGAATTTAAAAAAAATCTATATAGAATTAACAAAACAACAATGTGTATTTAGAAAGAACAGTGGGATAAGAGAAGCCTAACATCTGCATGAGAATCTTAATAAGAAAAAAAAAAAGTAAACAAACAAATGTATGCATGTTTCAGTAGTAGGAAACTCTTTGTACAGAGCTTCGCAGCAGGAGGCAATCTGATCATCAGAAGAAGACCCTCGTCGAGCAAGTGTTTCGGCCCTTTAGCTTCTTGACACTCTAGGGGAGGTGGGCCCGCCTGGGTCACGACTTCCAGGCGTCGACCTCCTGCTGCATTGCCTCTAAGGCTTACACCGTATGTTCGGCACAAACTAACTAAACGTAATACACAAAACTTGCTAAAATAGCTTACCTAAACTAAGCTTATGTTCGGCACAAAATAACTATCACTTAATACATAAAACACTCGAAAATAGATAACCTTAAGGTTTACATTTCATGTTCGGCACAAAATAGTTACATTTAATAGGCAACGCACTCGAGAATAGATACCTTACCTCTTGGTTTAACCTAGCGCGTTACTGCGCTTTCCAGTTGAAATAACTTGGCTACTAATGCAACGATATTTCCTAGACCCGTCAGTGTCTGACTTCCGTGGGAAATCGGCATCCGCTGGTTAAGATTGACGCCTAGTTGTCTGGTCTTCTTGTTGTTTAGGCCTGTTGTTTGTATGGTAGTTGCCCCAAGCATCTGGTCTGATGCTCACCTCCGGTCGATTATGTAACTTCTTATCTCTTCGTCTCGGGCCCTGAAGTTTCATAGCCTACACCAAAGCTTTTGACAGAATACACCAAAAAACAGCTACAGTGCCTGAAAGATGTACATCTGGACGTGACGGACATAAGGCTGATATGTAATGAGTCTCTAAATCGAAGTTTTGAGCGCACCCTAGTTCTTTTCCATCTGATAGTTGCCCATAAAGTATATATGTTTATGTGTGGCCATTTTTTACAAAAGTGGCCAGGCCAGCGTAACCTCCATTGTTTGAGCAGCGTGTTAATGTTCGGGAGGCTTGCAGTGGGAAAACAGTTATGATAAAACATCATAATGAGAACTCTGCACCTATTGATATAAAAATAGGGAGAATTGGGAAAATAGAGAATGAAGGAAGTTCTCAATCAGCTGAAAATGAAAAAGAACAACTTAACACAATTTGTAAAAAAAACCTGAAACTGTTTTGAGTATGTGAAGAGACATAATACCCTTGTAAAAGTCATATCTGAGTAAAAGGTACAAGTCAAACAAGCAAGATGCAGACAAGGGCTATAAAGTGGACAGATAGCATCAAAAGGTGGACAGGTAAAGAAAGCTATGACAAAACGCACCATAAAGACAAGTGACTACATGGTAGTCAACCTTCAATGTGGACACGGCACCCAATGACTAAACGGAACACATGTGGAAGTAAGCCATTGGATGGGTGAATGGCATATGTTGGACAGGCTATTAGATTAGTGAATGATACACATTGTTAATGATATTACACTATATATTATATTGATACAATATAGATCATCTTGAATCGCACGTTCCGAAGTCAATGGGTCCTCTTCTGTAGGTTTGCTCAGTAATCACAGTTGCATATTCTGAGTTTGAATACCTTAGTCTCCTTTTAAGTCTGCTGAACTTGTTTAAGCTGTCATGTTCTGGTTCATTTTCTTTTCATACAGCTTTCACTCTTCTGTTTTCCTAGCTTGTTTCAGGATTGTCGTTACTTATTTGAGACTCTGGGCTTGGTTGGACTATTGAATGCTACCAAAAGCTTTTGAGAGTTCATTTGCTTTCTCGTTTCCAGTAATGCCACACCATGTTTGTATTCACGACAGGTCTAGTTCTGTTTTTTATGATAGCGCTCATATGTTGTTCCTTTTTTTCTTTGATATAGCTGTCCTATTTTAGGCTATACATTGCTTGTATGACTGACCTTACATCGCTGATGATGATGATGACAAATTGACTAATAGCAACAGAATTATGAAATTAGAAACACATAGGTGGATAAAATACAAGAGGAATGTGGCAACTAAGAACGAAACATTAGTAAATAATCAGCGAGCTATAATAACTATCAGCTTGCATACATCTCTTTATATGGTGGCAAAAAAATTAACACCCCCCCCCCCCCCCCACGCACATTTGTGTTCCGAGGTCGAATCTTCCACTTAACGGTGATTACAATCAAGACCGGAAAATGTGTCATTCAGTTTGTCAACATTTCTTTTTTTTTTCTCTGTTGTACATCTTTCACCAAATACAAATATCAATTTTCTATCATTTCCAGTGAGAAGTCATCATGAAATGCTTGTACCAAGAACAGCACTCTCAGTTGGTCAGCCATTCACTGTGTTGTGTGGTTCAATTTATTTGACGAATCCTTTATTATACGCCAGATATATACAGAAATTGTACATCTCAAGGAATCTGTCCACAAGTTATAATGTTGGAAATGATATAGTGCAATACTCATCTCTTCTACCTCCAGACACCAATGCTGCCAAGGAGGTAATTTACCTTTCCTCAAACTTTACTTTATTGATATTGGACATGCTAATATTATATTAAATTTTTTTTTTCTTTTAAATGACTGACTCAAATAATGGATTCAGCTACAATCAGAACTAATCTGTAGCTCATTTACTGTTGGATGCATTCTTGTTTTGAGACTCCGGTAGGTCTTGGTTTTTCTTTTTGTTTACACACAAGTACACAAGACAATAATGAGCCGCGATAGCTCAGTGGTTAGTGAACTGGACTACAAAGGACCAGGGGTAGGGTTCGATCCCAACCGACGGCTTCCGGGTTCACCCAGCCTTTAATGGGTACCGGATTTTTTTCTGGGAAAGTGAAGCGGCACGGGCGTAATACCGACCACACTACCCCAAAAATTATGTGCTGAAGGTCTGTAAAATTTATGGTCTCTAACACCATATTCCTTATACACCACTTGGCGAGACGGGGGTACTTTACTTTTTTTTTTTTTTTTTTACACAAGACAATTACATAAAACCGTGTCCTTCTCTACAAAGACATTTCGATAATTTTCTTAATACACCATTCAACCTTCGAGAACACCATTGACCAGTGGCGTATTCTCTATGCTACCGCAGCTACCGTCGGTACATATTAACGAAATACAAAAGGAAATGAGAATGTATTATATTTTTTTCATAATTATATTACAGATTTTCGAATATTCTATTACACATTTCGTAGGCCAATATGATTTATTTGCTTTGATTTGCATTTATTAAAGCAAGGTTTTCCTATGGCCACTATAACACTTGTGAATGAAACCGAAACTACCCTAAGATAGTACATGAACCCGCTAAGAAGCAACAGTACAGTTCTCTTCTCTCCGACTTAGAATTAATCACCTTGACATTCTAAAATTCCCGTCAAAATAATACGGCGAAAGCTATCGCTAGAGGAATGCGATATCATGGGTTATTTTTAGCTCTAGCCAATCAGAATCGTCAAAAAGTGAAAGTGAAACTGTGTCTGATTATTGGAACTTCCTAACTTATTTATAACTACGTTTTGCGCATCAGCATCCGTAGAAAGAACTTTTTCTGCTCTCAAGAGAATCAAATCTTATTGTCTCTCTACTCAGACACAAGAACACTTATCTGGTTTGGTATTAATGCCCATTGAGAAATCATTCCTTCAGAAACTTAGAAACCAACCCAACAGTACCTTCAATGACAAAGTCATCGAGACATTTTTGTCCCAAGTAAGACGGATAGAGTTTACATATAAATAAGTAAGTAATTTAAAATGTAGTGATGTCACTAGCAAATATTACTTCATGTTAGCCTACTGAATATAATGTATGTCTTTATTTATTATGTCAGCGGTAGCCCACACCCCAAAACCAGTATACGCCACTGCCATTGACAGGTGTCGGAAGATCTTATCTTTCTTTTTATAACTAAAAGATGTATGTCCTGTTTGTATAGACGAGATATAAAACGACATTAATGTGTTGTTTGGAATATTGTTATGCCCAGTTGATCTCCATCTAAAGTTAGCCTGAGCTCTGTTGTTTGTGCGATTGAAATGAAAATGGCCCCTTTTTCCGTTTATCTCTGCTTGCACTTATCTCATTTTTCATTTACCAATGTTTCAACTGGCCCCTGTTCAATTAACACATGTTTCCACTGACCCCTGCTTCCACTGACCCACGTTCCATTGACCTTTTATTCTTTAACCCCTGTTTCCAATGACTCCTGTTTCTACTGAACAATGTTTCAATTGACCCTTGTTTACACAGACCCCCTGTTGCCACTGACCCCTGTTTCCATTGACCACCTTATTCTATTGGCCTCATTGACCCCTGTTTCCTGTGATCATGTTTCCATAGACATCTCTTTCCACTGACCCCTGTTGCTAATGACCCTATTGTCATTGACCCATGACCTCAAAGTACACGAGGTCGCGTACCTGGTCAGACCGGAGCCTGACAATAAAGTGGAGGTCATCGTCGAAATCGAATAAAATATTAACGAACCTTTCACAGTCCAGAAACCTCTATGCCACCGTCGTTCAAAAATTTCACAAACAGAAGAGTAAAATTCCAAGAACCTTTCATAACAAATAACATGTCTTCTGAAAATATCTTTGGTGTTTGTATCCGTTTTATGAAGTTTGTGAGCTGTGTCGAGATACTTGTGCGTAATAATGGAAAAGAACAAAGTTATATGAGCTTAATTATATTCCCCATCTACTTCTTTCCTTACACATTTTTCTTTCAGCGCGAGGGGAAATATAATTCTGGTCTCTGCTGTTGTTATGTTGCCCAGGTTTTCTAATATTCCATCAATCCATCTTTTTCGTAGTCGATCCTTGAGTTTGGTGTTCTCGCAACGTTTATTAAAGGTTCGTTGCGCTGTGTTTTGGTCTTTTTCTCTTATCACGTGACGAAACCATTTTTAACTGTTCCTTCTTTATGCATTCTGTGGCGAGAATTATTCCTAACTTTTTCTTCAGTTCTTAATTTCTAATTGTATCTCTCAGTTTCCTACCATTCGTCTAACACATGCCATCTCGTCAGTAGTGATTGTTCTTATTTACTTGAACATAGAGCCCAGGACTGGCACTGGTAGCACAATGTTGTGATGGAGATTGTGTTTATTGGTGAAGGTGTTCATACGTAGATTACTGAAACAAAGATAGCTGATCTCTTTTATTACGCGTTTGGCATCATTGATTACAATAATTGTTTTCTGACATTGTGTATAAGGAGTACTATGCGCAGGCCATTATTTTTAGAATCCGCAGGAGACAAGACAAAAAGAAAAAGCCAAAATATACATGGAGAAGATAGGTAGAAGCAGAGATGAAGAGGAAGGAGAAAACATGGAACTATCTTAAACGATTATAAAGTAAAAGGACAGCATGCAAAGTGTTTGTGAAATACGTATACTCCACAGGGAGCTGAAAGGAAGAAAGAATAGTAGACTATCAATATTTTGTATTATCTAGTGTTTATTATTTCCATCTATTTATTTTTGTTCAGAGCATTCCTGCTGGGAGAGACTGGAAGATCGCCTGTAATGGCCGCAATACTGGTGTATACAACTTGGACACAATGAATTGTGTGTTGGAAGTTCGTGATACAAAGTTTGAGGATGCTGGGATCTACTACTGTCGAATTGTTTACGTTTTAGCTGACGGTAGTGAAAGACATGCTGAAAGATCTGCTACTGTAACAGTTAGTAAGTACGTGCTAATTAGTTACCACTTTATCATCATCTTCCGACTTTCTTTGACCAAGTCCAAACAGTAAATGGTTGGTAACTCTTGTAACGTCTTGTAAATAGCAACAAACTTCAACAACTTCGTTCTGTCTGTGGTCACCCTTTACTGTGTGCCCTATGTCTGGCATATACTTTCCATCTCTGTTTACACTGTCGTCCTTTAGGTTTAATTTAGTATGATTCCATCCGTTCTCTCTGCTCTGCCTTTATTCTCGTACCCTACAGACCTCACTGAATCCTCCAGAATTGAAGAAGAGTTGTTCATTTTCATCTCAAAACAGCATATTAGTTCTCATCTTAGAAATGTTGTACCATTTATGGATGAAGATGTTTTGATTCTAGTACATTCCATTTATGCTTCAATTTGATTAAAGTGGTTTCAATTTGTGACACCACACACAAAACGTCTAATTTCTAGTTAAAGCAAATATTTAATGTCTGAAAGATAATTTATTAGTTAAAGCAGGTAACATAGAGACCAATGTTTGGACATTTGAGAACTTCAAGTGATGAAATATTCTATTTTTAACCACAAAAGATACAGTCTCGCTGAATCACTTTAAATGTCTAATAGAAGAATTATGTGAATTCAACTTCCTGGAAAAAAAATAAAATTTTTAATATTTATTTTTAATAAAAACATATTTCAAGATGGCGTCCGTGAAAGTGTTTTCTGTTACAGCGTGTGTTGTTTCGAAATACGCCGGTTACACGCGGTGTGTGGACAGTTTTTTTTTTCCGTTACAGCGTGTGTTGTTTCGAAAAACGCCGGTTATACGCGGTGTGTGGACAATGTTTTCTGTTACAGCGTGTGTTGTTTCGAAATACGCCGGTTACACGCGGTGTGTGGACAGTTTTTTTTTCCGTTACAGCGTGTGTTGTTTCGAAAAACGCCGGTTATACGCGGTGTGTGGACAATGTTTTCTGTTACAGCGTGTGTTGTTTCGAAATACGCCGGTTACACGCGGTGTGATTATTGGGATTGATATTCTGCTCATGCCTGTTGTGGTTGTTTAACTTCTGACAGGCTGGTGGATGGTGGAAATTCTCATTGTTAAGTGGGTATTTATCTTCTTTTCATTCGAGATTGACCTATCTGTGATAGGTCATTGTTTTTCACTGTCGCGCCAGGAAGACGGAAATGTCCATTCCGAATTGTACAAAGTCTGCAACGGTGGATGGGGCGGAACAGTCAGAAATTACCAACGGCATAGAAAGAGAAAACAGCAAAGTATGTGGTACACAAGAGGCATGTTCAGGTGGCTGACGACCGTGAAAGAGATTGGAGCCTCATCACGTACGAGTCCAGAGGAAGCCATGGAGCGGAATTCAAACTTATGTTAGAGAAAATATCTTAAAATAAATACTTGGAATGTTAGGACTCTATATCAAGAAGGGAAATTGGAAAACCTGATTCAAGAAGCAGAACGAATAAATATAGATAGCGTAGGCATATCAAAGACCAGATGGAAAGAATGTGGGTACATAGAGGACGAAAAATATACATTTATATACTCAGGAAACACAACAGAACATCAAACGGGGGTAGGAATACTGATAAAAAGAGAGCTACAAAAATATACAAGTACCTACTGGACATACAGTGATAGGATTATACTAGTCAAGTTGAAAGTAAAACCATTCGACATAGCAATAATACAGACATATGCACCTACTCAAGACTACACAGATGAACAAATAGAGGCATACTATGAAGACCTAAATAAAGTTATGAAGCAAGTGAAATCTTCAGACATCTTGATTGTAATGGGTGACACAAACGCTAAAGTAGGAAAAGGTAGATATAAGCCATTATAGGAAATCATGGTTTAGGAAAATTAAATGACAGAGGAGAAAGATTAATACAATTCTGTGAAGAAAACAGGCTGATAATATGTAACATCTACTTTGAGCAAGAGAAAAGGAAACTATAAATATGGAAAAAACCTTGGAGATAAGAAGAGGAATCAAATAGATTACATAATGATAAAAGAAAGGTTCCTTAACAGCGTAAAGGAAGCCAAAACCTACCCAGGAGCAGATATTAATTAGATCACAATCCTGTAATGATTAAAATGAAAATCAAACTAAACAGAAACAAGCAAAAGTCTAATTCATTGACAAATCCACTAGATATAACAGCTTTTAAATCAAAAAGATATTAAAGACACCTATACAATACAAGTAAAGAACACATACCAGAAGCTGCTAGAAGAAGGAATTGAGCAAAACAGAAGAGAAAATCCTGATGTAAAAGTAGCAACCATTGGCAATGCATAAAGAAAAGCATACAAGAAACCTGCGACACCTTACCCAAAAGAGAAAAGAACAAAAAACAAAAATGGATAACTAACACAATCTTAGAAAAAATGGAAGAAATGAGACAAGTGAAGAACACTGCCCAATACAATAAAATAGATAATGAAATACGCAAAATGTGCAAAAAGGCAAAAGCAGACTGGCTCAGACAAAAAAGTATAGAAATAGAAACTATGGAAAGCAAACAAGACTTAAGAGGAATGCACACAGAAATAAAGAGAATGACTAATAAAAATTAAAAAGCCACAGAAGGTGGATGCATTGCAGACAAAAAAAAAGGAAAAATGCTAACAGACAATAAAGATATTATAGATAGATGGCAGGAATATATAACAGAACTATTTCATGATCAAAGGGACAAGAAACCAGATATAAAATTTACATCAGGCTATAAAATCTTAAAATCTAAGGTGGAAAAAGTTATAAAAACAATGAAAAAGGGAAAAGCAGCAGGACCTGACAGCATACAGAGAGAGATGATACATGCACTAGAAGATTTTGGCATTGAAGTGATAACATACATATGCAACGACATATACCACACAGGATACATACCAAATGAACTAAAAACATCAACTTTCATTGCATTGCCTAACAAGAATGGTGCAGTTAAATGCAGTGACTTTAGAACAATAAACCTAATGAGCCATGTTACAAAAATCTAGCTAAAAGTTATACAAGGAAGAATTCAGAATAAAATCAATACTGAATTAGATGAGCAGCAATTTGGATTTAAGAAAAATAGCGGGACAAAAGAAGCCATATTCTGCACGAGAACATTAATCAAAAAGTACACAGAAGCACACAAACCAATATATGCCTGCTTCATAGACTACACCAAAGCCATTGATAGAGTACACCACAAACAACTTATAAAATGCCTAAAAGAGATACATCTAGATGACATGGGCACACGACTAATATGTAATCTATACTGGGAGCAAACAAGAATAATAAAATATAATAAAGAGAATTCTACACCCATTGATATAAAAAGAGGAGTAAGACAGGGGTGCATCCTATCACCAAGCTCGTTCAATCTATACACTGAGCAAATCTTTAAAAACATCGTAGAGATGCCAGGCCTACAAATTAATGGAAAGATAATCAATAACCTAAGATATGCTGATCATATTGTAGTACTAGCAGAAAATCCTAAAGATCTACAACAATTACTTAATGAAATAAACATGATAAGCAAAAAATATGGACTAGATATGAATATCAAAAAGACTAAATATATGATCATAAACAAAGGAAATACTCAAAACCCATAAATGGATATCAAAATTGAAGGAGTAGACCTGGAGACAGTTCAGGACTACAACTACCTAAGACATACTATAACCAGTGATGGTAAATTTACAACACAAATAAACAAAAGAATAGGCATGGCAAAAAGTAATTTTAATGCCATGAAGAACATACTAATATGAAAAAAAGTAACACCAGGGCTAAAACTAAGAATAGCAAAATGTTACATCTTCTCAATATTCCTATATGATGCAGAAACAGGAACATTAGACAAGAAAACAGAACACAGAATTGAAGCCTTTGAAATGTGGATATATAGAAGAATAGGAAGATTTGGATGGAAGGAAAATAAAACAAACGACGAAGTCTTAAAACAACTAAAAATGAAATGAGAACTACTAAACACAATTAAAACAAGACAAATGCGATTTTTTGTCATGTTAATAGACACAACAGCCTACTAAAAGTAATCCTGGAAGGGAAAATACAAGGTAAAAGAGGCAGAGGCAGACCAAGCCTAACATGGACGAGTAACATCAAAAGATGGACAAATCAACCTATGACAACCTGCACCATCAAAGCAAGAGACAGAGCAGAATGGCGCTCCATGGTAGTCAACCTTCGTTGCGGAGATGGACAAATCAACCTATGACAACCTGCACCATCAAGGCAAGAGACAGAGCAGAATGACGCTCCATGGTAGCCAACCTTCGTTGCGGAGACGAATGATAATTTATTAGTTAAAGGAGGTAACATAAAGACCACTGTTTGGAACATTTGAGAACTTCAAGTATGAAATATTCCATTTTTAACCACAAAAGATAAGTCTCGCTGAATGACTTTAAATGTCTAACAGAAGAAATATGTGAATTCTATCTTTCTGAAAAAAAACACACACACACACCTGAACCATCAACTAAAGTATCACTAACAAACAACTGTGTGAGGTAAATATCGTAAAGGTAGTTCAGTTAAATTCTGGATCATCAAAACGACAGAGGTCAGCTGTCAGTTCACAATCTTTATCTCTTTGCTTCTCTACAATCACAGCCTTCTACTTATCTTAGAAGTCTCATCTCGTTACCAGAATCATCCTGTGACGGACACGCTACACGGCTGTTGATTCAATCTCAATGTAGATTTTTTTGTTACAATCATAAAATGTATTTAAAATTATAAATGAAGATGTCACGAGAAAACTAACTTTTACTCATTTTTGCGATTTGACACAGCACTAAAATACGAATGTTTTTTAATAATTAAAATCATTTATATATTAATATATATATATATATATATATATATATATATATATATATATATATATATATATAATATATAATTAATATCATTTGTATGCTTTTGATATTTCAGTCCAATAACGTGTATAAAAATAAATTTTATCAACAAAATTTGACTACCCTTACTCTTTCATGTGCACCATAAGCATATTTTAACCAAAAATATTTTTACATATTAAATTATATCATCTCTTATGATTATGTTTAATGTACTATAACAGAATAATACACAAGTCATGTTTGAGAGATGAAACAAAATTACACAGACTACTAAAATATCATCCACAAACAGCCGTTGATATTGTATAATCTAATGCAACAAATGTCAGAAGTTATTCTCTCCTGGTGCCTTTTACCAAGTTGATATCTCTTATCTGTTAAGGCGCTAGGTCTAACGTCAGAAAAGATGGTCATTTTTATGAGTGCAACTCTCACAGATGACAAATACATCTCCGTGGGTGTTTTGGTAGTTAGCCTGCTCGCTTCCTAATGAGAAGGTAGCGATTTCGATTCCCAGAAGTGGCAGATCCTTTATCACACCGACATGCCTCCAGTTTTCACCCAGCCTCTAGTAATAGTTATCAGAGATTTTTCGAAATAGTAGAAACGGTCCTATTATTAATTCTTACCCATGGAAGCGAATCATGGACAGTAGACAAACAAATGAAAAGACGATTAGAGGCCACAGAGATGGGATTTCTCAGAAGAATGTTGAAAGTTTCCTGAACAGCTAAATAGACCAATGAGGAAGTTCTCAAAGAGGCCAACACAAAAAGGGAGCTCTTAAAAAACATCAGAAAGAAGCAATTAAGAATTTTCGGGCACATCATGAGAAGAGGAAAGTTGGAATACTTGGTTACAACTGGCAAAATAAAAGGAAAGAGAGATCGTGGACGACAAAGAGAGAAAATACTGGATAGCTTGGTGTCATGGCATGGAAAACAGTCAACAACAGAACTGATACTATGTACAGTGGATACAATATTGTGGAAGGACATGATCGCCAACGCCAACCTGTACAGTTCATGATGATGATGAAGATAAACGCACTGGCGTGATGCTAACTATCATCAGCAGTTTGCATGTCATTTGCAGAACGTTGGAGTTTTGCTGAAATTTCACCACAGGCCGCCTGAAGGAATCTCTTTCATTTGTCAGGTCATCCACTTCTTCTTTTTATCATGTTCCAGATCATTTTGATGTCTTGAAGCCATCTTCCTCTTGGGCTTCTCCTGTCTCGTCTTCTTAAAACTATGCCTTCCAATATTGGTCTTTCCATCCCGCTGTCTTTTGTCGCGGTTGTAATATTTTGATTTTATTTTATTTCGATTAAATCGGCTTTTTTCCATGCTGTTTCCGAGATTATCCATGGTGCAAAACCGTATGTTGCTATCGGGAAGAAACACTACCTCAGTAATATTAATTTTACTTGCTTGCTCCTAGTGCAACACATGTTTGAAGCTGATAAAATCAAACAAAAATGTGCCGCGGTGGTGGACAAATAAGGTCACCAAAACCATGTTCTCTCTACGCCAAGCAGTGCAGGTGAGGGGACCTTTTGCTTTAAGACAATTCTTACTTTACAACAAAGAAACTCACTTGACAAATACAAGAATGTATCTATCTATATTTCGTTCGCCTTATATACCTCCCATCGGCGTGAGTGCGTGGCATCCTGATTGTTGTAGTGCGCCTTTTGGCTGGTTGCCTCTGACTTCAGCACTTAAACTTGCTAGAGCAGACGGTGGTCTTGCTCGGGTGTAGGAAGGCCTGGCCAGTCTCGGTTTTCAGTGTTTAGCCCCATCCCCATGACAAGTAGCTGGCCTTGATGGGGACAATAATTTAAATATTAATTCTCATTGTCGAAGGCTCAACTATCATGTTTAGGCTGGCTTTTCAAAGAAGGAGCTTATCGTCCTAACATTGTAATATAACACACACAAAAACGTAGTATTGACTGTCACTGTCGAAGGCTCAATAAAGGCTATCTTTTCACGGTATGAACCCATCGTTCTAATACAATGACATGACACCAACTAAAACGATATGTCTCTTGTAAAATACTATCAACCCTGCGCCATTCCTCTTTTACATTTAATTCTATACAATTGTATGTTGATTCGCATTTCTATTAATTCCTTGTAATACATTTACCATTAAAATCCATTTTCAGCAGATCCACATGAGAGAAATAGTTGCTACTTACCAAGGAGTCTCCGAGGTTTGATTGCGGGAGCCGTTATTAGCTGCGTGGCCGTTGCTACACACATCGCTGGTAATTCCTGGGACTAACGATTCATTATAGTTTCCTATTTAGCTGCGCAGAGGACATAACTAAATGTATATACATTGGTGCTTGTACCTTGAACTTAATTCGTTCCATAAAGCCATTCCGAATCCCAAAATTGTTCAAAGTGCAAATCAGTGTGGTTTTTTTTTCCCCACGAGAAATAATAGAAAGTGAATAATTTAATTCCAAAACACTAAACGAAACCCATTTTTAAAACATAAGCACAACTGCACATAAATTAATGTCAAAATGTCATAATTAAATACATTAATAATAAACAAATAAAAACAACAATAACTCTAATACATTGATTATTTTATAATAAAATGAAATGCATTCATTGTAACTTAGTGGAAAGTGGTGATGTCTCTTGTGGCTAGTGGAGAGGAAAGGAATGGCTAATGTTTGGGATAGAAGTTCTCTTTTATAAATATATCAAGTAAGTGTACTTCTTGTGTCCTCTCTCTCTTTTTCTGTCTAACTCTCAATCTCTCTCTTTATTCTCTCTCTCTCTCTACTCTCCTCTCTCTCTCTCTTTCTCTCTTTCTATCTCTTGGTACTTCTAGTTATGGGTCCTGGTTCACTTCCTCTCTTATCTACGAATCACCCGTGTATAAATTTCAAGTTTCACAAGTTCAGTTTTCACTTCAATCGTCGATACAGCAACATTAACCCTAGTGCTCGTTGTTTGCACTCAATTCTTGGATACTGCCATTTAATCATTAACAGTATATGTAATAAAACACACAATTACAATTAAAACATAAAAAAGCATTGAAAACACTCAGAGCCTAACGCAAAAGATAACTAAAGTCTACAACAAAATCATCGAATACAATTACGGGTGATCATTTTCCCTCCATCTGCGTACATGCACTTTTAATGTAGAAGAATCCCTTCGAGATGTGGGAAGGGCACAGGACTTCAACAATCACGAGTCCACGTCACTCCATCGGTTGAAAGAGATGGGAGTTAAGGTGGGCACAGGACTTCAACAACCATGAGTCCACGTCACTCCATCGCCTGAAAGAGATGGGAGTTAAGGTGGGCACAGGACTTCAACAACCATGAGTCCACGTCACTCCATCGGTTGAAAGAGATGGGAGTTAAGGTGGGCGCATGACTTCAACAACCATGAGTCCACGTCACTCCATCGCCTGAAAGAGATGGGAGTTAAGGTGGGCACAGGACTTCAACAACCATGAGTCCACGTCACTCCATCGGTTGAAAGAGATGGGAGTTAAGGTGGGCACAGGACTTCAACAACCATGAGTCCACGTCCCTCCATCGATTGAAAGAGATGGGAGTTAAGGTGGGCACAGGACTTCAACAACCATGAGTCCACGTCACTCCATCGGTTGAAAGAGATGGGAGTTAAGGTGGGCACAGGACTTCAACAATCACGAGTCCACGTCACTCCATCGGTTGAAAGAGATGGGAGTTAAGGTGGGCGCATGACTTCAACAACCATGAGTCCACGTCACTCCATCGGATGAAAGAGATGGGAGTTAAGGTGGGCACGGCCAGAAACGAGAAGCTTAGTGGGCGTGTAAGAAGACTAATCAACTAATTAGAGTCGTCAGTCACTTCACACTGTCGAGGTGTAATGATGATAACCCAGAAAATAACTCAATAACCATTACTTAGTTAGAGAAGTGTTATGCCTAATAATTCTATAGATGGCTGTGCAGCAAAAATTGATATAAACATGACCACACCTCTCTTGAAACTGGAAGTCCTCTTCTGACAACAATCCCAAGTGAAAATCAGGGCGAACATAAACAGAAAGTTGTTTTGCTGCTTGTACTTCAAGGAAGAATGTTTTAAACAGTATCGATGTCTGAACACGGCTTAGCAAAATTGACAGAGCACAAAACCAGGCTGCCCGTATCATCACTGGTGCTATGCAATCTACACCTATCGTGGCTCTAGAAACAATAACAGGTTTACAACCCTTAGATGACAGACGTAAAACTAAAGTAATGCAACAAGCGGAGAAATATAAAAGGCTCCTTAGCCGCATCATGCACCAAAGAATAACTGGTTTCGGAAAGGTAAGACTAAAGAGGAGCAACTTCGCTGCAATCTCCAAAGAACTGGCAACTAGTGACTCAGTATTGTCCCAAACACTACCGAAACCCTTATGCCCATCTGATATGACTCGTCATGTGAAACACAAAATTCCAGAACTTAAGAAAGACATAATAGGAATCATAAAAAAAAGGCACACAAACAGAAACAGACAGAAAACACATGGCAGAAAAACACACAAACAGCAACTATCCACAGGACTCCTGGTCACATAAATACACAGATGGCTCCGCTACAAATGCCACCATAAATAGAGGAGGAGGTGTGTTCCTGAGGCTGAAAAACCAGAACGAGATCACCAAGTCAATAGCTACTGGGAAATTATCAAACAACTATATAGCAGAAACTGAAGCCCTCAAAGACGCTGCAAAACTGGCTGGTGTTACTGATTGATGCACTGTCAGTCCTATCAGCTCTAAAAACCCCCAGGAACAGTGAGCTCGATGACTTGAGAACAACCCTAGACTAACTATGCAATAACTTCCATAGAGTGGTCATCCAGCGAATACAACCACAATGTAATCTACACGGAAACGAACGCGCAGAAAAATTAGCTAAAGAGGGAGGGATATTACCACGAGAGAACCATCTGGTCAGCTACGACGAAGCAAAATCCATCATCCAAGGCTAGTACCATGAAAAATGGAAACGAGAACACCCAAAGTATAACGAGAAGGACGGATACATCCAACTATCAAGGAGGGATCAAGTCATCATATTTCGCCTACGCACCGGCGACAACAGAATGAGAAACCACATGTTCAACAAACTCAAAATAGGTACAACCAGCCAATGCCACTGTACACTGGACAACATGACAACAAAACGTGTTATATAGGATTGCCCCCAGTACACAGACCTGAGAAGGACAATGTGATCCACACCCACCTACCTGGAAGAGAAACTATACGGGGCAACCGAATCATTTAAACAGACAGCTGCCTTCATAAGAAAGTCCGGAATCCTGCTCTGAATGAGCCATGATCACAATTGAAGAGGAAGAACAAACTTTTCAGATCTTTCAAAGATGACTATAACAATATGCATGAACAACATATTCTTATAATAATAACTTATTGAAAACATCGTTCGCCTGATTTTATTATTTGTTAATGTACAGAAAACGTTACTAATTTAGAGAAGCGCAAACTAAGAATTCAAAATAAATCTTTGAACTATTAAATTCATTACATCAAGAGATTATGTCGAACGCAAAATGCGAGCAACATTATTATTGAAACCTCAACTAGGAACATTAGAATGGACCAATTCATAGGGGAGTGAACGATTCCAAGAAGAAGGTCCTACTCCTTGTACTGGGTATAGGGTTCTTCATAATAGAGACCTCGTGTAAGCAGCGCATGGACAAGAATGACATTCCAACAACGTGCTCAGTTACAAATAGTACGATCACTTAAGAGTTGACATGAAGTACAGCAGGGTAAACAAGATGACACTAAATATTAAAAGATTTTTGAGCGCACATAGGTCTAAAGAACGCACACAACTAGTAGCACAATATAGGAATAGATCCAAGGTGACTATACAGCAGGAGCAAATAAAGAAACAGTGGAAACCCAGCAACCTAAAAACTGGTCCACACAAGGAGGCAGTCAAAGAAATCCTCAGTAAGAACAATGACCAACAAGACTAACGTGATCTCCGATCACATCAATAAATGAGTAAAACTACAGAAATAACAAATATTTAAATTAAATTCGCCTGGCAGAATAAAGTAATGACTCAGATAATCTCCAATAGCTACGTTAAGACAAGTTGTAATCTGAAAAATTTGCACTAAAAGTTACAATACTTTCTTCGCTCTTATATTCTTCTACTTCTTCTACTTCTTCTACTTTCCAGCTCCCAGTGGAGCATAGGCCTTCAACAAACACTTTACAAGCCGTTCTATTTCGTGCCATTCTTTTAAGATCGTTCCATGTCTCCCCATCATCTTCATCTCTGCTTCTATCTGTCTTCTCCAAGAATTCCTTGGTCTTCCTCTTTGTTTTTTTCCCTGGGGATTCCAAAAAAGGGCCTATTGTGTAATACTCTCAGTTGGCTTCCGCAGTGTGTGTCCTATCCAGCGTCACCGTCTTCGTTGTATCTCTTTATGTACTGGTATTTGACTGGTGTATTTCCATAATTGCATAAGTATCTATTAATCAAAGTCTGTATACTCATGAATTTCATTTATTTGTTCTCCATGTTCCACAGCCATATAATAAGATTGACTTAAAATTAGAGTTGAACATTTTTATTTTAGTATTTAATATAATTTCTTTTTAGGTCTATATGTTTCCCAGTGCAACAAATGCTCCTCTTGCATTTGATATCCTTAATTTAGTATCATTTTCTGTTCTTCCCTCATTGTCTATATTACTGCCCAGATATATGTAAGATTGTACGTCTAGTAGAGGTGTTTCTCCTACTTTTATTTGGTTTTTGCTAACTTCATTAATTCTCATAATTTTGGTCGTATCTATATTTATTTTCACTCCCATCTGTTGTGATCTATCATCAAGTATACTAATTTTATCTAGCATCTGTTGATGGTTGTATGATATGAGAGCTATATTATTAGTCTTAATCTTCAAGTTGCTTGGTCAGTGACCGTGGATTCCATTTTTGTTGTTTTTAGTTATTTTCATAATCCAATTAAAGTGAGAAATGGAAATAGAAGGCATCCGGCATCCCTGCCATACTCCTGTTCTTATTTCAAATATTTCTCTAAGCTGCCCTTCATGCACCACTACATTTCATTCCTTCATACATTGCTCTTATCAGGTTAATAAACTTTGTGGGGATTCCGTAATGACAGAGCAACTTCCAAAGCATTCCTCTGTCTAAACTATCAGATGCTTTATTGTAATCTATGAATCTAGTATAAAGTGGAGATTGTAGTTCTAAACTTTGTTCAACTATTATACGTAGAGTAGTTATTTCATCAGCTCATTATCTGTTCTTTCTAAAAATCTGCAATAGTTACTTTAAGACAAGTCGTTATCTGAAATTGTTGCACAAAAAGTTAAAATACTTTCTTCGCTCTTATATATATAACAGTTAGTAGTTAGAACTAGGTCAAGAATGGCTTCTTTTGACTTTAAGTCATTTCTTGTTGTTGCTGTAATGTTATCAACAGGTAAAGGATTAGTTTTAAACTGGTTGAAAGTTTTATCATATTTTTATCTTTTGTGGATTGTCTCCTGTGTGGTAATCGCTTCATTGACAAGACTCAGCGCATAACGATAGTGGTTTTACTGTATTCATTTGTTTATAAAATCGTACAGCCCTTCTTCTGCTACTTCTTCTGCTGCTGCGTCTACCCGAGGACTACTTCATTTCATCGCCTACCTTTAAATGATCGTTAAGCAGGCCTAGATTTTGTTATGTCGTTAGTTAAAGACATAAAAACTGTATTTGGGCCTTTCAGGTCGACACGTTTGTCTTCGGCATGTCTTGTAGTTCAGTTTGGCATTTTAAGATCAACTGTACTGTCACCTGTCATTCATTTCTTCCTTAATGTCTGTGTGTCTGACTTCGATCAATGTTTCTTGTATTGATCATGTGCCATGCCTGTAGACGCAGGTGATCGTCCATGTCCATATCTCTCAGCCTTTCATGCATTTCATAATTTCAGTCGATGATCTTTTATTATGACATTTGGATAAGCTGTTCAATATTTTTGTCTTGGATTTCTTCTGCTCATCTTTCAATTCAATCTGCTCGATGTTATAGTATTCTTGATGCTTTCTTTTTGTATCACATGCTAATTAAATTAAGATCTCCTTTCCTCATGATTTTGATGATTTTGTGTTGTTTTGTTTAAGGCTAATTTCCATATGGTAGAACATGTTCGATACAGCACTTTAGGGCACGTTTTCTAACAGTAAAAGACAATAATTTGTTACGTAGGATGTTTTTAGTTCAATGAAATCCTGTCTTTGTTTGTTCTATTCTGCTTTTAATTTATAGTTTTATGTATATAATAGACAACAACAACAATATATAATAGACAACAACAACAACAATATATAATAGACAACAACAACAATATATAATAGACAACAACAATATATAATAGACAACAACAACAATATATAATAGACAACAACAATATATAAAAGACAACAACAACAATATATAATAGACAACAACAATATATAATAGACAACAACAACAATATATAATAGACAACAACAACAATATATAATAGACAACAACAACAATATTTAATAGACAACAACAACAATATATAATAGACAACAACAATATATAAAAGACAACAACAACAATATATAATAGACAACAACAACAATATATAATAGACAACAACAACAATATATAATAGACAACAACAACAATATATAATAGACATCAACACCAATATATAATAAACAACAACAACAATATATAATAGATTACAACAACAATATATAATAGACAACAACAATAATATACAACAAACAACAACAACAATATATAATAGACAACAACAACAATATTTAATAGACAACAACAACAATATATAATAGACAACAACAACAATATATAATAGACAACAACAACAATATTAAATAGACAACAAGAACAATATATAATAGACAACAACAACAATATATAATAGACAACAACAATAATATATAATAGACAACAACAACAACAATATTTAATAGACAACAACAACAACAATATATAATAGACAACAACAACAACAATATTTAACAGACAACAACAAATATATTTAATAGATAACAACAACAATATATAATAAACAACAACAATATATAATAGACAACAACAACAAATTATAATAGACAACAACAATATATAAAAGACAACAACAACAACAATATTAAATAGACAACAACAACAATATATAATAGACAACAACAATAATATATAACAGACAACAATAACAATATATAATAAACAACAACAATATATAATAGACAACAACAATAATATATAATAGACAACAACAACAATATATAATAGACAACAACAACAATATATAATAGACAATAACAACAATATATAATAGACAACAACAACAATATATAATAGACAACAACAACAATATATAATAAACAACAACAATATATAATAGACAACAACAATAATATATAATAGACAACAACAACAACAAAATATAATAGATGACAACAACAATATATAATAGACAACAACAACAATATATAATAGACAACAACAACAATATATAATAGATAACAGCAACAATATATAATAGACAAAAACAACAATATATAATAGACAACAACAATAATATATAATAGACAACAACAACAATATATAATAGATAACAACAACAATATATAATAGATAACAGCAACAATATATAATAGACAATAACAACAATATATAATAGACAACAACAACAATATATAATAGACAACAACAACAATATATAATAGATAACAACAACAATATATAATAGACAACAACAACAATATATAATAGACAACAACAACAATATATAATAGACAACAACAACAATATATAATCGACAACAACAACAACAATATATAATAGACAACAACAATATATTAAAGAAAGAAATGAAATTTATGATCTCTCGATAAAACGTGAGTTCTATTTTTTAAACTGGAAATCATCATGGTCATCGTGATCATCATTATCATCATCAACATCATCAACTCCTTCATCATCATCATCAACAACATCAAAATCATCATCATCATCTGTACATTCTAAATCATTATTATTATCAGAATCATCATAATTATCATAAGCAGCAGCATAATCATCATCCTTCAAGCGCCGTCATACACCACACAGTGCTGGCAACTGTACCTCGTACCTCTGTAATCATGTACTGAAGGTCTGTAAAAATTATGGTCACTAACTGACTGACTGACTGACTTAGAGAATGTTATAGATCGATAGATAGACAGACAAACAGACAGACAGACAGACAGACAGACAGACAGACAGACAGACAGACAGACAGACAGACAGACAGACAGACAGACAGACAGACAGACAGACAGACAGACAGACAGACAGACAGACAGACAGACAGACAGACAGACAGACAGACAGACAGACAGACAGACAGACAGACAGACAGACAGACAGACAGACAGACAGACAGACAGACAGACAGACAGACAGACAGACAGACAGACAGACAGACAGACAGACAGACAGACAGACAGACAGACAGACAGACAGACAGACAGACAGACAGACAGACAGACAGACAGACAGACAGACAGACAGACAGACAGACAGACAGACAGATAGACAGACAGACAGACAGACAGATAGATAGATAGATAGATAGATAGATAGATAGATAGATAGATAGATAGATAGATAGATAGATAGATAGATAGATAGATAGATAGATAGATAGATAGATAGATAGATAGATAGATAGATAGATAGATAGATAGATAGATAGATAGATAGATAGATAGATAGATAGATAGATAGATAGATAGATAGATAGATAGATAGATAGATAGATAGATAGATAGATAGATAGATAGATAGATAGATAGATAGATAGATAGATAGATAGATAGATAGATAGATAGATAGTTTTCGGTTATGGTTATGGTCATTGTTATGGAAGGCCCCAGTATCACTGCAAAAAAATTCAAATCCATAATTACTCAACCGCCCGTACCAGTGGAATCATCCGAACTACTATTTCATCTCCCAAACAAAGAAAGGTAGCTGTAGTCCCCATCATAGCAGTCACAGCACACGCCAAAAGACATAAGGCGAAACCGCACAAAAAGTGAACACAGCAATCTGTTCTCCATCATACGATATCATCATTCATCGTAAAAAATCGAAATATCCAAACACGATCAAAAGAGATGAAACGCACAGCTCACAGTGTGCACAGAGCACTTAACTCAGTAGCTCCTGCAACAAGCCTGACTTGGAATATGAGGAAACTGCAAGAAGGAACACTTTTCAGACATAGCCTTTAATGGTTCCTCCTGCGCCTATCCACCATATTGACCGGAAGTTCACGTCCTCCTGAAAATGATAATCGCCATTTATTGTTAATGTATAGCGCTTGATTATGCTAGGACATCACCCTGACTCCAAATCAGAATATGGTTATAATGATGAAGAAGATAAAGGCAAATAAAACTTGTATTCATCTGTTAAGCACTTACACCATAAACGGCTCTTTTCCCTTTACCCTTGATCTTACTCTTATTTCTGAGGAATACAACTACCGGATTGTTTATACCGAGTGAGTCGAGTTCAGTCTTTCATTTTTGAAAACTTCTTCCCATCAGCTGATTTCCGATACAAATGGGAGATAATTCTGTCTTCAAATTTAAGGCACTTGAAAAATGTGACAAGTTAGTCGCAAGTGAATGAGGATATATTGGCATATGTGGGTATTGTTATGTTTTCTGTAGGAACTGAGTCCGTGGAAGATGCGTTGTGCGAACTCTTAACAGTGAGAGCAGTTTCTGAACCCAGATTTTGTTCTGATAAACTTGGATACTCCAAGCTGTGTTTCTTCATCAGGGTCCACGGTGATGTTTCAGTCTTGCTTCCATCCTTCAGCTCAGTGGCCTCAGATAGGTTGAATGTAGGTACGTGGATAGATTGGAAGTTTCACTTTTGGAATATTCACCGGTGCAACGAAGTACGTGCATCTGAGCTGAAATCCTTTACATCGTGTGCAATAACGTGTTATGTTTTGATCTCAATATACGTCATCATCGCTGACCGAATTGCTGGCATCCCTCGGAAGATAAAAAGACGGCCTAAACGAGGCAGAAGGAAACGTCAATGGAGACACGGCCGCGCTCATAGGAAGCGTACTAGGTACTGTGAGTTTTCTCACCCAATTCAGATTTCACTGAATATACTTTCCAATATGTTTTCTTCTTGGTCAGTGTGAGCTCTGTATTTATCATTGTATGAATCATTTTTTATATATTGTTCATGGATGCTTTATGATAGAAACATCTTTATATAGAACTTTGTAGTAGAAGATCATCAAAAACACCAAAATAGTAAGTGTTCCTGTCACTTATCATTCGCTCTTTGGGCGTTGCTTCCACCACGAATGTTGGCTACAATGAAGAACCATTTTACTCCCAGTCCCTTGCCTCGATAGTGCACATTGTCAAACGTTCACAAGGCCATCTTTTTCATGTTTTCAGTCCACTTTTGTCTTTCTCTCCCTCTGGTCGTTTAAACTTTGTAAAGTTCCAATGGAGGGCTGATTCGTCCTGTTAGGGCTCCCAAGAAACCATAACATGCTGCATTACGCAACAAATAAATGTTGTGTTGTACCTCATAAAAACATAGCTAGTGAGGCTGGTTTTTTAATTCCAAGAGACATAGCAACTGCATTGTCATGACATGAAACAGTAACTTGCATATCCAAACATGAGACAGAACTGACCTATCCTGACATGAAACAGAACAACTGGCATATCTCAATATGAGACAGAACAACTGGCCTATCCTGACATGAAACAGAACAACTGGCATATCCAAACATGAGACAGAACTGACCTATCCTGACATGAAACAGAACAACTGGCATATTCAAACATGAGACAGAACTGACCTATCCTTACATGAAACAGAACAACTGGCATATCCAAACATGAGACAGAACTGACCTATCCTGACATGAAACAGAACAATTGGCATATCTTGACATGAGACAGAGCAACTGGCATAGCCTGAAATGAGACAGAGCAAGTGGCATAGCCTGAAATGACACAGAACAACTGATCTATCCTGACATGAGACAGAGCAACTGACATATCCTGACATGAGACAGAGCAACTGGCCTATCCTGGCATGAGAGAGAGCAACTGGCATATCTCGATATGAAAGAGAGCAACTGGCATATCTCGACATGGGAGAGAGAGAGAGCAACTGGCATATCCCGACATGAGAAAGAGCAACTGGCATATCTCGACATGGGAGAGAGAGCAACTGGCATATCTCAACATGAAAGAGAGAGCAAGTGGCATATCTCGACATGAGAGAGAGAGCAACTAGCATATGTCGACATAAGAGAGAGAGAGCAACTGGCATGTCCCGACACGAGAGAGAGCAACTGGCATGTCCCGACACGAGAGAGAGAGCAACTGGCATATCTCGACAATAGAGAGAGAGAGAAAGAGCAACTGGCATATTTCGACACTAGAGAGAGAGAGAGAGAGCAAGTGACATATCTCGAATAGAGAGAGAGAGAGAAAGAAACTGACAAATCTTGTATAGAGAGAGAGAGAGAGAGCAACAGGCATATCTGGACATCGGATAGAGCAACTGGAATATCTCGACATGGGAGAGAGCAACTGGATTATCTCGACTTGAACGAGAGAGCAACTTTCATATCTCAAAATGGGAGAGACCAACTGGCATATCTCGACATGGGAGAGAGCAACTGGCATATCTCCACATGAGAGAGAGAGAGAGATCACCTGGCATACCTCAACATGGAAGAGAGCAACCGGAGTACCTGAATATGGGAGAAAGCAACTGACACATCTCGACATGAGAGAGAGAAACTGGCATATCTCGACATGACAGAGAGCAACTGGCATATCTCGACATGACAGAGAGCAACTGGCATATCTCGACATGGGAGAGAGCAACTGGCATATTTCGACATGAAAGAGAGCAACTGGCATATCTCGACAAGAGAGAGTGCAACTGGCATATCTCGACATGAGAGAGAGCAACTGGTATATCTCAACATGAAAGAGAGTAACTGGCATATCTCGACATGAGAGAGTGCCACTGGCATATCTCGACCTGAGAGAGAGCAACTGGTATATCTCGACATGGGAGAGATCAACTGGCATATCTCGACATAAAAAAGTAAAGTACCCCCGTCACGCCAAGTGGCGTATAGGGAAATATGGTGTTAGTGACCCTATCTTTTATAGACCTTCAGCACATGATTTTTGGGGTAATATGGTCAGTATTACGCCCGTGCTGCTTTACTTTCCCAGAAAAAAAATCCGGTACCCATTTAAGGCTGGGTGAACCCGGAAGCCGTCGGTTGGGATCGAACCCTACCCCTTGTCCGTGGTAGTCCAGTTCACTAACCACTGATCTATCGCGGCTCCCAAATCTCGACATTAGAGAGAGAAACTGGCATGTCCCGACACGAGAGAGATCAACTCGCATGTCCCGACACGAGAGAGATCAACTCGCATGTCCCGACACGAGAGAGATCAACTCGCATGTCCCGACATGAGAGAGATCAACTCGCATGTCCCGACATGAGAGAGATCAACTCGCATGTCCCGACACGAGAGAGATCAACTCGCATGTCCCGACACGAGAGAGATCAACTCGCATGTCCCGACACGAGAGAGATCAACTCGCATGTCCCGACACGAGAGAGATCAACTCGCATGTCCCGACACGAGAGAGATCAACTCGCATGTCCCGACACGAGAGAGATCAACTCGCATGTCCCGACACGAGAGAGATCAACTCGCATGTCCCGACATGAGAGAGATCAACTCGCTTGTCCCGACACGAGAGAGATCAACTGGCATGTCCCGACACGAGAGAGATCAACTCGCATGTCCCGACACGAGAGAGAGCAACTGGCATGTCCCGACACGAGAGAGATCAACTCGCATGTCCCGACACGAGAGAGATCAACTCGCATGTCCCGACACGAGAGAGAGCAACTGGCATGTCCCGACACGAGAGAGATCAACTCGCATGTCCCGACACGAGAGAGATCAACTCGCATGTCCCGACACGAGAGAGAGCAACTCGCATGTCCCGACACGAGAGAGAGCAACTGGCATGTCCCGAGACGAGAGAGAGCAACTGGCATATTTCGACATGAGAGAGAGAGAGAGTAACTGCTATCTCCTGTCATGAGACAGAGCAACTGGCATATCACGAAATGATTGACTGAGCAACTTGAATATCCCGTGTAGACAAAGCAACAGACATGTTCCATGAGAGAAAGCAACAGGTATGCACCAACATGAGACAAAGCAACCGGTATGTACCGACATGAGACAAATCAAAATGTAGACAACCTATAAAAGACAAGTAACAGATAGGCAACCAACATGAGACAGGACAGAGCAATAGATGTGTACCGACATGAGACAGAGCAACCGGTAGGTACCGACATGAGACAGAGCAACAGATATGTACCGACATGAGACAGGACAGAGCAACAGATGTGTACCGACATGAGACAGAGCAACCGGTAGGTACCGACATGAAACAGAGTAAAAGGTATATACCGACATGAGACAAAGCAACAGGTAGGCAACCGACATGAAACAGAGCAACCGGTAGGTGTCAACATGAGACAGGGCAACATGTAGGTACCGACATGAGACAGAGCATCAGGTAGGCATCCGACTTGAGACAGAGCGATCGGTAGTTGTCGACATGAGACAGAGCAACAGGTGGGTTCCCACAAGAGACAGAGAAACGTGTAGGTACCGACATGAGACAGAGCAACAGGTCTGTACCAACATGAGACATAGCAACGTGTAGGTACCGACATGAGACAGAGCAACAGGTCTGTACCGACATGAGACATAGCAACGTGTAGGTACCGACATGAGACAGAGCAACAGGTCTGTACCGACATGAGACAGAGCAACGTGTAGGTACCGACATGAGACAGTGCAGTAGGTATGACAGCTGGCAGCTCTGACATTGAGTGTGACCCTACTCTGGACAAGACGGCATCGCCAAGTATATTCTTCAGGCCTTAGATAAAAGGAGGAGAGTTATTGATGTATTGAGTTATTTGCGGGTCATCGTCATTGCACTTCGAGCATGACCATTGGTGCTCAGATCCCTCCCTCAGCAAGTCCCGAGGTGTCCAGCGACTGACGACTCCAGTTTTGCGTTGGTTGATAAGTCTATTTACACGCCCACTAAGTTTCTAATTTCTGGCTGTAACCATCTTACCTCCCATCTCTTTCTTCCGAAGGAGTAAAAAGAGGAGAATGGTGGGGCAATGATGTATATATGGAGAGATTGAGGAGTCTAGAAGTGGAATAGGGATCTGGTGAATCCGGAGTGCTTGGTGGGAAAAGCAGATGTATCTATAATCAACAGCTTAAATGAACAATCAGTCTACATGCGCTTCGAGCAATGCTTTTACGGGCGGTGGAACGGATATGGGATGCATCGACTCCAATAAAACTTGTTGATGTTGTTGCGTTTTCCAGCTTTCAACTCTGACGAAGTCCCTAGAGACTAGGAACTGAATTTTGCGTGTTAATCCATTTTTCCCTGGCCAGCCGTGTGCACAGGGGTCCCTCGTCGCACAGGCGACTAACTCCGACTTCGGAGGTACTCATGTTTTTTGCGTCGAAGAGTAATTGACGTTTCAAGCCGGGCCTCGCTGCTGAGACCAGGGATGGTTGTTGCAGAGAGAAATCATAAATAAAAATCCCAACCGGTGTAGCCGAGATTGGAACCCGCAACCTCTCTGTCCCTCGGCTGGCATCTTGCCTCGAGACCAACCAGTCCCCCGTGGACTTGGAATATGAGGAAACAGCAACAAGGAACACTTTTCATGCATAGCCTGCAATGGTTCCTGCCGCCTATCCACCATGTACCAGAAGTTCACGTCCTCCAGAAAGTGATGGTCTTCATATTTCTTTAAAAATGTATAGCGATTGATGATGTTAGGCTATCGTTGTTGACTCCAATTTCGAACATATAAACACACAGTTAGTCGTCAGATTATCCCCGTCGTACATCAAACAACAGACTGTAAGATTAGCGTACGGCTGGTCTAGGGATTTACGATGAGCCATTACGATGACGTGCCACACATAATAATGTCGAACGCTTTGCAATGACGCGCCTTTAGAATCCTGATTACACTAGTGAATATAGCCTACGACGAATAGAACACGGCGCAAATTCCCTAAAGAGATAAACCTGCGACTGACGAAGCAGTTCACATTAATGAGTAACATGGAAATAACTTGCGTCAAGCAAATCCAACAACGGTCATGAACAGCACCAATGTGACGTAAAGCGCAGAATAAACCTAGACGATGGTAGGTCGCAATCACAACACTTGATTAGTCGAAAATGGAATATTGCCGGCGTACGACATTGTTTTATCGACGCAGATGTAAGAAGTAGATTATCATCTTGACCTTAACCCATAGGAGTGCAATGGAGAACCGAAATTAATCAAACATCGAATGCACTTTCTGCAGCGATCGAGAGAACGTGGACTAGATCCGCCATCTTAGAAACGGAAGTCCCAAGGAAACTGATTTCATAAGTAGATAACTGTTTAACGAAACCTGTGATTCCCTCGTTCAGAAGAGTCTGCCGACTACAACAAGCCCAAGCATATGGGCACTTTAATGTGTTTCTGTGCTAGACATGGTTCATTTCTTGGTGTTTTTTAGTGAAGCCATGGTTCATATCATGTTGTGTTTATGTCCTAGCCATGGCTCATATCTTAGCTTGTGTGTGCTAACCATGGCTCATATCTTGGTGTGTGTCATGTTAGTCATATCTCATATCTTGGTGTGTTCGTGTTAATCATGTCTCATATATTTATGTTTGTCTGTGTTTAGTCATACCTCATATCTTAGTGTGTAACAGTGTTAGCCATATGTTATATCTTTGTGCGTGCATGTCTGGTTTTGTGATATCTCATATCTTTGTGTGCATGTTTATGTTAGTCATATCTCATATCTTTGTGTGTGCATGGCTATGTTAGTCCTATCTCATATCTTTGTGTGTGCATATCTATGTTAGTCATATCTCTTATCTTTGTGTGCATGCCTATGTTAGGCATGTGTCATATCTTTGTGTGTGCATGTCTATGTCAATTATATCTAATATTTTTATGTGCATGTTTATGTTCGTCATGTGTCATATATCTTGATGTGTGTCAATGTTAGTCATGCCTCGTATCGCTGTGTGTATGTCTGTATTAGTCACATCTCATATCTTTGTGTGTGCATGTCTGTGTTAGTCACATCTCACATCTTTGTGCGTGCATGTCTGTGTTAGTCACATCTCACATCTTTGTGTGTGCATGTCTGTGTTAGTCACATCTCACATCTTTGTGTGTGCATGTCTGTGTTAGTCACATCTTACATCTTTGTGCGTGCGTGTCTGTGTTAGTCACATCTCACATCTTTGTGTGTGCATGTCTGTGTTAGTCACCTCTAGTGACTCGGGCAGATGGTGCTCGTAAACCTGGGAGGGCCGACCATCTAAGGGCAGAATCCCCCTACAGAAAAGACAATCTGCTGCCTTGCAGGAAGATTGGGGACAATCAAAGGCTAGGAAAAGCAAACCCGAATATAATGCTGGCTGAAATCGGATGCACTGGGCCACTGGCGCAGAACACAGTGCAACTTTTTAACGGGTGTTCAATCAGAGTGGATCGGGCGAGCTCTACTTGTGATGTTCTGTCTGTGGGGGCGATCAACACACTTAGCCTGACAGCTGACTTCATGTGAGAGTCTGGAATCCTTACTCTGATTGAGTCCTGATCGCAGAGAGAGAGAGAGAGAGAATACACTGATCCTTCATGATGACGTATAGTTCGACACATTTACTCAATCGACACAGAACACACAATTGTACACACAGTAGATGGCTTCAGCTCTGATGCACGTTCACCGCTACACCGGCGAGTGATCCCAAAGGGGAAACCACCGATCTATTAACTTACCAGCATCGGAAAACAGAGAACCACAGCCGACTTTACGTTTACTAATTCCCGCGGGCTAAAAATAAAACATTAAACCCTCCAAATATCGTGACGTTGTTGTCTATAGATGCTGCAGACGGCTGACGTCACTCTACCCATTTCTACTTCTGGTAACAAAGTTGAAAACGTCACGCCAGTTGGAGATTTTCCAGGACTTAGCCCGCAAGCCTAATAAATCTTTAGTTTGCTGTGCAGTAAGCGTTGATGTAAACATGACCGCATCTCACTTGAAACCGGAAGTTCTCTTCTGGCAACAACCCGAAGTGTAAATCAGGGCGAACATAAACAGATAGTTATTGCTGCCTCTTGGACTTCACATAAGAATGTTTTAAATTGTATCGATATGTGAACAAACCATTTTCAGCTTTCAAAGAAGGCTATACAAATATGTATGGCTTTGGTAACAGCGTATTCTTATTGATAACATCGTTCGCCTTTATTTAAAACGTGTTAATCTACAGAAACCGTTACTATGTTAGAGAAGCGTAAACTAAGAATTCAAAATACACCTTTGAGCTATTAAATTCATTACAACAAGAGTTTATGTGAAACGCAATATGTGAGCAACATTATTATTAAAACCCCAACAAGCAACATTATTATTAAATCCCCAACAAGCAACATTATTATTAAATCCCCAACCAGCAACATTATTATTAAATCCCCAACAAGCAACATTATTATTAAAACCCCAACAAGCAAAATTATTATTAAATCCCCCAACAATCAACATTATTATTAGATCCCCAACCAGCAACATTATTATTAAAACCCCAACAAGCAACATTATTATTAAATCCTCCAACAAGCAACATTATTAGTAAATCCCCAACCAGCAACATTATTATTAAAACCCCAACAAGCAACATTATTATTAAATCCTCCAACAAGCAACAATATTATTAAATCCCCAACCAGCAACATTAGAATGGACCAATTCATAGGGGAGTGAACGATTCCAAGAAGAAGGTCCTACTCCTTGTACTGGGTATAGGGTTCTTCATAATAGAGACCTCGTGTAAGCAGCGCTTGGACAAGAATGACATTCCAACAACGTGCTCAGTTGCAAATAGTACGATCACTTAAGAGTTGACACGGTAAGGTACAGCAGGATAAGGTACAGCAGGGTAAACAAGATGACACTAAATATTACATTATTTTTGAGCGCACATAGGTCTAAAGAACACACACAGCTAGTAGCACAATATAGGAATAGATCCAAGGTGACTATACAGCAGGAGCAAATAAAGAAACAGTGGAAACCCCAGCAACCTGAAATCTGGTCCACACGAGGCAGTCAAAGAAATCCTCAGTAAGAAGAATGACCAGCAAGACTAGCGTGATCTCCGATCACATCAATAAATGACTAAAATCATAAAGAGTTTCACACAAGAGACAAACTATGTAAAACCCCAAGCAATACAATAATCAACAAGACTACGGTGATCTCCGATCACAACAACAGGAGAACATAAACAAAGAGTGTTCACACAAGAGGTCATTTAACAAGTAAAAAAAAAAAAATCAATGACCAACAAGTCCAAGGAACTTTCGAATCACATGTATACAATGAAGAAATCGTCAACTCACTGTAAATATTTCACACAAAGATACAGCCTCGCAAATTCCAAGAGAACTCGAGAAAAGCATTTTCACTATGCAGTTACGGTCCAATATAAACAGGAAGTCCCATTCTGAGGTTAAACAGACCGTGTCTCACTAATAACCAGGCTTAAGCCCAAAGAGTGAATGAATTAATAAAAGGCATTTTTATTGTCAATATTTAAAATGTAAAACAAATGTTGTCAAATGAGGAAGCAGCTTGAACATTACAACAAATGACAGTTTCTAGTATTTACAGTCTTATTTGAATCATCTGGCAGATACAATTTGTACTATATACCTTCTTTCTCACAAAATTTAAAAACAGTTTTGTCAACGATGCTACAGACTAGTATCTTACATCATTAGATAAGGATGAGAATTGCAAAAGTCACATATATTTACATTTGCCTGGCAGGATAAAGTAATGACTCAGATAATCTGCAATAGTTACGTTAAGACAAGTCGTAATCTGAAAAGTTTGCACGGAAAGTTAAATTACTTTCTTCGCTCTTATATATCCCACAATTAATAGTTAGAACTTGATCAACTAAATTAACGGTTTTCAAAGTAATCCATTTATTAGAAGGAGAAATTGACAGACCAGAGAATGGCTTCTCTTGGCTTCACGTCACTTCTTGTCGTTGCTGTAATGTTAACAACAGGTGAGGAATTAATTTTAATCTGGTTGAAAGTTGTATCATACTTTTCTGTATATCTTTTGTGGAATGCCTCCTGTTTGGTGTTTGCTTCCTTGACAAGACTCAGCGCATAACGATATCAGTTTTACTGTATTTGTTTGATTATAAAATCGTGAAGTTATTGTTCCTATGTATTTGAGAATCTGGGCTTGGGAGGACTATTGAATGCTCCCACAAGCTTCTGAGAGTTCATCTGCATTATCGTTGCCATTAATGCCGCAAACATGTTGGTTTTCACTTAATTAATTCAATTATCATCCTATATTTCCTCTTATTTTTTTCTCTCCAGTTCTCCTTTGCTTTTTCCATACTGCTTCCAATGTTGCGGTTTACTTGTATGTATCTTTGGCTCTATTCTGGTGTGTTTTCTTCTGTATCATGTTTTCTTCCTACATCACAAAGTTTGATTATGCTTTCCTTGATCAAGGGTTCTTTGTCCTTTACTGTTTGCTTAGAATTTCAGCATGTAATCAGTTTAATGACGAATTCTATCAGTTTTTCACCTTTCTCATTCCTTTTGTCCCATACTTTTTTTCCTCGAATTCTCCGTTTTTTTCTTTAACTTTTTCAATTGAAATCACCTTGAACTATTGTGGACTCACAGAATGTGTAATAAATGTCAAGTTAATCTGGATATAAAATGTGTAAACAGTTTCCTCTCTACTCTGTGTTGTTTGCACAAAACTTATACGAGACAAATATCTAGGGACCTGCCATTCATTTTGACTTAAAGGACATGACTTCATATCACCCAGAAATCTCACCAATTTTGTTATTTCTGAAGCCAATATTATACTTACTTTACTTTGGAGCTAAACGTACATAGAGTAAATCATATATTTATCCATAGTTTCTCTCCTATTTCACTGTATCTCATTTCACATAATCCAATAAAATTATTGCTTTCTATTCACTTTTCAATTCCATATTAATCAATTTCACTTTCACTGTTTTGTGCTAACATTCCAAATTTACATTTTTCTTGTATCGCGCGTTTTTAATTTGATCACCAAAGTTTCCAACTTTCGGACATCACCTGTAGCTGATGTTCCCTACTAGACTAGTGGTCACTATAGCAATCCTCCTAGGTTGTTGTTTATTTATAGACATTGTGGCGATATATATTATTGAGGACATGCAACAGTTGTTTCCCCTTTATATATGTTGATTTATCTAAGATTGTCTCAGCTAATACTGCCTTGTTCACCCGCTTCGAAGGGCAATTTGTTTGTGCGTGTTTTTGTGGGTGTGTGTGTGTTAGCAAAGAAACCCTTTTTTATCTCCCGGGTATGCTCAGAAAATATCAGCACGACCCTAGGTCCCGTATCACATGCAAGTACAACACCTCAACTCACTGTTTTATCAGAATTACATGAATGAAACAAATGGGACAGCGTTCATGTCAAACAACAGCAGGTCAAACAAAAGCAGGTCAAACAATAGCAGGTCAGAAACAGCAGGACAGCAACAGGTGAAAGATTTCAAGCAGCATGGAATGACCTGAATTTAATATTTTCGATGTACAACACAGGCCAGATAGACAAAGTTGACCATCTTTAAGAAGATGTTATGCAACCGGTCTTTGACAACGGAGGAAAGAAAACAAAAAGAGATCGTCAGAATTATATGGAGCCAAAATTCAAATAAGAAAGTGAATAACAATCGAACAAAAGACACTAATATTATTTGAGGACAGGGGGAGGGGCTGGTTGGTCTAGAGGTAAGACGTCGATCTTTGGCCAAGAAGGTCCCAGGTTTGATTCTACACAGACTATGAAAAATAAATAAAAATGTTTGTCCACTAGTCTCTGGATAGTGGGATCCGCTGTCTAGCCCATCGGAACACTTCGAAAAACATTAGGTCCCGTATTCATTTAGCGCACGTTAAAGAACTCTTGCAATTGAAGTAGGAGAATAACTGCGTGTATGGCATGGACACCTGAGCACACGGCTGTCGGTGTGAATAATAGGCAAAAGTGTTATTCACGCAAAACTTCAATCCACTGGGACTTCACTAGTGATATCAAGCTGGGACTTCGCTAGAGATATCAAGCTGGGACTTCGCTAGAGATATCAAGATGGGACTTCCCTAGATATATCAAGCTAGGACTTCGCTAGAGATATCAAGCTGGGACTTCGCTAGAGATATCAAGCTGGGACTTCGCTAGAGATATCAAGCTGGGACTTCCCTAGAGATATCAAGCTGGGACTTCGCTAGAGATATCAAGCTGGGACTACGCTAGAGATATCAAGCTGGGACTACGCTAGAGGTGACCAAGCTGACGAAAACAGACAAAGAAACAAAACACTAGTGGTTATGTAAATTTAGTTTTAAAGAAGAATGTTCAGAATACCACGGACAGATAAATAAATTGACAAAGAACAAAGGGAACGGTCCAAAAGAGGTCAATTCCAAAGTCAAAGTAATCCAAATTGTCTGAAAACAATCGTTACTTTTGTGTCCTGCAATGAGAATGGAATAGCTGGAATACTTACTGTAACATCATCATCATATATCGCACTGGCTAGCGTAGGCGATCATGTCCTTCCACATTTCTAGGTCAACAGTGTACCGTATCAACTCTGTTGTTGACTGTTTACCATTATGCGACAGCATTCTAACTAATATTTTCGTCCTTATCGTCCACGATCTCTTTTTCCTGGTGCTTTACCAGTTGCAAATAAATTGTCCAATTTTTCTCTTTTCATGATGTCCCAGAAGAGTGTCGACTGTTTCTTTCTGATGTATTTTTAGGAGCTCGCATTTTTTATTGGCCTTGTTGGCTTTGGGTTGTGACAACTTAGGAACAAATGTGGAAATTGGGAACAAATCAAAAATGAATATTCACCTTAATAGGAAAACTATTAAACGATGTAAAATGTTTAAATACCTGTGAATCACTACCGTTATCGTAGCTGTTACAGTAAGTTTTTTGTAGAACCAATCATAATATCATGATATCAAGGTCTAGCAGCTAATTAAACTGCAGCTGCAAAGCTGAGGCAGACATTGTTTCGATTATCGAATTATCAGTTAACCATGTCCGTGACGATGTATGGGTTATCTAGCAGACAGTGTGGACGGTTAGAACACATGTAAATAAAACTGTGTGAGCTGTTCTCGACTGTACAAACAGAAAGTACATGCATCAACTCACGTTTACTTGCCCCTGCATCTGTTACCTTTCAGCGTCGAGGGTAAATGACGTTCTCCGATCAAATTTATATAGCGTCCACTGAATAGTGCTCATCGATATGCCTGCCCTTGTTTAATCCATCGCCTTCAAGGTCTAGATTTTCCTACTCTATATCTTACATCAAGTGATATCTGTTAAATCTAGACTTGTTTCCCCAACACCAAATCTATATTATGTTATATCATGATAAGAAGCTAACAATTCATATAAATTTATCTAACTTCATTGGAGTGTATGTTAAAAGAGAAATACAATGAAATATATTATGTAGAACATAATAATCAAGGATAGATTTAGAAACAATGTCGCACAAGCCAAGACACACCCAGTAACTGATATTAATTCTGATAAGATATGGGGGCATCGGTAGCCTAGTTGGGAAAACCACCAGACTGCGCTACTAACGTTCGGACAACTC
Organism: Megaustenia siamemsis; assembly: GCA_032433765.1. NCBI lineage: Eukaryota > Metazoa > Mollusca > Gastropoda > Stylommatophora > Ariophantidae > Megaustenia > Megaustenia siamemsis. The sequence goes on from JAVIAB010000126.1 coordinate 19,349,674, forward strand.
GTGTTCGATTCCCACTGGAAGCAGTGTGTGTTGTATTCGTGGTTGAAGAAATAAATACCCCTGCGGTGGACACACTCACTGGCAGAAATGGGTAGCAAGGTAGTACTCTGGGAAGGTGAGAAATGCTGCCTCGCATTGTGAGTTTCGATGCGACACTATCCAGAACTCTCTAAACACTTCTAGATAGGCGGCCGAACACATATAGGTGAAAACTCGCCAGCTAAGACGCCGATTCAAGTCTCGTACTTTACCGTTATCTTTATATCTCTGTTATGATCAAAATGAAAATACAACTAAAGAGAAAAGACAGAATAACACACAAATAATACCAGTGAACATAACAACACTAAGTCACACAGCTATTCAACATACTTATTCAAAACCAAATATTGTAAGAGGAAGACATGGAGCAATACAGAAATTCCAAATAAAAAAAAAATAAAATATCCCCGTCACGCCAAGTGGCGTAGAAGGAGCATGGTGTTAGTGACCATAAATTTTACAGACCTTCGGCACATGATTTTTGGGGTAATGTGGTCGGTATTACGCTCGTGCCGCTTTACTTTCCCAGGAAAAAATCCGGTACCAATTAAAGACTGGGTGAACCGTCGGTTGCGATCGAACCCTACGAAGGGGAGGCGGCTCGTGACAAGAATGTCTCTCAGACTCCTGTCGCGTTTGAAGGCGACCAAAGGAAGATCACTGAAAAGTAGGCGGGTAGTGGGATCTGATTGGGGAATGGAGCGATACCGGTTAAGGATCCTTACCGCAGCCAGGTTGTGAGGGTGGTAGGTGTGGGTAAATATAGTACTATCAGAGGAACGGCGGGTGGATGGGGTGAGTACTACAGGACGGGAAATGTCGAGAGCTCGTTGGAAGGCAGATTGAAGAATCGTGTCAGGATAGAGACGAAGGATAAATAATCGTAACATCAGGTGGGCATGTTGGGGAAATTCTTGATCATCCAGGCAGATACGATGAAGTCGTAATAAAGGAGAATATGTAATGTAATCTCTGCAGTGAAATGGTTGAGACGAGGTGCAGAGAAGATAACAGTGGGTGTCTGTGGGTTTATAGAAGACGGACGTGAGGCGGCTGGAGGTACCAAGGGAGACGATCAGATCAAGAAAAGTGACGGACGAGGTAGAGATATGTGATGTAATTTGGATGGATTTATCAATTTAGGTGATGTCTCTCTACAACTTTCGATCTTGACAGTTATTTATCATTTCCGTTGTTGGACTTCCGTTTCCAAACATGGTGGAATGATGTCACGTTCGCTGGACCGCTGCAGAAGTTGCATTAGGGAACTGATTTGCTTTGGTTCTACGGTGTAATTTTCTACGTCTGAGCTAATCAACTGATCCAGTTAGGAAAGTTCGCCGATGATAACAGGTTGTACTCACCTCATTGTTCTTCATTGTCAAGTCAAAAGTTTGTGAATACGACCTTCCCCTGCCTAGCGATATATGCGAATTACGTCAACACATCGTGTGATGTTCCAAAACCGTCGATGTAATTGTATGACGCCAAATTCTTGCATTGTACAACTCCATGCTAAGCTCTGCTCAGTCTAGTCAGTAGCAGGTTTTACTATGGAAATTGTGCATCAGCTTTTCGTGTGCTGTTGGCTGCTTTTACTATAGTAACTGGGATATTGTGAGTGCAGCCATTGTTGTGTGAGCTACGTCATAAAGTTAGTTGCATAGCTCTAGGACGGTCGTACTCTAATCAGTGAAAGACGGAGTGGGGTTTCGTACATGACTTGTCAGCATCGGTGAGACTCCAGGAAGTTCGTGTTAGTTATGAGGGTCTTACAGTCTGTTGTATGATGTATGTTGGTGATGGTCTAATCACCAACTAATTCTACATCAAGCTTGGGCAGATGGTGGTGGTAAACTTGGGAGGGCCGACCATCTAAGGGCAGAATCCTCCTACAGAAAAGACAATCTGCTGCCTTGCAGGAAGATTTGGGAAAATCAAAGGCTAAGGAAAGCAAACCTGAATAAAATGGTGGCTGAAATCGGATGCACTGGGCCAATGGCGCAAATAACAGTGCAACGTTTTAACAAGTAATCAATCAGAATGGATCTAACAGACTCTAATTATGATAGAAACTACCGGTGACCAGAAAGACTTCAAGAAACAGCTGAATATAATACACTGGAATGCGGAGGACATATACCACAAAAATCAAGCTCTAACAATCAGACTAGCAGAGCAGGAGATAGACGTTGCCTGCATCCAGGAAACTCATCTTAATCATCAGCACAGATTTATGATCAGGGGCTACCAAACATTTAGACAAGGCAGGGAAGGTCACAAGGGTGCAATTCTTATACTTATTATAATTGGTTATTGGTTATTGGTTATGGAAGGCCTCGGTATCACAGCAAACGAATTAAAATCCATAATTGCTCAACCGCCCGTGCCAGTGGAATCATCCGAATTACCAACTCATCTCCCAAACAAAGAAAGGTAACTGTAGTCCCCATCGTAGCAGTCTCAGCACACATACTTATTATAAATTCCATCCCAGCTAAACTGATAGATGTTGTCACAAACGGAGAGGCAGAGATCATTGGTACAGACTTATATGTTAACTCCGCTAGTATAAAAATATTTAATATATACTCTCCAAATGACAAATTACTGAAACTGGAGTCAATAGAAATAACATGATCAAAGTGTCTGGTAGTAGGAGACTTTAACAGCCACTCTGAAAGATGGAGATATAAGGAGTCCAATGCTCGAGGTGAAGAAGTGGAAGAATGGGAAATAGACAACATCCTATTCCTCATAAACTCTAGGGAGGACCCCCCAACCTTCTACTCAAGAAGATGGAAAACAACTTCCACTCCCGACCTAGCATTTGCAACTGGAGACATATCTATCAAAATAACCAGAAAAGTGCCGAACTAACTTGGTGATAGTGACCATAGACCAGTCAAACTTTCAGTGGCTCTTGCTCACAAACAGAAGTTGCAAATACATCTTTCCTGCTGGAACTATAAGAGAGCAGATTGGGCAAAGTTTGCAAGGCTCACTGATGCATATACTGCGCCTATCAACACCTACGAAAAGAAGGTCAATAATATGATAGAGCGGTTAACAAATGGAATCATGAGAGCTGCTAAAGATTCCATTCCTAGAGGAGCAAGAAGAAACTACAAGTCATACTGGAGCAAGGAAATACAAAGACTAGAAGAGGAACTGTACTCTGCCAGAGAACTAGCTGAAACATCACATAGCACAGAGAGCAACATTGCCTACAAAGCAGCCTCGGCCAAATACAGACGTGAGGTCATGATATCAACAAGACAGAGCTGGATAGACAAAACAGAGAGCCTTAACATAGACAAAAATTGTCATAAACTATGGAAACTTGCTAAAGCTCTGAGCGACGAAAACAACTGCCGACCTCCAATATCATTAGCACACAAGCAGAACATCCTGACAGGCAAAAGAGCAGCAAATCTACTGATAGAGACTTACAAAAACATTAGTAGAATAAACATTCCAACAGACAAACAGAAAGCTGCAAGGCGGGAAAACCAAGATGCAAAACACATGCCTTTAGCAGCAGAAGAGCATCAGACGACCATCTTTACCCCAACTGAATTAGATGTTGCTCTCAAAGGATTGAAGCTCAAAAGTTCACCTGGTAAAGATGGAATCTCCAACGAAATGCTCCTACATCTAGGACAGAAAGCCAAGAGCCGGCTTCTAAGAATAATAAATGCAAGCTGGAAGAGAGGTCATGTGCCGGCAATCTGGAAAGAAGCTATTATGGTGCCCATCCTCAAGGATGGAAAAGACCCACTAGACTCAAGTAGCTATAAACCAATTAGCCTACTGAGCTGCCTGAGTAAACTCATGGAAAGGCTGGTTAACAGAAGACTTATGTGGCATTTGGAGACAAAACAACAAATCGTACCACAACAAAGTGACTTCCGTCAGCACAGATCAACTGAAGACCTGGTCACCTACATTGCACAGGAAACTGAGGATGCTCTACACAAAAATAAACACACACTGGCAGTGTGGGTCGACATGGAGAAGGCTTTTGATAGGGTATGGCGAAAGGGTTTAAAGAACAAGCTTTTTACACTTGGTATCCACGTTTATTCAATTGGGTCTCTCAATACCTTCAGGATAAAACGGCCAGAGAACAAGTTCAAGGTTAACTAAGTAAGAAGGTCTCTATCGAACTAGGTGTTCCACAAGGCGGAGTCTTGTCCCCAACACTCCTTTTAATTTTCGTAAATGACATCGTAATGGACACTCCACCCAGAATACACTCAGCAATATACGCAGATGATCTGGCGTTATGGGTTCGCGAGGAAAATATGTCGGTGGCTGGACCAAAGGATGCAAGATGCCCTAGGTGAACTTGAAAAATGGATGAACACATGGTTCTTACCAATCAACGAAAAAAGAAAAACTACATATACAATTTTCAGCCTATCAAGAAACACACTCTCTGCAAACTTGTAGATAAAGGACCATACACTCCCTATTGACCAAAACCCAACATATCTTGGCGCCACCATGAATCGCATAATGACTTGGAAAAATCAGATAGACAGAGCAAGGAAAAAAGCCAGAAAACGAACACATATTATGAAGAAATGGCAGGAACGGACTGGGGGCAGGCAGCAATATTTTGAAAAGACTATACGTAGGAAGGGTCAGACCAGTCCTAGAGTATGGAGTCGCAGCCTGGGCTATGGCTTCCAAATCACACCTTAGCAGAATTAACAGAACACAGAACCAAGCTGCCCATATGGTGCTATGAAATCTACACCTATCAAGATTCTAGAAACAGTAACAGGTTTACAACCCTTAGATGACAGATGGATCACTAAAGTATTGCAACAAGCAGAGAAATATAGAAGGCTCCTTAGCCAACCCGTGCACCAAAGAATAACTGGTTCCGGAATTGTACGACAAAAGAGGAGCAACTTCGCTGCAATTGCCAATGAACTAACTACTGGAGACCCAGTACTTTCCCAAACAATATCGAAACCCTTGGGCCCATCTGATATGTCTCCTCATGGAAAACGTAAAATACTAGAACTTAAGGAAAATATAAGAGGAATTATGAAAAAAGGAACCCAATCAGACAAAGAAAAGAAAACACGTTGAAGAAAAACACATACTTGATGCCTCCCCACGGGACTCTTGGTCCCACATATACACAGATGGCTCTGCTACAAATGCCACCAGAAATGGAGGGGGATGTGTGTTCTTGACGCTGAATTATCAGGACGAGATCACCAAGTCAATAGCGACTGGAACATTCTCAAACAACTTTAAAGCAGAAAATGAGGCCATCAGAGATGCTGCAACACTGGCTACTCAATGTTATAGTGTTGCATACAATCACTTAACTGTTGGTAATTATATTTTTACTGACACAACATTGAGGTAACATGTAAGATCATGACAGAGTCTTTCTTTCACAATTAAATGATAATCAGTTTATTGATTTATTCTTTCTTACAATCATGATCGCTAGTGGCGAATACACTATGAACATTAAGGGTTACTTAATGTGGAAGAACTCAGAGGCAACTGCCGATGTATATGAGTTAATCCAAGTGCATAGATGGCATACAACTTATTCATCAGTCAATCATTCATTGGTCTACTTACGACATGTAAGATTCTTGGAATACTTCAAAATGGAAACGCAACTCTTGAACACACTAATAATTGCACAGTACTAATGTTCATAGTCTACTAAATTCTACTTGTGATAATAATAATCTATCAACTGACTTGTAGTCATCTGTAACTTGTAGATTCCTACTGTTCTTGCTAACTCAATAAAAACTTATTAACTAAACTTCTAGCTGTTCTGTAACTAGCTAACTGCCCTTAGCAGTTCGGCTGAAGCCGTTTTAACTCACTTAGTCTACATTCTACTTTCTCTTCTAAATCTCTGGCTAAACTTGTTTAATCTTGTTGTGCAGGACTTTAAGTACCCAACTACCCTCTTCTACCTGCAAAATAGTGACCAATAAGATCATCGCAAAATGACCACTCGCGACATGATCTGGTCAATTGAGTTTGTCGCTTGCTCACTATCTGTGACTCACACCTGAACTTTCCGAATTTGATTACAAACACCCTGTTTTCGCAATCTCCTGGCCTATTTCATCCTGGTAGCTGGATGACCACTTGACCGTTCCATGACTTTGACAATAACAACTTATTTATCAGTCGGTCAAAGTCGTGGGTTCTACATGCTAACTGTGTGGTGGTCACTCACAATAACAATGAACTTGCATGGGCAATCGTTGAGATTTTACAACAACATCACGAGGTCGATGCGTGATGGTCACTTCACAACAACTGGGTGAGTGGTAAACTCTCATCCTGTCGTCCAATCATTCTACCTCTCTCCTTCGGTGGGTGTCCACTACTCACTCTCTACAACTTGTGACTAACTGTTATTCCTGGAAAATTACCATAGTTAAAATCTGCTGGTCGCCACTATATGATACTGCCATCTGTCTCTTGAGAAGCGGTAAGACTAATTTACCTGCTGCCTCTATGCTTCCTCTAGGTTACTGTTACACTCAACACAAAAATAACATGCACAATAAATTGGTGATTCTGACTGATGCACTGTCAGTACTATCAGCTCACAAAAACCTCAAGAACAATGAACTAGATGACTTGAGAACAATCCTGGACCAACTATGCAATAACTTCCAGAGAGTAGTCATTCAGTGGATACCATCACACTGTAATATACGCGGGAACGAACACGCAGACAAATTAGCTAAAGAGGGAGAGAGATTACCACAAGAGAACCATCAGTTATGATGAAGCCAAATCCATCCTCAAAGGTCAGTTCCATGAAAAATGGAAACGAGAACATCCAAAGCATATCGAGAGTGACGGATACGACCAACTCTCAAGGAGGGATCAAGTCATCGTACTTCGCCTACGCACTGGCCACAGTTGAATGAGAAATCACATGTTCACCAAATTCAAAATAGGTACAACCAGCCTATGCCACTGTACACTGGACAATATGACTACAAAACATGTTCTACATGATTGCCCCAGTACACAGACCTGAGAAGAGCAATGTGGTCCACGCCCACCTCCCTGGAAGAGAAACTATAAGGGCAATCGATTCGCTTAAACAGACAGCTGACTTCATGAGAGTGTCTAGAATCCTACTCTGATTGAGTCTTGATCGCCGAGAGAGAGTGGGGGGTAGGGGGGGGGTGATGGATTTATGAAAGTTGCCAATGTAGTCGATGAACCTGGAGATGTCATCTTCCGGCAAGTCAGTCAGTCCAAACCTGTGATCGATGTACCGGAGGTATTTAAGGGGAAGGGGGTCACGGTACGAGTTCAGTATTTGATGTTCAAAGTGACCCATGAACATGCAAGCATAACTAGGACCCATCTTGGCTCTCATAGATGTACCACTTACCTGGTCATAGAACTGATCATTGCATTTGAAAGTATTAAGGTTGAGAACAAGCTGTCAAGATAGTCGGATATATGTTCCGTGGGACAACAACATGCTGAAACAATGAGACGACCAGGACAATTAGGCTTATGAAGTATGCAGAAGGAAGGCTTGCCTAGAGCACTGTCTGGGATGATGAGACGGGACGCGCCAGGAAAGAGGCATTTATCCTACGATAAGTTGTTTCATGGTTGAGCGAAACTTCTCATTGTTGCTAATAATGGAATCACTGGGGCAAGGTTTATAGTACGTGGAGTTAGATATTTGTCTGATAGTTGAACGAACCTTCTCATTGTTGCTAATAGTGGAATCGCTGTGGCAAGGTTTATAGAAGGTGGTTTCAGATAATTGTCTGATGGTTGAGCGAACCTTCTCATTGTTGCTAATAGTGGAATCGCTGTGGCAAGATTTATAGAAGGTGGTGTCAGATATTTGTTTGATGGTTGAGCGAACCTTCTCATTGTTGCTAATAGTGAAATCACTGGGGCAAGGTTTATAGAAGTTGGTTTCAGATAATTGTCTGATGGTTGAGCGAACCTTCTCATTGTTGCTAATAGTGGAATCACTGGGGCAAGGTTTATAGTACGTGGTGTCAGATATTTGTTTGATGGTTCAGCGAACTTTTGCATTGTTGCTAATTGTGGAATCAATGGGGCAAGGTTTATAGAAGTCGTGTCAGATAATTGTTTGACACCTTCTTGGATGTATAGGTCTTTATCCCAGACCACCACAACCCCTCCCATAGCAGCTGGTTTAATGATGATACTTTTCCGACTTCAGAGGTTTGAGATGGCTCGAAATTCAGCGGGAGTGTTAAGTTGGAACGAGGTACCCGGCGAATGGGGAGTTGCTCGATCTCCCGTAAAGTGACCTGTATGTTTAAGTCAAGAGCCCTTGAGACACAAGAATACGGTGTCCAATCAGATTTGCGAGAGTGGAAACGAGAAATTTCATCAACATCAGAGAAGTATGAGGTCACCATACCTCGGAGTGTATACTACACCCCTCTACTGGCTCCACAATATAAACACTTGGAATATGTGGATGACATAGTTTTAATAGCAGATACAGAGAATGAACTACAAGAAATAATAGACATAATAGTAAAAGAAAGCACAAAGAAAGGTCTCAGTTTGAATAGTCACACAAAAATAATGATCATATCAAAGAAACATTAATCGCCACCATGCAGGATAAAAATAAACAGGACTAGTCTGAAACAAGTGCAAGGCGTCAAATACTTGGGCACAATAAAACATCAGATATAAGATGCAGCACATAAATAAAAAGTAGAATTGTTCAGGCCAAAATAGCGTTTCAGAAAATGAATAACATCTTATGCAACAAATCTATGTTAATAGAAGTGAGAAAGAGAGTTAATGTGTGCTATATAGAGTCTATTCTGACCCATGGAAGCGAATCATGGACAGTAGACAAACAAATGTAAAGACGATTATAGACTACAGAGATGGGATTTCACTGAAGAATGTTGTAAGTTCCATGGACAGCTGAAAAGACCAACAAGGAAATTCTCAAAGAGGCCAACACAAAAAGTGAGAACCTAAGAAACATTAGAAAGAAAAAAATCAACACTTTTTCGGAAACATCATGAGAAGAGGGAATTTGGAATACTTGGACGACAAAGAGAGAAAATATTACATAGCTTAGTGTCATGGTATGGAGAACAGTCAACAACAGAATTGATATGATGCACTGTGGATAGAAGTTTGTGGAGGGCATGATCACCTACTCCAACCGGTATGGCACATGATTATGACATATTGTGAAATATATTGCATTAATGTATAGCACACATTGTAAAAGTTATTGCTATTAGCACAATGAAAGACACACGTTATTGGATTAGCTATTGGACAGGAATTATACATGATGTGAAATGTGCAGGAAAAGTATCTTTACTTCACAATAAACAAAGAACAGTTCTGTACTGTCAGAATATGAAGATAAATCATACGACGCTTTCTTGTATGACGTTTTGCGTCTCATTTTTCTTTCCTTCGATGATCAGCTACTTCTAGGCTTTTAGGCTTACAGACCAGTATAGATTACAAACCAGATAGGTTGTTATAGGTGCTCACCGGTTGAACTAGATAGGTTGTTATAGGTGCTCACCGGTTGAACTAGATAGATTGACGTGCAGATTATTTCTGATTGTCATTTTTGTGTTCTTCTAGTGTTGAGAGTGCAGCAGTTCTGCATGATGTACACTGAAGTCTGTCTAGATGCTCTGCAATCACATGTTGAGAAGTCAATGGGTCCTTGTGTGTATGTTTGCTCTGTATTCACAGTAGCATATTTTGTGACTGAATATCTTGGTCTGCTTATGTCTACTTTGTCTGACTAAAACTTATTTAAGCTATCTTGTTCTAGCTCTTTATTTTTTCATGCAGCTCTCACTCTTCTGTTTTCCTAGCTTGTTTCAGAATTGTCGTTACTTATTTTGAGACTCTGGGCTTGGTTGGACTATTGAAAGCTCCTAAATGCTTTTGCGAGTACATCTGCTTGATTGTTTCCAGTAATGCCTTGTTTGTATTCACTACAGGTCTAGTTCTGTATTTTCTGACAGCGCTCATATGTTGTTCCTTTTTTCCTGGATATGTCTGCCCTATATCAGGCCTTACCTTGCTTGTATGACTGACCTTACACCCATAAAAATGACAACACATTGATTAATATAGACATAATTGTGAAATTAGAAAAAAAAAACATAACGGATTAAAGTACAAGAGGAATGTTACATCTATAATATCAACCTGCATGCATCTCTTTATTTATTGACAAGGAATGAACCTCCTACCTACATTGTGTGTTGCGAGATCGATTCTACCACTTACTGGTGAGTATAATCACGACCAGAAGATGTGTCCTTCAATTTTTCTACATTTTTTTTTTTTCTCTGTTGTACATCTTTCACCACAAAATAAATATCGATTTTCTATCATTTCTACAGTTAGAAGTCAGCAAGCAATGGTTGTACCAAATATAATAACAGCTGGTGAACCATTCACTGTGTACTGTGGTTCAAGTTATTTGATGAATCCAGAAACAAACGCCAAATATATTGAACGGTTGTATATCGCAAGGAATCTGTCTACAAATTATAATGTTGGATATGAAATAGTGCAATACAGAATTTTTGTACCTCCAAATGGCCCAGATGTACCGACGGTAATTAACTTTTCCTTTAACTTTACGTTTTAGATATTGGACTTTTTAAAGTTTTTTTCGTTTCTTTTAAATTAGTGGCTCAAATAATGTATTCACCTACATTAATTATATGTCTGCCATTGCTGACACCTTAACGGAAAAGATTATACAATTTGACAACAGATAAAATTCTCCCTTGGCCACAGAAAGTTGGAATATTCTATAACAAATGGAAATTTGAAGGAAATAACATGGAAATGGAAACGTAAAGAGACGGTATCAGTCAACTAAAGACATAAGAAGTAAACAGTGTGAAGTCAAAATTGACAATCACGAAAGTACATACTTTCATTAATGGATGCTTGCGCAGAATAAAGGGATGGAAATGGCAGGACAAAGTGACTAACGTGGAATTATGGAAATGTACCGGTCAAATACCAGTGGATAAAGAGATACAGCGAAGACGATAGGACACACACTACGGAAGCCAACTGAGAGTATTACACAACAGGCCCTTTTGTGGAATCCCCAGGGGAAAAGACAAAGAGGAAGACCAATGAATTATTGGAGAAGACAGATAGAAGCAGAGATGAAGATGATGGGGAAGACATTGAGTGATCTTAAAAGAATGGCAAAACACAGAACGACTTGGAAAGTGTTTGTTGAAGACCTATACTCCACCGGGAGCTAAAAGGTAAAAGAGGAAGAAGTGTGAAGTCAAAATCAAAATGGTAACTGTAACTATAGAGACGATATGTTCTCATGAAACACATTCAGCTGTACTAACCAGGACGGCACCTGATGATTCTGCTGACGAGCTCTGATCCCACAGATAAGATCAACCACTTGGAAAAGAAAGATGCTCTCCTCCACACCTAGCACATAGAGTTGAACATTTACTTGTGTTCAGTTTTGTGAGATCTTGTTTTATCAGGAAACAGATGTGATTGCTGACGAAGATTGTCTAAGTAAACGCTGGATGATGGTGATAAATCACAGGCAAGGTTCATCTCAGCAGAATCCAATGAAAACATATTTCAGGGGTCTAGCTGTGTAGACATTGTTGTTGAAGCTAACAAGTTTAATTTGCTTGTTTATTTTTCACTGCACTTGATAATGTTAGGAAGGCACTGTGTCTAAAATCTGTTGCAGCTTGCTAGCCATACATACTTCTAATCAGGCCTCGCAATCGGCCACCTCTTACTTGTGCCGAATTTGACAGCCGATTCTCATTCATGCATCAGTCATTGACAGCAATATAGGTTGGGATCAATCATGCAGAGAAATCTGGCTCCAGAAATGTCGTGTTGCGTATTAGGAATATGAGAGCAACACATATTATTATGATAATTTACCCAAATGTGTATGATTGATGTCTTTAAGTATCTCGCCAGGTTGTGTTCAGAATAAAGACATAGCGAACCTTCTGCACAGGTAAACCATCATCAAACGTCTTGGTTGTGTTTACAGTGTCTGCTGTATAAAACATTACAGCTCCCGTTGTTTTATAACGTCGATGTAACATTTCAACAAAATAAAAACTATAGAACTAATCTGTAACTCACTGTTGGATGCATTCTTGTTTTGAGGCTCTTGTAGGTCTTGGTTTTCCTTTTGTTTATAGACAAGTACACAAGACAATTACATAAAACTGTGTCCTTCTCTACAAAGACATTTCGATACTTTCCTTAATAAACCATTCAATCTTCGAGAACACAATTGACAAATGTAAAAAGATCTTATCCTTCTTTTTGACCTCAAGATGCTAGTCCAGTTTGTAGAGACGCGGTACAAAACGACATTAATGTGTTGTTTGGAATATCGCTGTGCCTAGTTGATCAAACGGACATCTCCATCTATAGTTAACCTGAGCTCTGTTGTTGAGTGATGTGAAACGAAGGTGACTACTGTTTCCTTTATCCCTGATTGCATTTCGTTTTTCATTAACCCTGTTTCAACTGACCTGGGTTTCCAGTATCACTTGACCCGTTGACCCATGGTCCTTTAACCTTTGTTTTCAATGACCCCTGTTTCCAATGGCTCCTGTTTCCAATAACCCCTGTTCCAATGACCCCTGTTTCCAAAGACTACTGCTTCCATTGAACCCTGTTTCCAATGACTCCTGTTTCCAATAACCCCTGTTCCAATGACTCCTGTTTCCAAAGACTACTGCTTCCATTGAACCCTGTTTCCAATTACCCCTGTTTTGATTTGTCCCTGTCTCCATGTGCATAATGTTTCGTTTACCATTATTTTCACTGACCCTTGTTCCATCAAAACGTGTTTCTACTGACTTCTCTTTCCACTGACCTCTATTTTCACTGACTTCTCTTCACACTGACCTCTCTTTCCACTGATTTCTCTTTCCACTGACTTCTCTTCAAATTTACCTCTCTTTTCACTGACTTCTCTTTCCGTTGACCTAGCTTTCCACTGAAATGACTCTTTCAAATGACTTCTCTTTCCACTGAAGTATCTTTCCACTAACTTCTCTTTCAACTCACCTATATTTTCACTGACCTCTCTTTCCACTGACTTCTCCTCCCACTGACCTATCTTTCCACTGACTTCTCCTTCCACTGCTTCCACTGACCTATTTTTCCACTGACTTCTCTTTCCACTGACCTCTCTTTCCGCTGACCTATCTTTCCACTGACCTATCTTTCTACTGACCTCTCTTTTCACTAACCTCTCTTTCCACTGACCTCTCTTTCCACTTACCACTGTTTCCACTGATCCGTGTTTCCACTAAATCCTGATCCATTGACCTCTCTTCCTTTAACCCATTTCCAATGACCCATGTTTCTATTTAACCATTTTTTCAATGACCCCTTGTTTCTACCGAACACTGTCTCTATTGACCATTCTTTCCTTTAACCCATGTTGCCACTGAATTATGTTTCAAATTACGACCTGATTCTACTGGTCCCTGTTTCCATGCACCCCTGTTACCACTGACCTCTGTTTCCACTGACCTCTGTTTCCATTGACCCCTGTTTCCACTTACGCCTGTTGACATTGACCTTCTATTATCATTGACCTCAAAATACATGATCGAGTACCTGATCATACCGGAGCAGGACAATAAAACGAAGGTAATCGTCCTAATAGAAAAAGTTAACAGAACTTTTACAGTCGACATAGTAGCCCTTATACCACTGCGTTTTGAATATTTCACAAACACAAAAAAGTAAAATTCCAAGAATCTTTCATAAACAATAACAATATTTCTGAAATTACCTGTGGGTTTTCCGCCAGAGTTAAGAAGATTGTGAGCTGTGTAGAGATAAGTGTGTAATGGAAGAGATAAGAATGACAATCTACATTATATGAGCTTAATGATATTCCTCTTCTACTTATTTCTTTACATATTTTTCTTTTTCCGCGTGGGAAAATATAATTTTGGTCTCCGCTACTGTTTATGTTGCGCAGCGTTTCTAATATTCCATCAATCCATCTTTTTCGTAGTCGACACTTGAATGTGAAGTTCACGCATCGTTTATTAAGGGTTCGTTGTGTTGTGTTTTGATCTTTTTGACATATCACGTGACCAAACCATTTATCTGTTGCTTCCTTATTCAATTTGTGGCGATAATTATTCCTAATCTTTTTTTCTCAGTTCTTTCAGACTCTAATTCTTATGCTGTTTCCTCTCATTCGTCTAAGACATTTCATCTCGGTAGAGGTAATTGTTCTTACTTTCCTTGAGCCTAGAGTCCAGATCTAGCATTGGTAGCACACAGTTGGGATGGCGATTGAGCTTATCGGTGCTGATGTTAATACGAAGATTGCGACAAAACCAAAGATAGCTGCTCTCTGTTACATGTTTTGACATCCCTGATTACAAGAATTGTTATCTTGCACTGTCTATAGAGAGTATTACACGACATGCCCATTTTTTTGGTAATCCGCAGAGGAGAAGACGAAGAAAAAATCAAAATATACTTAGAGACGACAGGTGAAAGGATAGATGAAGAGGATGGTGAAAACTGAAAAGATCTTAACAGAATATAAAGCAAAAGGACGGATTGGAAAGTGTTTGTTGCTTTGCTCCACAGAGAGCTGAATGGAACAAACAATAGCAGACTATCAATAGAATGTATTATCTTGTGTTTATTATTTCCATCTATTTATTTCTGTTTAGAATATTCCTGCTGGAAGAGACTGGAAGACCGCTTGTAGTGGAAGCAATAAAGGTGTAAATAACATCAACACAATGAAATGTGTGTTGGAAGTTCGTGACACAAAGTTTGAGGATGCTGGGCTCTACTACTGTCGAATTGTTTACATCTCTCCTAAAGGTGCAGAAAAATATGCTGAAAGATCTGTTAATGTAACAGTTACAGCCCCTAGTAAGTACTAGAAAATATGTTATCATGCCCTTTATCATTATCTCTCCTATTTTTCTTGGCAAAGTCCGAACAGTAAATGGTTTGTAACTCTTGTAACGTCTAGTAAATCAAATCAACAACAAAGTTCAACCACTTCGTTCTGTCTGTGGCAACTTTTTACTGTGTACCCTATGTCTGGCATATACTTTCCATCTCTGTTTCCACTGTCTTACGTTAGGTTTACTTTTCTTTGATACCATTCGTTCTCTCTGCTCTGCCTTTATTCTCCTACCCTACAGACACAGGGTCAGCCTGAGCACGCGACTGCCGGTATGAGGAATAGGAATAAATGATATCCCCGCAAAATTCAGTCTGGGGACTTCGCTAGAGATGCCAAGCTGACGAACACAGTCAAAGAAACAAAACACTGGAGGTTAAATAAATTTAGTTTTAGAGAAGATTGTTGAGGGTACCACGGATAAATAAATAAATCAAAGATATGAAATATCTGGTAATTATGAAAACTTAATATTTTACCACAGGTCAGATGGACAAAGATTGACTTCTTTGAAAGGATATAACGCAACCGAGTCTTTGACAATTGAGGAAAGAAAACAAAAAGAGTTCGTCAGAATTATATGGAGCCAGCATTCAAATAAGAAAATGAATAACAATCGAACAAAAGACACTAATATTATTTGAGGGCGAAAAGGGGGGGGGGGTTTCTGGGTGGTGTAGAGGTAAGACGTAGGCTTTGGTCAAAAAGGTCCCAGGTTCGATTGTACACAGGCTATGAAAAATAAATAAAAATGTATTTATTATTCTCACTCTGGATAGTGAGATCCACTGTCTAGCCCATCGGAACACACCGAAAAACAAGAGGTCCCGTGTGCATCTATCGCACGTTAAAGACCCCTTGGCAACTGAAGTTGGAGTATATCTGCCTGTATGGCAGGGGACACCTGAGCACACGGCTGTCGGTGTGAGGAATAGGAAAAAGTGATATTCACGCAAACTTCACTCCCTAGGGACTTCACTGGAGATATTAAGCTGGGACTTCACTAGAGATATCAAGCTGGGACTTCACTAGAGATATCAAGCTGGGACTTCACTAGAGATATTAAGCTGGGACTTCACTAGAGATATCAAGCTGGGACTTCACTAGAGATTTTAAGCTGGGACTTCACTAGAGATATCAAGCTGGGACTTCACTAGAGATATCAAGCTGGGACTTCACTAGAGATATCAAGCTGGGACTTCACTAGAGATATCAACCTGGGACTTCACTAGAGATATTATGCTGGGACTTCACTAGAGATATTAAGCTGGGACTTCACTAGAGATATCAAGCTGGGACTTCACTAGAGATATTAAGCTGGGACTTCACTAGAGATATCAAGCTGGGACTTCACTAGAGATATCAAGCTGTGACTTCACTAGAGATATTAAGCTGGGACTTCGCTAGAGATATCAACCTGGGACTTCACTAGACATATTAAGCTGGGACTTCACTAGAGATATCAAGCTGGGACTTCACTAGAGATATCAAGCTGACGAACGCAAACAAATAAACAGAAGATTGTAGGTTATGTAAGTTTAGTTTAAGAGAAGAATGTTGAGAATGCCACGGACAGCTCAATACAATGACAAAGAACAAAGTGAACGTTTTAAAAGAGGTCAATTCCAAAGGAAATCTAATTATCCAAATTGTCTGAAAACAATCGTTACTTTTGTGTCCTGCAATGAGAATGGAATAGCTGGAACACTTACTGTAACATCATCATCATATATCACACTGGCTAGCGTAGGCGATCATGTCCTTCCACATTTCTAGGTCAACAGTCTTCTTCTTCTCCCGTTTAGCTCCCTTTGGAGCATAGGTCTTCAACAAACACTTTCCAAGTCGTTCTGTTTTTTGCAGTTCTTTTAAGATCATTCCATGTCTTCCCCATCATCTTCATCTCTGCTTCGATCTGTATTCTCCAAGAATGCCTTGGTCTTCCTCTTTGTCTTTTCCCCTGGGGATTCAAAAAAAGGGCCTGTTGTGTAATACTCTCAGTTGGCTTCCGTGGTGTGTGTCCTATCCATCGCCATCGTCTACGCTGTATCTCTTTATCCACTGCTATTTCCATAATTCCACATTAGTGACTTTGTCCTGCCTTTTCCATCCCTTTATTCTGCGTAAGCATCCATTAATGAAAGTCTGTACCTTCGTGATTGTCAATTTTGTTGTTCTCCATGTTTCACAGCCATATAATAGGACCGACTTAACATCTGAGCTGAAAATTTTTATTTTTGTATTTAACCTAATTTCTTTGGATTTCCATATGTTTCCCAGTGCAATGAAAGATCCTCTTGCTTTTGATATCCTTATTTTGATATGATTTTCTGTTCCTCCCTCTTTATCTATATTACTGCCCAGATATATGTAAGATTGTACGTCTAGTAGAGGTATTTCTCCTAGTTGTATTTGGTTATTGCCAACTGCATTAATTCTCATAATGTTGGTCTTATCTCTATTAATCTGTAGTCCGAGCTGTTGTGATCTCTCATCTAATATACTCATTTTATCCTGCATCTGTTGATGGCTGTGTGATAGGAGAGCTATGTCATCAGCAAAGTCTAAATCATCAAGTTGTTTGGTCAGTGACCACTGGATCCCATTTCTGTTGTTTTGAGTTATTTTCATAATCCAATCTATGGCCAGTAGAAAGAGAAATGGGGACACAAGGCATCCTTGCCTTACTCCTGTTCTTATTTCAAATGCTTCTGTAATCTGTCCTTCATGCACCACTCCACATGTTGTTCCTTCATACATTGTTTTTATCAGGTTAATAAACTTTATGGGGATTCCGTAATGACTCAGCAACTTCCAAAGCATTCTTCTGTCTAAACTATCAAATGCCTTTTCGTAATCTAAGAATCCAATATAAAGTGGGGATTTTAGTTCTAAACTTTGTTCAACTATTATACGTAGAGTAGTTATTTGATCAGCACATGATCTGTTCTTCCTAAAACATGCTTGTTCTCTCAAGTGTTTCTCTATAGCCTCCTTTAGTCTCTCCAGAATGATTCTGCCTAATATTTTTCCTGGCACTGATAGTAGCATAATTCCCCTATAATTTGTGCACTCCTATAAACTTCCTTTCTTTGGTAGTTTGATCATATAACCTTCTCTCCAGACTTTAGGTATTTCTTCCCTCTCCCAAATTTTATCCAATAGATCATGTAACATCTTGGTAGAGGTGTTAATATCTGCTTTGATGGCTTCCGAAGGAATTTCATCTGGTCCTGTGGCTTTACCATTTTTTAATAGTTTGATGGCTTTCATTATTTCTTCTTTGCTTGGTTTTCCGCAGTTAACGTGTAACTCTTCATCTGCTGGTAGTATATCTGGAAGATTATTTGAGCTGGGTCTCTTCAAAAGTTCTTCAAAGTGCTCTTTCCATCTCTCCATTTGTTCCCTTATATTACTAAGCAGATTTCCTTTCTTATGTTTGATAAAGGCGTTGATCTGTAGGTCAACAGTATACCGTATCAACTCTGTTGTTGACTGTTTAACATGATGAGACAACATTCTAACTAGTATCTTCTTCCTTGTTGTCCACAATCTAATTTCCCTAGTACTTTGCACAGTTGCAACCAAATTGTTCAACTTTCCTCTTTTCATGAAGTCCCAGTTGAGTATCGACTGTTTCTTTCTGATATATATTTTTAGGAGCTCTCATTTTGTGTTGGCCTCGTTGACTTTGATCTATTACAACTTTGGAAAAAATGTGGAAAGAACTAAAATAGAAAATATAATATAGAAAAAGATATATAAAGACATAAAAAGAGAGAAAGAATTACATACATTCTAATATAATGATTTGGTACTAAATTAAGATCAGAAATTATAAGCAACTTAAATGATCAAAAGTTGGGGGTGACATGATCAACTGATAATGATAATGGCATTTGTGAAAAATAAAAGGAAGGAGAGAAAAGAACCCTGTTAGACGTCGAGCACGGTGTATAAAAAATATCATGTAGTGCCTTTTTTTCTATCCGAAATGTTATTTTCTAATGCGCACAGCACAACTACAGGCCCGCATAAACCACACATCAACTCAAACATTAGTAACTTGAACAAGCCAAACAAGAAAGTTCATCTTAATAGCGAAACTGTTAAACGATTTAAAATGTTGAAATATCTGTGAATTATTACCGCTAACGTAGCTGTTACAGTAAGTATCATGTTGAACCACTCATTACATCATGATATAAATGTAAAACTGCTGTAGAAAGTTCGGCTGCACAATTGAATTAGACATTATTTCGACTATGTCATTATCAGGTAATCATGTCCGTGATGATGCATGGGCTGTCCAGCAGACAGTGTGGACGGTTAGAAGGCATGTAGAATGAAATAGCGTGAGCTGTTCTCGGCTGCACAAACAGAAAGTACATGCATCAACTCACGTTTACTTGACCTTACATCTATTAACTTTCAGCGTCGAATGAAGTTCTCCGATCAAATGTATGTAGTGTCCACTGACTAGCACTCATCGAGATGCCTGCCCTTGTTTAATCCATCTCCTTCAAGATCTACATTTCCCCTCTCTTCATCTTATCATCATCATCATCAAGTACCGGGTCTGTTAGCGTAGGTGATCATGTCTCGCCACAACTTTCGATCTCGGCAGTTATTTATCATTTCTATAATTAACCTTCTGCTAAACCATTCTCTTAAGCTGTCTCGTATCTTTTCTCTTTGCTTCCCTCTATATCCCTCAATTTTCTCAGTTGTTACATTAGATTTCAGCTGTTCCTTTCTCATTGCTTGGCCATAAAATGATGATTGTTTCTTTCTAATATTGGAAATTAGCTCTCTTTTTGCGTTGGCCTCTCTCAGAAAGTTTTCATTACTCTTTTTAGCTGTCCATGGTATTCTTAACATTCTTCTGTAAAACCAAATTCCGGTGATTTTTCTGTCTACTGCCCTATTGTATTGTCCATGATTCACATCCATATGTTAAGACTGGCTGACATTATTTCGATTATCAAATCATCAGTCAGTCATGTCCGTGACGATGTTGTCCAGCAGACAGTGTAGACGGTTAGAACGCTTGTAGAAAGAAGTTGTGTGAGTTGTTCTCGGTTGCACAAACAGAAAGTACATGCATCAACTCACGTTTACTTGCCGCTGCATCTATTACCTTTCAGCGTCGAGGGTAAGTGACGTTCTCCGATCAAATGTATATAGCGTCCACTGAATAGTGCTCATCGATATGCCTGCCCTTGTTTAACCCATCGCCTTCAAGGTCTAGATTGTCCTACTCTATATCTTACATCAAGTGATATCTGTTAAATCTAGACTTGTTTCCCAACTCAAATCTATATTATGTTATATGATGATAAGAAGATAACAATTCACATAAATATGTCTAACTTCACCGGAGTGTATATTAAAAGAGCAATACAATGAAATATATTATGTAGAACATAATAATCAAGGATAGATTTAGAAACAATGTCGTACAAGCCAACACACACACACACACCCAGTAGCTGATATTAACTCTGATAATGTTCCTGTTATGGGGCCTCGGTAGCCTAGTTGGGAAAACCACCAGACTGCGCTACTAACGTTCGGACAACTCATGTTCGATTCCCACTTCAAGCAGTGTGAGTTGTATTCGTGGTTGAAGAAATAAATACCCCTACGGTCGACCCAGTCGCTGGCAAAAATGGGTAGCTGGGTAAAGCTCTGGGAAGGTGAGGAATGCCGCCTCGCATCGTGAGTTTCGATGCGACACTATCCAGAAGTCTCCGAACACTTCTAGATAGGCGGCAGGACACATATGGGTGAAAACTCGCCTGCTAAGACGCCGATTCAAGTCTCGTAATTTACCGTTATCTTTATATCCCTGTTATGATCAAAATGAAAATACAACTAAAGAGAAACAGACAGAATAAGACACAAATAATACCACTGAACGTAACAGCTCTAAGTCACACAGCTATTCAACATACTTATACAATACCAAATATTATAAGAGGAAGACATGGAGCAATACAGAATTTCCAAATGCCAAGGTATAACAGAAGGTAAACAAGAAGCAAAAATCTTAACTCAAAAAGAAAAGATCAAGAAATAAAAATTCATGACAGAAGACAATTTCTAAAAAAAATGTATTAAAAAGGAGACTTAGGAAACTAGTCAATAAGCCA
Source organism: Megaustenia siamemsis (assembly GCA_032433765.1). Lineage (NCBI taxonomy): Eukaryota > Metazoa > Mollusca > Gastropoda > Stylommatophora > Ariophantidae > Megaustenia > Megaustenia siamemsis. Next base: position 19,370,884 of record JAVIAB010000126.1, read on the forward strand.
AAATATATTTTAAAAATCCGTAATATGTGCAGACAAGTAAAAGAGGTCTGGCTAAATCAAACATGTTAGCAAATAGAAACAATTGAAAGAAACAAATTTAAGAGGAATGCAAAGAAGAAATAAAAAAGAATGACCAAGATTTTTTTTTTTAAATCATATATATGGGATGTATTGTAAACAACAAAGGAGAGATGTAAACAAACAGTAAAGATATAATCAGCAGATAGCTGGAATACATAGGAGAACTGTTTGAAGAAGAAAGGGAGAATAAACCAACCATACAGTGTATGTGAGTTTCGAAAATATTAAAATTGGAAGTAGAGAAAGCTATAAATACAACCGAATATTGGAAAAGTTGTAGGACCAGACAACACTTAGATTGAATTAAAACTTCTTGTATTACCCAAGAAGACCGGAGCTGTGGAGTGTAGTGACTTTAGAACAATAAGTTTGTTGAGTCATAAAACAACAAATCGTGCTGAACGTTACACAGGGAAGATTTCAAAATAAAATCAATATGGAATTAACAGAACAACAATTTGGATTTAGAAAGAACAGTGGGATAAGAGAACTCATCATCGGCATGAGAATATTAATGAAAAAAAAACATAGAAGTAAACATACCAATTTATGCATGTTAAATTGAGCAAGACCGAATCGGTGCAAAGCCCGTGGTCAAGAGTTCTGCAAACTCGACGTCCACAACGAACAGTACCAAGGTTGTGGTTTGAGCGGGGGAGGCGGCTCGTGACAAGAATGTCTCTCAGACTCCTGTCGCGTTTGAAGGCGACCAAAGGAGGATCACTGAAAAGTAGGCGGGTAGAGGGATCTGATTGAAGAAGGGAGCAATACCGGTTAAGGATTCTCCCCACCCCCCCCTCTCTCTCTCTCACTCTCTCTGCGATCAGGACTCAAGCAGAGTAGGATTTCAGACTCTCACATGAAGTCAGCTGTCAGGTTAAGTGTGTTGATCGCCCCCACAGACAGAACATCACAATTAGAGTCTGTCAGATACACTCTGATTGAACACCCGTTAAAACGTTGCACTGTGTTCTGCGCCAGTGGCCCAGTGTATCCGATTTCAGCCCGCATTTTATTCAGGTTTGCTTTCTTTAGCCTTTGATTGTCCCCAGTCTTCCTGCAAGGCTGCAGATTGACCTTTTCTGTAGGGGGATTCTGCCCTTAGATGGTCGGCCCTCCCAGGTTTACGAGCACCATCTGCCCTTAGATGGTCGGCCCTCCCAGGTTTACGAGCACCATCTGCCCTTAGATGGTCGGCCCTCCCAGGTTTACGAGCACCATCTGCCCTTAGATGGTCGGCCCTCCCAGGTTTACGAGCACCATCTGCCCTTAGATGGTCGGCCCTCCCAGGTTTACGAGCACCATCTGCCCTTAGATGGTCGGCCCTCCCAGGTTTACGAGCACCATCTGCCCTTAGATGGTCGGCCCTCCCAGGTTTACGTGCACCATCTGCCCTTAGATGGTCGGCCCTCCCAGGTTTACGTGCACCATCTGCCCTTAGATGGTCGGCCCTCCCAGGTTTACGTGCACCATCTGCCCGAGTCGCTAGAGGTGACTAACACAGACATGCACACACAAAGATAAGAGATGTGACTAACATAGACATGCACACAGCGATACGAGGCATGACTAACACTGACACACATTAAGATATGAAATATGACCAACATAGACATGCACACAAAGATATGAGATACGACTAACATAGATATGCACACACAAATATATGACACATGCCTAACATAGACATGCACACAAAGATATGAGATATGACTGACATATACATGCACAAACAAAGATATGACACATGCCTAACATAGACATGCACACAAAGATACGAGATATGACTAACATAGACATGCATATGACTAACATAGACATAGTTAATGACAAAACAAAGACCAATCTCTATGACAATGACTGCACACTCACAAAATTGAGAAGTGGAACCAATCCTGTTTACTGGTATCTGAACTTTGCCACGCCCCAGAAGATTCACATCTTTCGAATCTATCATCGAGCTAGCACTATGATTCGGGTAAAGAATGCCACTCTAAAGACATTCTCTGACAGTGGCGGCGTAGTGTTCCAGTATAATGATATATCATACCCTAATGTTTCTGTGAACACTACTGTAGTCACCACACAAGCGACAATGGCACACATTAAGATTGAGTTCTCACCGACCATTTCGCAGGCCGACAGTGAACTGACGGTGTGTGAGGTGCAAACATTTACAGACACCTATTGTCTGGACGGGCAGTCTGGGTCGTTTTGTGAAGTGTGTAGTGGGTGTAGCAAAGGCTGCAACGTCATCATCGGTACGTGTCACGGCAACTGTTCACATGGGATCTATGGGCACGACTGCTCCAGGTCTTGTCTCAGTGTCTGTCCTTTATGTGAGAAAAAATCTGGAAAATGCCTACAATGTAAACATCCTGGCTATACCTGTAATGACACTTGTCCCGAAGGTAATTTTGGGCTACAGTGCGAAGAGACGTGTTCTGATGGCTGTAACATCATATGTGACCCGGAAAGTGCAGACTGTACCTGCAAGGAAACGTACTACGAGTCAGACTGCACTCTCAAATGTCCGGACAACTGTTTCAACGACACCTGTGAACAGTCAACCGGGAACTATACATGCAAGGGAACGTTCTACGGGTAGGCTGCACTCTAAAATCTCCAGACAACTGTTTGAACGGAACATGTGAACAGTTAACCAGGGCCTGCGTCTCGTATGTCAATGATTCCCGCGTTAAGAAGAGTCTGCCGACTACATTCAAACCCAAGCATATGGATACCTTTCGCGGTCGCTGCTCTACTACCTCCTCTTCTGCTTCTCTTGAATTGAGCCATGGCTCAGTGTATATCTGTGCTAGTCGTAGCTCATATCTTAGTGAGTGTCTAGGATAGCCATGGCTGATATTTTGGTGTGTGTCTGGGCTGGCCATGATTCATATCTTAGTGTGTGTCTGTGCTGGCCATGGTTCTTATCTTAGTGTATATATGTGCTAGAAATGGTTCATATCTTGGTGTGTTTCCGTGTTAGCCATGGCTCTTATCTTAGCTTGTGTGTGTGTGTGTGTGTGCTAGCCATGGCTCATATCTTGGTGTGTGTCATGTTAGTCATATCTCATATCTTGGTGTGTACGTGTTAATCATGTCTCATATCTTTATGTGTGTCTGTGTTTAGTCATATCTCATATCTTAGTGTGTATCCGTGTTAGTCATGTGTCATATCTTTGTGTGTGCATGTCTGGGTTAGTGATATATCATATCTTTGTGTGCATGTTTATGTTAGTCATATCTCATATATTTGTGTGTGCATGGCTATGTTAGTCACATCTCACATCTTTGTGTGTTAAGGATCATTACCGCAGCCAAGTTGTGAGGGTGGTAGGTGAGGGTAAATATAGTCCTATCAGAGGAACGGCGGGTGGATGGGGTGAGTACTACAGGACGGGAAATGTCGAGAGCTCGTTGGAAAGCAGATTGAAGAATCGAGTCAGGATAGAGACGAAGGATAAATAATCGTAACATCAGGTTTGCCTGTTGGAGAAATTCTTGATCATCCTGGCAGATACGATGAAGTCGTAATAAAGGAGAATATGTAATGTAATCTCTGCAGTGAAATGGTTGAGACGAGGTGCACAGAAGATAACAGTGGGCGTATGTGGATTTATAGAAGACGCAAGTGTGGAGGCTGGAGGTACCAAGGGAGACGATCAGATCGAGAAAAGTCAAGGACGGGGTAGAGATATGTGATATAATCTTGATGGATTTATGAAAGTTGTCAATGTAGTCGATGAACCTGGAGATGTCATCTTGATGGATTTATGAAAGTTGCCAATGTCGTCGATGAACCTGGAGATGTTATCTTGATGGATTTATGAAAGTTGTCAATGTAGTCGATGAACCTGGAGATGTCATCTTGATGGATTTATGAAAGTTGCCAATGTCGTCGATGAACCTGGAGATGTTATCTTGATGGATTTATGAAAGTTGTCAATGTAGTCGATGAACCTGGAGATGTTATCTTGATGGATTTATGAAAGTTGCCAATGTAGTGGATGAACCTGGAGATGTTATCTTGATGGATTTATGAAAGTTGCCAATGTAGTCGATGAACCTGGAGATGTTATCTTGATGGATTTATGAAAGTTGTCAATGTAGTCGATGAACCTGGAAATGTCATCTTCCGGCAAGTCAGTCAGTCCAAAACCGTCATCGATGTACCGGAGGTATTTAAGGGAAACGGGGTCACGGTACGTGTTCAGTATTTGATGTTCAATGTGACCCATAAACAGGCAAGCATAATTAGGACCCATCTTAGCTCTCATAGCTGTACCACTTACCTGGTCATAGAACTGAGCATTGCATTCGAAAGTATTAAGGTTGAGAACAAGCTCTCAATATAGTCGAATATATGTTCCATGAGACAACAACATGCTGAAACAATGAGACGACCCGAACTATTGGGTTTGTGGATCTTAGGAAGTATGCAGAAGGAAGGTTTGCCTAGAGCACTGTCTGGGATGATGAGACGGGACGTACTGGGAGGGAAGGATTTATCCTAAGATAAGTTGTTTGATGGTCGAGCGAACCTTCTCATTGTTGTTAATAGTGGAATCACTGGGTTAAGGTTTATAGAAAGTGGTGTCAGATAATTGTTTGATGGTTGAGCGAACCTTCTCATTGTTGCTAGTAGTGGAATCACTGGGGCAAGGTTTATAGAAGGTGGTGTCAGATAATTGTTTGATGGTCGAGCGAACCTTCTCATTGTTGCTAATAGTGGAATCACTGGGGCAAGGTTTATAGAAGGTGGTGTCGGATAATTGGTTGATGGTCGAGCGAACTTTGTCATTGTTGATAGTAGTGGAATCACTGGGGCAAGGTTTATAGAAGGTGGTGTCAGATAATTGTTTGATGGTCGAGCGAGCTTTCTCATTGTTGATAGTAGTGGAATCACTGGGAAAAGGTTTATAGAAGGCGGCGTCAGATAATTGTTTGGCACCTTCTTGGATGTATAGGTCTTACCCCAGACCATCACAGCCCCTCCCTTATCAGCTGGTTTAATGATGATACTTTTCCGACTTCAGAGGTTGGAGATCAGGTCTCAGTCTGGATAGTCACACATAAACAAATATTGATCATATAAAAGAAACATTAACCGTCTCCCTGCAGGATAAAAATAAACAGGACTAGTCTGAAACAAGTGCAAGGCGTCCAATACTTTGGCACAATAAAACATCAGATGTAAGATGCAACACAGACTTAAAAAGTAGAATTGTTCTGGCTAAAATAGCATTTCAGAAAATGAATAACATCTTATGCAACAAATCTATGTTAATAGAAGTGAAAAAGAGAGTTAATGTGTGCTATATAGAACCTATTCTGACCCATGGAAGCGAATCATGGACAGGAGACAAACAAATGAAAAGACGATTATAGACTACAGAGATGGGATTTCTCTGAAGAATGTTGTAAGTTCCATGGACAGCTGAAAAGACCAACAAGGAAATTCTCAAAGAGGCCAACACAAAAAGTGAGAACCTAAGAAACATCAGAAAGAAAAAATCAACATTTTTTCGGAAACATCATGAGAAGAGGAAATTTTGAATACTTGATTACAACTGGTAAAATACATGGAAAGAGAGATCGCGGACGACAAAGAAAGAAAATACTAGATAGCTTAGTGTCATGGTATGGAGAACAGTCAACAACTAAATTGATACGATGCACTGTGGATATAAGATTGTGGAAGGACATGACCGCCTACTCCAACCGGTATGGTACATGATTATGACATATTGTGAAATATATTGCATTAATGTATTGCACACATTGTAAAAGTTATTGCTATTAGCACAATGAAAGACACACGTTATTGGATTAGCTTTTGGACTAGAATTATACATGTTGTGAAATGTGCAGGAATAGTATCTTTACTTCACAATAAACAAAGAACAGTTCTGTACTGTCAGAATATGAAGATAAATAATAGGACGTATAAATCATACATTATAGACCAGTATAGATTACAATCCAGATAGGTTGTTATAGGTGCTCACCGGTTGCCCATAGTTTGACGTGCAGACTATTTCTGATTGTCAATTGTGTGTCCTTCTGGTGATGAGAGTGCAGCAGTTCTGCATGATGTACACTGAAGTCTGTCTAGATACTCTGCAATTACATGTTGCAAAGGCAATGGGTCCTTGTGTGTAGGTTTGCTCTGTAGTCACAGTAGCATTTTTAGAAATTATTTAAAAAAAACATAAGGGAATAAATAAAGTACAAGAGGAATGTTACATCTATAATATCAACCTGCATGCATCTCTTTATATTTGACAAGGAATGAACCCCCTTCCTACATTGTGTGTTGCGAGATCGATTTTACCACTTACTGGTGAGTATAATCACGACCGGAAGATGTGTCCTTCAATTTTTCAACATTTCGTTCCTTTTTCTCTGTTGTACATCTTTTACCACAAATAAATATCAATTTTCTATCATTTCTACAGTTAGAAGTCAGCAAGCAATGGTTGTACCAAATATAATAACACCTGGAGAACCATTCACTGTGTATTGTGGTTCAAGTTATTTGATGAATCCAGAAACAAACGCCAAATATATTGCAATGTTGCAGATCGCACGGAATCTGCCCACAAATTATAATGTTGGATATAAAATAGTGCTATTCAAATCTGTTGTACCTCCAAATGCCGTATATGAGGTAATTTACTTTTCCTTTAACTTTACTTTTTAGAAAGAGATAGTGGACATACTAATGTTATGTTTTTTTCGTTTCTTTTAAATTACTTACTCCAATAATGTATTCACCTACATTAATTATATGTCTGCCATTGCTGACACCTTAACGGAAAAGATTTTCTCTGTGAAATGCGGAAGCAGTCATGACGAATGGAAGTTAATTCTAGACAATTTGACAACAGGTAAAAATATTCCGTGGCCACAGAAATGTGGTTCTAGAAAAAGTTGACAACACCAGAACATCTTTGAAGAGAGTTTCGACGACCTAAATGAGGCCAATTAAAAATGAGAGTGAGTTATAGGATAAAATAGTTGTTTTTTTTTTACGGTATAAATCAGCAGAAGGTTGGAACATTCTATAACAAATGGAAATTTGAAGGAAATAAGATGGAAATGGAAACGTAGAGAGACGGTACCAGTCAACTAAAGACATAAGAAGTAAACAGCGTGAAGTCAAAATCAAAATGATAACTGAAACTATAGAGACGATATGTTCTCATGAAACACAATCAGCTGTACTAACCATCACGGCACCTGATGATTCTGCTGACCAGCTCTGATCCCACAGATAAGATCAAACACTTGGAAAAGAAAGATGTTCTCCTCCACACCTAGCACATAGAGTTGAACATTTACTTGTGTTCAGTTTTGTGAGATCTTGTTTTATCAGGAAACAGATGTGATTGCTGACGGAGATTGTCTAAGTAAAAGCTGGATGATGGTGATAAATCACAGGCAAGGTTCATCTCAGCAGAATCCAATGAAAACATATTTCAGGGGTCTAGCTGTGTAGACATTGTTAGTGAAGCTAACAAGTTTAATTTGCTTGTTTATTTTTCCCTGCACTTGATAATGTTAGGAAGGTACATTGTCTATAAACTGTTGCAGCTTGCTGGCCATACATACTTCTAATCAGGCCTCGCAATCGGTCACATCTTACTTGTGCCGTACTTGACAGCCGATTCTCATTCATGCATCAATCATTGACAGCAATAAAGATTGGGATCAATCCATGCAGAGAGATCTGGCTCCAGTAATGTCTTGTTGGGAATTAGAAATATGAGTAATGTGTAATTATACACTATAATTATTATAATTCATCCAAACTTGTATGATTGATGTCTTCAAGTATCTCACCAGGTTGTGTTCAGAAGAAAGAAATAGCGAACCTCTTGCACAGGTAAACTATCATCAAACGTCTTGGTTGTGTTTACAGTGTCTGCTGTATAAAACATTACAGCTCCCGTTGTTTTATAACGTCGATGAAACATTTCAGCAAAATCAAAACTGTAGAATTAATCTGTAACTCACTGTTGGATGAATTCTTGTTTTGAGACTCTTGTAGGTCTTGATTTTCCTTTTGTTTATAGACAAGTACACAAGACAATTACATAAAACCGTGTCCTTCCCTACAAAGACATTTCGATACTTTCCTTAATAAACCATTCAATCTTCGAGAAAACCATTGATAAGTGTAAAAAGATCTTATCCTTCTTTTTGACCTCAAGATGCTAGTCCTGTTTGTAGAGACGCGGTACAAAACGACATTAATGTGTTGTTTGGAATATCGCTGTGCCTAGTTGTTCGAACGGAAATGTCCATCTATAGTTAGCCTGAGCCCTGTTTGTGTGATGTGAAACGAAGGTGACTATTGTTTCCTTTTATCCCTGATTGCACTTCGTTTTTCATTAACCCTGTTTCCACTGACCTGGGTTTCCACTGACCTGGGTTTCCACTAGCCCTTGACCCGTTGAACCATGGTCCATTAACCCCTGTTTCCATTAACCCATGTTTCCCTTGAGCCATTTTGCCATTGACTTTCTATTATCATTGGCCTCAAAATGCATGATCGAGTATCTGGTCATACCGGAGCAGGACAATAAAACGGAGGTAATCTTCCAAATCGAAAAAAGTTAAGGGACATTTCACAGTCGATGTATTTGTAACATTTATACCACTGCCTTTTGAAAATTCCATGTACAAAAAAAGTAAAATTCCAAGAATCCTTCATAATAAATAACTAGTTTTATTAAATTACCCTTGGGTTTTCCACCAGTGTTAAGAAGTTTGTGAGCTGTGTAGAGATACGTGTGTGTAATAATGGAAGAGATAAGAATGAAAATCTACATTATATTAGCTTAATTATATTCTTCTTCTACTTCTTTCTTTACATATTTTTTTCTTTCTGCGCGGGGGAAAATATAATTTTGGCCCGCGCTACTGTTTATGTTTCGCAGCGTTTCTAATATTCCATCAATCCATCTTTTTCGTAGTCGACACTTCAATGTGAGATCACGCATCTTTTATTAAGGGTTCGTTGTGTTGTGTTTTGATCTTTTGGCCTATCATGTAACCAAACCATTTAAACTGTTGCTTCCTTATTCATTTTGTGGCGACAATTATTCCTAGTCTTTTTTTCTCAGTTCTCTATTTCTGATCCTAACTCTCATGCTGTTTCCTCTCATTCGTCTAAGACATTTCATCTCGGTAAAGGTTCAATAGTTCCTTGAGCCTAGAGTCAAAGTCTGGCATTGGTAGCACACAGTTGGGATGAAGATTGAGCTTATTGGTGATGGTGTTAATACGAAGATTACAGGGGAAAAAAAACAAAGGTAGCTGATCTCTATTACGTGTTTTGACATCCCTTATTACAAAAATTGTTATCTTGCACTGTTTATAAAGAGTATTACACGACAAGACTTTTTTTTTTTTAATCTGCAGGGAGAAGACGAAGAAAAAAGTCAAAATATACTTAGAGACAACAGGTGAAAGCATAGATGAAGAGGATGGTGAAAACCTGAAAAGATCTTAACAGAATATAAAGCAAAAGGACGGATTGGAAAGCGTTTGTTGCTTTGCTCCACAGAGAGCTGAATGGAAGAAACAATAGCAGACTATCAATAGAATGTATTATCTTGTGTTTATTATTTCCATCTATTTATTTCTGTTTAGACCATTCCTGCTGGAAGAGACTGGAAGATCGCCTGTAGTGGAAGCAATACTGGAGTAAACAACATCAAAACAATGAAATGTGTGTTGGAAGTTCATGACACAAAGTTTGAGGATACTGGGATCTACTACTGTCGAATTGTTTACGTCTTTTCTAACGGTAGAGAAAAAACTGCTGAAAGATCTGTTAATGTAACAGTTACAGCACCTAGTAAGTAAGAGCAAAGAAATGTTAATGTAACAGTTACAGCACCTAGTAAGTAAGAGCAAAGATATGTTAATGTAACAGTTACAGCACCTAGTAAGTACGAGCAAAGATATGTTAATGTAACAGTTACAGCACCTAGTAAGTACGAGTAAAGATGTGTTAAAGTAACAGTTACAGCACCTAGTAAGTACGAGCAAAGATATGTTAATGTAACAGTTACAGCACCTAGTAAGTACGAGCAAAGATATGTTAATGTAACAGTTACAGCACCTAGTAAGTACGAGCAAAGATATGTTAATGTAATAGTTACAGCACCTAGTAAGTACGAGCAAAGATATGTTAATGTAACAGTTACAGCACCTAGTAAGTACGAGTAAAGATGTGTTAAAGTAACAGTTACAGCACCTAGTAAGTACGAGCAAAGATATGTTAGTGTAACAGTTACAGCACCTAGTAAGTACGAGCAAAGATATGTTAATGTAACAGTTACAGCACCTAGTAAGTACGAGCAAAGATATGTTAATGTAATAGTTACAGCATCTAGTAAGTACGAGCAAAGATATGTTAATGTAACAGTTACAGCACCTAGTAAGTACGAGTAAAGATGTGTTAAAGTAACAGTTACAGCACCTAGTAAGTACGAGCAAAGATATGTTAATGTAACAGTTACAGCACCTAGTAAGTACGAGCAAAGATATGTTAATGTAACAGTTACAGCACCTAGTAAGTACGAGCAAAGATATGTTAATGTAATAGCTGCAACACCTAGTAAGTACGAGCAAAGATATGTTAATGTAACAGTTACAGCACCTAGTAAGTACGAGCAAAGATATGTTAATGTAACAGTTACAGCACCTAGTAAGTACGAGCAAAGATATGTTAATGTAATAGCTACAACACCTAGTAAGTACGAGCAAAGATATGTTAATGTAATAGCTGCAACACCTAGTAAGTACGAGCAAAGATATGTTAATGTAATAGCTACATCACCTAGTAAGTACGAGCAAAGATATGTTAATGTAATAGCTACAACACCTAGTAAGTACGAGCAAAGATATGTTAATGTAATAGCTACAACACCTAGTAAGTACGAGCAAAGATATGTTAATGTAATAGCTGCAACACCTAGTATGTACGAGCAAAGATATGTTAATGTAATAGCTAAATCACCTAGTAAGTACGAGCAAAGATATGTTAATGTAATAGCAACAACACCTAGTAATTACGAGCAAAGATATGTTAATGTAATAGCTACAACACCTAGTAAGTACGAGCAAAGATATGTTAATGTAATAGCTGCAACACCTAGTATGTACGAGCAAAGATATGTTAATGTAATAGCTAAATCACCTAGTATGTACGAGCAAAGATATGTTAATGTAATAGCAACAACACCTAGTAATTACGAGCAAAGATACGTTAATGTAATAGCTACAACACCTAGTAAGTACGAGCAAATTAGTTATCATGCACTTTATCAACATCTCACCTATTTTTTTTTTGGCGAAGTCCGAATAGTAAATATTTGGTAACTCTTGTAACGTCTTGTAAATCAGCAACAAAGTTCAACAACTTCGTTCCGTCTGTGGCCACCCTTTACTGTGTGCCCTATGTCTGGCATATACTTTCCATCTCTGTTTTCACTGTCGTCCTTTAGGTTTAATTTTGTATGACTGCATCCGTTCTCTCTGCTCTGCCTTTATTCTCGTCAGACTTCAGACCTCACTGCAACCTCCAGAATTGAAGAACAGTTGTTTTTTTTCATCACAAATTAGCTTATTAGTTCTCACCATAGAAACGTTGTAACATTTATGGATGAAGATGTTTTGACTCTAGTACATTCCACTTATGCTTGAAATCGATATTTGATTAAAGTGGATTCAATTTGAGACACCACACACAAAACGTCTAATTTCTAGTTAAAGCAAATATTTAATGTCTGAAAGATAATTTATTAGTTAAAGGAGGTAACATAGAGACCACTGTTTGGGACACTAAAAAAATTTAAAGGGGTGAATTTTTTTAATTTTTTTACCATAAAAGGAAATACCAAAATAAGGATATCAAAAGCAAAATGACCATTCATAGCACCGTGAAACATATGAAAGTCCAAAGAAATTAGGTTTCATACAAAAATTAAAATTTTCAACTCCAATGTTAAGACAGTATTATTATATGGCTGTGAAACATGGAGAACAACAAAAATGGTAATCATGAAGATACAAACATTCATTACTGGATGCGTACGCAGAATAAAAGGATGGAAATGACAGGACAAAATCACTAACATAGAATTATGGAAATGTACAAGGCAAATACCATTGGATAAAGAGTTACAGCAAAGAAAATGGCGCTGGATAGGACAAACACTGCGGAAGTCAACTGAGAGTATTACACAGCAGGCTCTTTTTAGGAACATCCACGGCAAAAGATAAAGAGAACATCCAAGTTATTCTTAAAGAAGACAGATGGAAGCAGAAATAAAGATGACTGGCAAGACATGGAATGATCTTAAAAGAATGGCAAGAAACAGAACGTCTTGGAAAGTGTTTGTTGAAGACCTATGCTGCACATGGAGCAGAAATGTAGAAGATGAAGAACAACCACAAAAGAAGCAGTCTCGCTGAATCACTTTCAATGTCTAATTGGAAAAAAAAAAAATTATCTTCCTGAAAAAAAACCCACACACACACACGATTTATCAACTAAAGTATCACTGACAAACAACTGTGTGAGGTAAATATCGTAAAGGTAGTTCAGTTAAATTCTGGATCATCAAGACGACAGAGGTCAGCTGCCAGTTCACAATCGTTATCTCTTTGATTCTCTACAATCACAGCCTTCTACTTATATTTGATGTCTAATCTCGTTACCAGAACTATCATGTGACGGACACGTTACACGACTGTTGGTTCAATCTGAAAGTAGTATTTTAGTTGTAATCATAAAAATGTATTTAAATGTATAAATGAAGATGTCATGAGAAAACAACATTACAATGATTATAAATTGTGTAACCCTTTCTTCTCTACTCAGTGTTGTTAGCAAAAAACTAATATGAGACTAATATATATAAACATATGGACCTGTCATTCAGTTTAACTTATAGGACTTTATTTCATATCACCCAGAAGTCTCACCAATTTGGTTATTTCTGCAGCCAATTGTATACTTACTTCTCGTTAGTGCTAAACGCCTATACAATATATCATTTATCTGTCGATGGTTTATCTCCTAATTCAGTGTATACACATAATCCCAAAATATTTTGTTTTTCTTTCAATTTTCCATTCGATATTGACCGACCAATTTTCACTTTCACTGTTTTGTGCTAACATTCCAAGTTTATATTTTTATTGTATCTCGCATTTTTAATTTCATCTCCAAACTTTATGAGTTTCGGACATAACCTGTAGCTCATGTTCCCTGCTAGACTAATGGTCGCTATAGAAACCACCCCCCCCCCCCCACACACACACACACTCTACAAGGTCGTTATTTGTTAATAGAATTGTGACGATACATGTTACTGAGGACAGGCAGCATTTGTTTCCCCTTTCCATCTGTTGATTTATCTAAGATTGTCTCGGCTAACACTGCCTTAGTCACCTGCTTCGAATGGCAATCTGTGTGTGCGTGTGTGACTGTGTGAGTGTGCACGTGTATGTGTTTGTTAGCATACACACACTTTTTATCTCCCGGGTATACTCAGAAAGTATCAGCACACCCCTAGGTCGCATATCAAGTACGAATGAAACATCTCAACTCACTGTTTTATTAGAATTGCAGCATTTAAGAAAATGGGACAGCATTCAGCTCCCACAACAGCATGTCAACAACAGGTGAAAGATATGAAATATCTGGTAATTATGATAATATTTTAACACAGGTCAGATGGACACAGCATACCTTCTTTAAAGGGATATTAAGCAAACGAATTTTTGAAGACGTAGGAAAGAAAACAAAGTGAAATTCGTCAGAATTATATTGAGCCTGCATTCAAATAAGAAAGTGAATAGCAATCGAACAAAAGACACTAATATTATTTGAGGGCGAGGAGGGTGGGTGGACTAGAGGTAAGACGTCGGCCTTTGGTCAAGAAGGTCCCAGGTTCGATTGTACATAGGCTCTCAAAAATAATTTAAAATGTCTGCCCGCTGGTTTCTGGATAGTGAGATCCACTGTCTAGCCCTTTGGAACACTTCGAAAAACAGGAGATCCCGTGTGTATTTAGCGCACGTTAAAGACCCATTTGGCAATTGAAGTAGGAGAATATCTGCATGTATGGCAGGGGACACCTGAGCACACGACTGCCAGTGTGAAGAATAAGAAAAATGATATTCACTCAAAATTCAGTCTCCTGGGACTTCACTAGAGATATCAAGCTGACGAACACAGACAAACAAAACAAAACACTGGGGGATATGTAAATTTAGTTTCAGATTGGAATGTTGAGAATACCACGGACAGGTCAAGAAACTAACAAAGAACAAAGGGAATGTTCAAAGAGGTCAAATCAAAAGGAAATCTTCTAGTCCAAATTGTCTGAAAATAATCGTTACTTTTGTGTCCTGCAATGAGAATGGAATAGCTGGAATACTTACTGTAACATCATCATCATATATCACACTGGCTAGCGTAGGCGATCATGTCCTTCCACAATTCTAGGTCAACAGTGTACCGTATCAACTCTGTTGTTGACTGTTTACCATTATGCGACAGCATTCTAACTAGTGTCATCCTTTTTGTCGTCCACGATCTCTTTTTCCTGGTACTTTGCCAGTTGCAACTAAATTGTCCAACCTTCCTCTTTTCATAATGTGCAGAATATTGTCGACTGTTTCTTTCTGATGTATTTTTAGGAGCTCTCATTTTGTATTGGAGCAAATGTGGAATGAGCCAAACTAGAAAAATAGAGAGAAAGAATTATAGCTTTAGAGAATGATTTGGTACTAAATTAACAGCAGAAATTATAAACAACTGAAATGATTAAAAGTTGTGGGGAGACATGATCAACTGATAATGATGAAGGCATTTGTGAAGGATAAAAGGAAGGAGAGAAAAGAACCCTGTTATAGACGTCGGGTGTGGTGTATAATAAATATCATGTAGTGCCTACTTTTTTACTATTTGAAATTGTATTGTCTAATACGGACAGCACAACTACTGCTCGCATAAACCACACATCAACTCATTCATTTTGTAACTTGAACAAACCAAACACGAAAGTTAATCTAATTAAGGAAACCGTTAAACGATATAAAATATTGAAATACCAGTGAATTATTACTATTAGCGTAGCTGTTACATTAAGTATAATGTTGAACCAATCATAATATCATGATATCAATATCTAACGGCTGTAGAAATGCTGCACAGCTGAGAGAGACATTATTTTGACTATTAAATCATCATTTGGTCTTGTATGTGACGATGTTGTCCAGCAGACAGTGTGGACGGTTAGAACACATGTAGAAAGAAACAGTGTGAGCTGTTCTCTGCTGCACAAACAGAAAGTACATGCATCAACTCACGTTTACTTGCCTCTGCTTCTATTAGCTTTCAGCGTCGAGGGTAAATGGCGTTCTCTGATCTACTTTATGTTGTGTCCACTGACTAGCACTCATCAAGATGTCTGCCCTTGTTTAATCCATCGCCTTCAAGATCTACATTTGCCCTCACTTCATATTATCATCATCATCAAGTACCGGACCTGCTGGCGTAGGTGATCATGTTTCGCCACAATATTCGATCTCTACTTTTATCCATCATTTATGTTGTTGACCTTCTGCCAAAACGTTCTCTTAAGCTGTCTCGTATCTTTTCTCTTTGCTTTCCTCGATATCTTCGTCCCTAAATTTTCTCAGTTGTTACAATATATTCCAGCTGTTCCCTTCTCATTACATGTCCAAAAAATGATGATTGTTTGTGTTTCTGTCTAATATTGTAAATTTGCTCTCTTTTTGCTTTGGCCTCTTTCGGAACGTTTTCATTACCCTTCTGAGCTGTCCATGGCATTCTTAATAATCTTCTGTAAATCCAGATTCCAATGATTTTCTTCTCTGCTGTTCTATTGTCCATAATTCACATCCATATGTTATGACTGGCTCAACATAACATTTAAGAACTCTTCTTCATCAGATATCATATATGTTAAATCTAGACTTGTTTCCCAATACCAAATCTATATTAAGGTATATGATGATATGAAGCTCACACTTCACATAAATATTTATACATTCATTGGAGTATAGACAACAGAGCAATACAGTGAATTATAATATTTAGAACATAATGATGAAGGACAGACTTAGAAACAGCGTCATACAAGCCAACACACGCCCTGTAGCTGATATTAACTCTGATCACATCCCTGCTATGATCAAGCTGAAAATAATAAAACCAAAAAGAAACAGACAGAATTACACACAAATAATACCACTGAACATAACAGCTGTAAGTAAAACACAAATTCAATATGCTTATAAAGTTCATGTTAAACAATGCATATCAAAATTGTTAGAAGAAGAAATGGAGCAATCAGAAGTGAAAATGCTGATGAAAAAGCTACAACCAAATGGCAATTCATAAAGGAAAGCAAACAAGAATCCAACATCTTACATAAAAATGAATGGATCAAGAAATAAGAATGGATGACTGAAGCCATATTAGAAAGAATAGACAAAAGATGGCCGATAAAGAGCACTAGCCAGTACACCAAAATAAAAAACGAAACCTACAATATGTGCAGACATGCAAAAGAGGTCTGGCTCAATCAAAGATGTCTGGAAATAGAAACCGTTGAAAAGTAACAAGATTTGAAAGTGATGCACACAGAACTGAAAAAAAATGACCAAAAAGATTTATAAAAGTCACAGATGGGGGATGTTTTATAAACAAAAGGGAGAAATGTTAATAAACTGTAAAGATATAATCAAATGGCAAGAATTCATAGCAGAACTGTTTGAAGATGAAAGAGAAAATAAACCAACAATAAGGTGTATGTCAGGTTACGAAATCTATCTTAGAAAGGTTTGAAGTAGATAAATATATAAATACAAGGGGGAAAATGTAGGGCCATGCAACAATAGATTTCGATTATAATCATCCAAGGAATTTGTGGCATAGTAATTAACACAGACCAATGTCACATTAAAACAATACTAGCGGCCTTGTCCAAGAAGACTGGAGCTGTGGAGTGTAGAGACGTTAGAACATTAAGTATGATGAACCATATAACAACAATCTTGTTAAAGTTATACAGGGAAAAATTTAAAATAAAATCAATTAAGAATTAACAAAACAACAATTTGTATTTAGAAAGAACAGTGGGATAAGAGAAACCTAACATCTGCATGAGAATCTTAATAAGAAAAAAATAAAAGTAAACAAACAAATGTATGCATGTTTCATAGACTACACCAAAGCTTTTGACAGAATACACCAAAAGACAGCTACAGTGCCTGAAAGATGTACATCTGGAGTGACGGACATAAGGCTGATATGTAATGAGTCTCTAAATCGAAGTTTTGAGCGCACCCTAGTTCTTTTCCATCTGATAGTTGCCCATAAAGTATATCTTTTTATGTGGCCATTTTTTTACAAAAGTGACCAGGCCAGCGTAACCTACATTGTTTGAGCAGCGTGTTAATATTCGGGAGGCTTGCAGTGGGAAAACAGTTATGATAAAATATCATAATGAGAACTCTGCATCTATTGATATAAAAATACGGGTATGACCGAGCTGCGTTCTATTACCAGGTCTGTTTAATTTATAAACTGAGCAGATCTTTAAGGACACCATAGCGATGCCAGGACTAAACATCAATGGATGCATAACCAATAATCTAAGATATGCTGATCACACCATACGACAGAAAACTCAGAAGACCTACAACAACCAGAGAAAAAACAAACAATACAAACAAAGAATATGGATTGGATATTAATATTATGAAGATTAAAACTACGATCATTAGCAGAGAAAATTCACTAATTATACAAGGATATATTAAAGTAGAAGGACAACATAAATAGTTGAAGATTATAGATATCATATATAACATATTATAACTTGTGAAGGAAACTGTAATAAAGAAAGAAACAAATGAATAGGAATGGCTGAAAGCAAATGGAACAGCATGAAAAATATACTCAAGTCAAAGAGTAAAAAACAGAAATAAAACTACGAAAAGCAAAATGCTATATTTACTCAACATTCCTGTATGGCGCAGAATCATTGACATTAAATAAGAAAATAGAGCAGAAAATTTAAATCTTTGAAAAGTAGTTCTATAGAAAAAATAGGGAGAATTGGGAAAATAGAGAATGAAGGAAGTTCTCAATCAGCTGAAAATGAAAAATGAACTTAACACAATTTGTAAAAAAAACCTGAAACTGTTTTGAGTATGTGAAGAGACATAATACCCTTGTAAAAGTCATATCTGAGTAAAAGGTACAAGTCAAACAAGCAAGATGCAGACAAGGGCTATAAAGTGGACAGATAGCATCAAAAGGTGGACAGGTAAAGCTATGACAAAACGCACCATAAAGACAAGTGACTACATGGTAGTCAACCTTCATTGTGGACACGGCACCCAATGACTAAATGGTGAATTACACATGTGGAAGTAAGCCATTGGATGGGTGAATGGCATATGTTGGACAGGCTATTAGATTAGTGAATGATACACATTGTTAATGATATTACATTAGTGAATGACACACGTTGTTAATGATATTACATTAGTGAATGACACATGCTGTTAATGATATTATATTAGTGAATGATACACGTTGTTAATGATATTATATTAGTGAATGATACACATTGTTAATGATATTATATTAGTGAATGATACACGTTGTTAATGATATTATATTAGTGAATGATACACGTTGTTAATGATATTAGATTAGTGAATGATACACATTGTTAATGATATTATATTAGTGAATGACACACGTTGTTAATGATATTATATTAGTGAATGATACACGTTGTTAATGATATTATATTAGTGAATAACACACATTGTTAATGATATTATATTAGTGAATGATACACGTTGTTAATGATATTATATTAGTGAATGATACACGTTGTTAATGATATTACATTAGTGAATGATACACGTTGTTAATGATATTATATTAGTGAATGATACACGTTGTTAATGATATTATATTAGTGAATGATACATGTTGTTAATGATATTATATTAGTGAATGATACACGTTGTTAATGATATTATATTAGTGAATGGCACACGTTGTTAATGATATTATATTAGTGAATGATACACATTGTTAATGATATTACATTAGTGAATGATACACGTTGTTAATGATATTATATTAGTGAATGACACACATTGTTAATGATATTATATTAGTGAATGATACACGATGTTAATGATATTACATTAGTGAATGATACATGTTGTTAATGATATTATATTAGTGAATGATACACGTTGTTAATGATATTATATTAGTGAATGATACACGTTGTTAATGATATTATATTAGTGAATGATACACATTGTTAATGATATTATATTAGTGAATGACACACGTTGTTAATGATATTACATTAGTGGATGACACACGATGTTAATGATATTACATTAGTGAATGACACACGCTGTTAATGATATTATATTAGTGAATGATACACGTTGTTAATGATATTATATTAGTGAATGACACACGTTGTTAATGATATTATATTAGTGAATGATGCACGTTGTTAATGATATTATATTAGTGAATGATACACGTTGTTAATGATATTATATTAGTGAATGACACACGTTGTTAATGATATTACATTAGTGAATGATACATGTTGTTAATGATATTATATTAGTGAATGATACACGTTGTTAATGATATTATATTAGTGAATGACACACGTTGTTAATAATATTATATTAGTGAATGACACACGTTTTTAATGATATTATATTAGTGAATGACACACGTTGTTAATAATATTATATTAGTGAATGACACACGTTTTTAATGATATTATATTAGTGAATGACACACGTTGTTAATAATATTATATTAGTGAATGACACACGTTGTTAATCATATTACACTATATATTATATTGATACAATATAGATCATCTTGAATCGCACGTTCCGAAGTCAATGGGTCCTCTTCTGTAGGTTTGCTCAGTAATCACAGTTGCATATTCTGAGTTTGAATACCTTAGTCTCCTTTTAAGTCTGCTGAACTTGTTTAAGCTGTCATGTTCTGGTTCATTTTCTTTTCATACAGCTTTCACTCTTCTGTTTTCCTAGCTTGTTTCAGGATTGTCGTTACTTATTTGAGACTCTGGGCTTGGTTGGACTTTTGAATGCTACCAAAAGCTTTTGAGAGTTCATTTGCTTTGTCGTTTTTAGTAATGCCACACCATGTTTGTATTCACGACAGGTCTAGTTCTGTTTTTTATGATAGCGCTCATATGTTGTTCCTTTTTTTCTTTGATATAGCTGTCCTATTTTAGGCTATACATTGCTTGTATGACTGACCTTACATCGTTGATGATGACGACAAGTTGACTAATAGCGACAGAATTATGAAATTAGAAACACATAGGTGGATAAAATACAAGAGGAATGTGGCAACTAAGAACGAAACATTAGTAAATAATCAGCGAGATATAATAACTATCAGCTTGCATGCATCTCTTTATATGGTGGCAAAAAAATGAACACCCCCCCCCCAACACACATTTGTGTTTCGAGGTCGAATCTACCACTTAACGGTGATTACAATCAAGACCGGAAAATGTGTCATTCAGTTTGTCAACATTTCTTTTTTTTTTCTCTGTTGTACATCTTTCACCAAATACAAATATCAATTTTCTATCATTTCCAGTGAGAAGTCATCATGAAATGCTTGTACCAAGAACAGCACTCTCAGTTGGTCAGCCATTCACTGTGTTGTGTGGTTCAATTTATTTGACGAATCCTTTATTATACGCCAGATATATACAGAAATTGTACATCTCTAGGAATCTGTCCACAAGTTATAATGTTGGAAATGATATAGTGCAATACTCATCTCTTCTACCTCCAGACACCAACGCTGCCCAGGAGGTAATTTACCTTTCCTCAAACTTAACTTTATTGATAGTGGACATGCTAATATTATATTACATTTTTTTTTCTTTTAAATGACTGACTCAAATAATGGATTCAGCTACAATCAGAACTAATCTGTAGCTCATTTACTGTTGGATGCATTCTTGTTTTGAGACTCCGGTAGGTCTTGGTTTTCCTTTTGTTTACACACAAGTACACAAGACAATAGGGAGCCGCGATAGCTCAGTGGTTAGTGAATTGGACTACAAAGGACCAGGGGTAGGGTTCGATCCCAATCGACGGCTTCCGGGTTCACCCAGCCTTTAATGGGTACCGGATTTTTTTCTGGGAAAGTGAAGCGGCACCGTAGATAATACCGACCACACTACCCCAAAAATTATGTGTTGAAGGTCTGTAAAATTTATGGTCTCTAACACCATATTCCTTATACGCCACTTGGCGTGACGGGGGTACTTTATTTTTTTTTTTTTTTTTTTACACAAGACAATTACATAAAACCGTGTCCTTCTCTACAAAGACATTTCGATAATTTTCTTAATAAACCATTCAACCTTCGAGAACACCATTGACCAGTGGCGTATTCTCTATGCTACCGCAGCTACCGTCGGTACATATTAACGAAATACAAAAGGAAATGAGAATGAATTATATTTTTTTCATAATTATATTACACATTTTCGAATATTCTATTACACATTTCGTAGGCCAATATGATTTATTTGCTTCGATTTTCATTTATTAAAGCAAGGTTTTCATATGGCCACTATAACGTTTGTGAATGAAACCAAAACTACCCTAAGATAGTACAGTTCTCTTCTCTTCGACTTAGAATTAATGACCTTAACATTCTAAAATTCCCGTCAAAATAATACGGCGAAAGCTACCGCTAGAGGAATGCGGTATCATGGGTTATTTTTAGCTCCAGCCAATCAGAATCGTCAAAATGTGAAAGTGAAACTATGTCTGATTATCGGAACTTCCTAACCTATTTATAACTACGTTTTGCGCATCAGCATCAGAAAGAACTTTTTCTGCTCTCAAGAGAATCAAATCTTATTGTCTCTCTACTCAGACACAAGAACACTTATCTGGTTTGGCATTAATGTCCATTGAGAAATCATTTCTTCAGAAACTTAGAAACCAACCCAACAGTACCTTCAATGACAAAGTCATCGAGACATTTTTGTCCCAAGTAAGACGGATAGAGTTTACATATAAATAAGTAAGTAATTTAAAATGTAGTGATGTCATTAGCAAATATTACTTCATGTTAGCATACTGAATATAATGTAAGTCTTTATTTATTATGTCAGCGGTAGCCCAGACCCCAAAACCAATATATACCACTGCCATTGACAGGTGTCGGAAGATCTTATCTTTCTTTTTATAACTAAAAGATGATTGTCCTGTTTGTATAGACGAGGTATAAAACGACATTAATGTGTTGTTTGGAATATCGTTATGCCCAGTTGATCTCCATCTAAAGTTAGCATGCGCTCTGTTGTTTGTGCGACTGAAATGAAAATGGCCCCTTTTTCCGTTTATCTCTGCTTGCACTTATCTCATTTTTCATTTACCAATGTTTTCACTGACCCCTGTTCAATTAACACGTGTTTCCACTGACCCCTGCTTCCACTGACCCACGTTCCATTGACCTTTTATTCTTTAACCTCTGTTTCCAATGACTCCTGTTTCTACTGAACAATGTTTAAATTGACCCTTGTTTACACAGACCCCCTGTTGCCACTGACCCCTGTTTCCATTGACCACCTTATTCTATTGGCCTCATTGACCCCTGTTTCATGTTATCATGTTTCCATAGACATCTCTTTCCACTGACCCCTGTTGCTAATGACCCTATTGTCATTGACCCATGACCTCAAAGTACACGAGGTCGCGTACCTGGTCATACCGGAGCCTGACAATAAAACGGAGGTCATCGTCGAAATCGAAACAAAAATTAACGAACCTTTCACAGTCCATATAGAAACCTCTATGCCACCGTCGTTCGAAAATTTCACAAACAGAAGAGTAAAATTCCAAGAACCTTTCATAACAAATAGCAGGTCTTCTGAAAATATCTTTGGTGTTTGTATCCATTTTATGAAGTTTGTGAGCTGTGTCGAGATACTTGTGTGAAATAATGGAAAAGAACAAAGTTATATGAGCTTAATTATATTCTCCATCTACTTCAATCCTTACACATTTTTCTTGCAGCGCGAGGGGAAATATAATTCTGGTCTCTGCTGTTGTTATGTTGCCCAGGTTTTCTAATATTCCATCAATCCATCTTTTTCGTAGTCAACCCTTGAGTTTGGTGTTCTCGCAACGTTTATTAAAGGTTCGTTGCGCTGTGTTTTGGTCTTTTTGTCTTATCACGTGACGAAACCATTTTTAACTGTTCCTTCTTTATGCATTCTGTGGCGAGAATTATTCCTAACTTTTTCTTCAGTTCTTAATTTCTAATTGTATCTCTCAGTTTCCTACCATTCGTCTAACACATTTCATCTCGTCAGTAGTGATTGTTCTTATTTACTTGAACATAGAGCCCAGGACTGGCACTGGTAGCACAAAGTTGGGATGGAGATTGTGTTTATTGGTGAAGGTGTTAATACGTAGATTACTGAAACAAACAGAGATAGCCTATCTCTTTTATTACGCGTTTGGCATCATTGATTACAATAATTGTTTTCTGACTTTGTTTATAGGGAGTACTATGCGCAGGCCATTATTTTTATAATCCGCAGGAGACAAGACAAAAAGAAAAAGCCAAAATATACATGGAGAAGATAGGTAGAAGCAGAGATGAAGAGGAAGGAGAAAACATGGAACTATCTTAAACGATTATAAAGTAAAAGGACAGCATGCGAAGTGTTTGTGAAATACGTATACTCCACAGGGAGCTGAAAGGAAGAAAGAAGAGTAGACTATCAAAATTTTGTATATTATCTAGTGTTTATTATTTCCATCTATTTATTTTTGTTTAGAGCATTCCTGCTGGGAGAGACTGGAAGATCGCCTGTAATGGCCGCAATACTGGTGTATACAACTTGGACACAATGAATTGTGTGTTGGAAGTTCGTGATACAAAGTTTGAGGATGCTGGGATCTACTACTGTCGAATTGTTTACGTTTTAGCTGACGGTAGTGAAAGACATGCTGAAAGATCTGCTAATGTAACAGTTAGTAAGTACGTGCTAATTAGTTACCACACTCTTTATCATCATCATTCTACTTTCTTTGACCAAGTCCAAACAGTAAATGGTTGGTATCTCTTGTAACGTCTTGTAAATAGCAACAAACTTCAACAACTTCGTTCTGTCTGTGGCCACCCTTTACTGTGTGCCCTATGTCTGGCATATACTTTCCATCTCTGTTTACACTGTCGTCCTTTAGGTTTAATTTAGTATGATTCCATCCGTTCTCTCTGCCCTGCCTTTATTCTCGTACCCTACACACCTCACTGAATCCTCCAGAATTGAAGAAGAGTTGTTCATTTTCATCTCAAAACAGCATATTAGTTCTCATCTTAGAAATGTTGTACCATTTATGGATGAAGATGTTTTTATTCTAGTACATTCCATTTATGCTTCAATTTGATATTTGATTAAAGTGGTTTCAATTTGTGACACCACACACAAAACGTCTAATTTCTAGTTAAAGCAAATATTTAATGTCTGAAATATAATTTATTAGTTAAAGGAGGTAACATAAAGACCAATGTTTGGACATTTGAGAATTTCAAGGGATGAAATATTCCATTTTTAACCACAAAAGATAGTCTCACTGAATCACTTTAAATGTCTAATAGAAGAATTATGTGAATTCAACTTCCTGGAAAAAAAATAATATTTTTAATATTTATTTTTAATAAAAACATATTTCAAGATGGCGTCCGTGAAAGTGTTTTCCGTTACAGCGTGTGTTGTTTCGAAATACGCCGGTTACACGCGGTGTGTGGACAGTGTTTTCTGTTACAGCGTGTGTTGTTTCGAAATACGCCAGTTACACGCGGTGTGATTATTGGAATTGATATTCTGCTCTTGCCTGTTGTGGTTGTTTAACTTCTGACAGGCTGGTGGATGGTGGAAATTCTCATTGTTAAGTGGGTATTTATCTTCTTTTCATTCGAGATTGACCTATCTGTGATAGGTCATTGTTTTTCACTGTCGCGCCAGGCAGACGGAAATGTCCATTTCGAATTGTACAAAGTCTGCAACGGTGGATGGGGCGGAACAGTTTGAAATTACCAACGGCATAGAAAGAGAAAACAGCAAAGTATGTGGTACACAAGAGGCATGTTCAGGTGGCTGACGACCGTGAAAGAGATTGGAGCCTCATCACGTACGAGTCCAGAGGAAGCCATGGAGAGGAATTCAAACTTATGTTAGAGAAAATATCTTAAAATAAATACTTGGAATGTTAGGACTCTATATCAAGAAGGGAAATTGGAAAACCTGATTCAAGAAGCAGAACGAATAAATATAGATAGCTTAGGCATATCAAAGACAAGATGGAAAGAATGTGGGTACATAGAGGACGAAAAATATACATTTATATACTCATGAAACACAACAGAACATCAAACGGGGGTAGGAATACTGATAAAAAGAGAGCTACAAAAATATACAAGTACCCACTGGACATACAGTGATAGGATTATACTAGTCAAGTTGAAAGTAAAACCATTCGACATAGCAATAATACAGACATATTCACCTACTCAAGACTACACAGATGAACAAATAGAGGCATACTATGAAGACCTAAATAAAGTTATGAAGCAAGTGAAATCTTCAGACATCTTGATTGTAATGGGTGACATGAACGCTAAAGTAGGAAAAGGTAGATATAAGCCATTATAGGAAATCATGGTTTAGGAAAATTAAATGACAGAGGAGAAAGATTAATACAATTCTGTGAAGAAAACAGGCTGATAATATGTAACATCTACTTTGAGCAAGAGAAAAGGAAACTATAAATATGGAAAAAACCTTGGAGATAAGAAGAGGAATCAAATAGATTACATAATGATAAAAGAAAGGTTCCTTAACAGCGTAAAGAAAGCCAAAACCTACCCAGGAGCAGATATTAATTAGATCACAATCCTGTAATGATTAAAATGAAAATCAAACTAAACAGAAACAAGCAAAAGTCTAATTCATTGACAAATCCACTAGATATAACAGCTTTAAATCAAAAAGATATTAAAGACACCTATACAATACAAGTAAAGAACACATACCAGAAGCTGCTAGAAGAAGGAATTGAGCAAAACAGAAGAGAAAATCCTGATGTAAAAGTAGCAACCATTGGCAATGCATAAAGAAAAGCATACAAGAAACCTGCGACACCTTACCCAAAAGAGAAAAGAACAAAAAACAAAACTGGATAACTAACACAATCTTAGAAAAAATGGAAGAAAGGAGACAAGTGAAGAACACTGCCCAATACAATAAAATAGATAATGAAATACGCAAAATGTGCAAAAAGGCAAAAGCAGACTGGCTCAGACAAAAAAGTATAGAAATAGAAACTATGGAAAGCAAACAAGACTTAAGAGGAATGCACACAGAAATAAAGAGAATGACTAATAAAAATTAAAAAGCCACAGAAGGTGGATGCATTGCAGACAAAAAAAAAGGAAAAATGCTAACAGACAATAAAGATATTATAGATAGATGGCAGGAATATATAACAGAACTATTTCATGATCAAAGGGACAAGAAACCAGATATAAAATTTACATCAGGCTATAAAATCTTAAAATCTAAGGTGGAAAAAGCTATAAAAACAATGAAAAAGGGAAAAGCAGCAGGACCTGACAGCATACAGAGAGAGATGATACATGCACTAGAAGATTTTGGCATTGAAGTGATAACATACATATGCAACGACATATACCATACAGGATACATACCAAATGAACTAAAAACATCAACTTTCATTGCATTGCCTAACAAGAATGGTGCAGTTAAATGCAGTGACTTTAGAACAATAAACCTAATGAGCCATGTTACAAAAATCTAGCTAAAACTTATACAAGGAAGAATTCAGAATAAAATCAATACTGAATTAGATGAGCAGCAATTTGGATTTAAGAAAAATAGCGGGACAAAAGAAGCCATATTCTGCACGAGAACATTAATCAAAAAGTACACAGAAGCACACAAACCAATATATGCCTGCTTCATAGACTACACCAAAGCCATTGATAGAGTACACCACAAACAACTTATAAAATGCCTAAAAGAGATACATCTAGATGACATGGGCATACGACTAATATGTAATCTATACTGGGAGCAAACAAGAATAATAAAATATAATAAAGAGAATTCTACACCCATTGATATAAAAAGAGGAGTAAGACAGGGGTGCATCCTATCACCAAGCTCGTTCAATCTATACACTGAGCAAATCTTTAAAAACATCGTAGAGATGCCAGGCCTACAAATTAATGGAAAGATAATCAATAACCTAAGATATGCTGATCATATTGTAGTACTAGCAGAAAATCCTAAAGATCTACAACAATTACTTAATGAAATAAACATGATAAGCAAAAAATATGGACTAGATATGAATATCAAAAAGACTAAATATATGATCATAAACAAAGGAAATACTCAAAACCCATAAATGGATATCAAAATTGAAGGAGTAGACCTGGAGACAGTTCAGGACTACAACTACCTAAGACATACTATAACCAGTGATGGTAAATTTACAACACAAATAAACAAAAGAATAGGCATGGCAAAAAGTAATTTTAATGCCATGAAGAACATACTAATATGAAAAAAAATAACACCAGGGCTAAAACTAAGAATAGCAAAATGTTACATCTTCTCAATATTCCTATATGATGCAGAAACAGGAACATTAGACAAGAAAACAGAACACAGAATTGAAGCCTTTGAAATGTGGATATATAGAAGAATAGGAAGAATTGGATGGAAGGAAAATAAAACAAACGACGAAGTCTTAAAACAACTAAAAATGAAATGAGAACTACTAAACACAATTAAAACAAGACAAATGCGATTTTTTGTCATGTTAATAGACACAACAGCCTACTAAAAGTAATCCTAGAAGGGAAAATACAAGGTAAAAGAGGCAGAGGCAGACCAAGACTAACATGGACGAGTAACATCAAAAGATGGACAAATCAACCTATGACAACCTGCACCATCAAAGCAAGAGACAGAGCAGAATGGCGCTCCATGGTAGTCAACCTTCGTTGCGGAGACGAATGATAATTTATTAGTTAAAGGAGGTAACATAAAGACCACTGTTTGGACATTTGAGAACTTCAAGTGATGAAATATTCCATTTTTAACCACAAAAGATACAGTCTCGCTGAATGACTTTAAATGTCTAACAGAAGAAATATGTGAATTCTATCTTTCTGAAAAAAAACACACACACACCTGAACCATCAACTAAAGTATCACTAACAAACAACTGTGTGAGGTAAATATCGTAAAGGTAGTTCAGTTAAATTCTGGATCATCAAAACGACAGAGGTCAGCTGTCAGTTCACAATCTTTATCTCTTTGCTTCTCTACAATCACAGCCTTCTACTTATTTTAGAAGTCTCATCTCGTTACCAGAATCATCCTGTGACGGACACGCTACACGGCTGTTGATTCAATCTCAATGTAGAATTTTTGTTACAATCATAAAATGTATTTAAAATTATAAATGAAGATGTCACGAGAAAACTAACTTTTACTCATTTTTGAGATTTGACACAGCACTAAAATACGAATGTTTTTTAATAATTAAAATCATTTATATATTATATATATATATATATATATATATATATATATATATATATATATATATATAAAATATATAATTAATATCATTTGTATGCTTTTGATATTTCAGTCCAATAACGTGTATAAAAATAAATATTATCAACAAAATTTGACTACCCTTACTCTTTCATGTGCACCATAAGCATATTTTAACCAAAAATATTTTTACATATTAAATTATAGCATCTCTTATGATTATGTTTAATGTACTATAACAGAATAATACTCAAGTCATGTTTGAGAGATGAAACAAAATTACACAGACTACTAAAATATCATCCACAAACAGCCGTTGATATTGTATAATCTAATGCAACAAATGTCAGAAGTTATTCTCTCCTGGTGCCTTTTACCAAGTTGATATCTCTTATCTGTTAAGGCGCTAGGTCTAACGTCAGAAAAGATGGTCATTTTTATGAGTGCAACTCTCACAGATGACAAATACATCTCCGTGGGTGTCTTGGTAGTTAGCCTGCTCGCTTCCTAATGAGAAGGTAGCGATTTCGATTCCCAGAAGTGGCAGATCCTTTATCTCATCGACATGCCTCCAGTTTTCACCCAGCCTCTAGTAATAGTTATCAGAGATTTTTCGAAATAGTAGAAACGGTCCTATTATTAATTCTTACCAATGGAAGCGAATCATGGACAGTAGACAAACAAATGAAAAGACGATTAGAGGCCACAGAGATGGGATTTCTCAGAAGAATGTTGAAAGTTTCCTGAACAGCTAAATAGACCAATGAGGAAGTTCTCAAAGAGGCCAACACAAAAAGGGAGCTCTTAAAAAACATCAGAAAGAAGCAATTAAGAATTTTCGGGCACATCATGAGAAGAGGAAAGTTGGAATACTTGGTTACAACTGGCAAAATAAAAGGAAAGAGAGATCGTGGACGACAAAGAGAGAAAATACTGGATAGCTTGGTGTCATGGCATGGAAAACAGTCAACAACAGAACTGATACTATGTACAGTGGATACAATATTGTGGAAGGACATGATCGCCAACGCCAACCTGTACAGTTCATGATGATGATGAAGATAAACGCACTGGCGTGATGCTAACTATCATCAGCAGTTTGCATGTCATTTGCAGAACGTTGGAGTTTTGCTGAAATTTCACCACAGGCCGCCTGAAGGAATCTCTTTCATTTGTCAGGTCATCCACTTCTTCTTTTTATCATGTTCCAGATCTTTTTGATGTCTTGAAGCCATCTTCCTCTTGGGCTTCTCCTGTCTCGTCTTCTTAAAACTATGCCTTCCAATATTGGTCTTTCCATCCCGCTGTCTTTTGTCGCTGTTGTAATATTTTGATTTTATTTTATTTCGATTAAATCGGCTTTTTTCCATGCTGTTTCCGAGATTATCCATGGTGCAAAACCGTATGTTGCTATCGGGAAGAAACACTACCTCAGTAATATTAATTTTACTTGCTTGCTCCTAGTGCAACACATGTTTGAAGCTGATAAAATCAAACAAAAATGTGCCGCGGTGGTGGACAAATAAGGTCACCAAAACCATGTTCTCTCTACGCCAAGCAGTGCAGGTGAGGGGACCTTTTGCTTTAAGACAATTCTTACTTTACAACAAAGAAACTCACTTGACAAATACAAGAATGTATCTATCTATATTTCGTTCGCCTTATATACCTCCCATCGGCGTGAGTGCGTGGCATCCTGATTGTTGTAGTGCGCCTTTTGGCTGGTTGCCTCTGACTTCAGCACTTAAACTTGCTAGAGCAGACGGTGGTCTTGCTCGGGTGTAGGAAGGCCTGGCCAGTCTCGGTTTTCAGTGTTTAGCCCCATCCCCATGACAAGTAGCTGGCCTTGATGGGGACAATAATTTAAATATTAATTCTCATTGTCGAAGGCTCAACTATCATGTTTAGGCTGGCTTTTCAAAGAAGGAGCTTATCGTCCTAACATTGTAATATAACACACACAAAAACGTAGTATTGACTGTCACTGTCGAAGGCTCAATAAAGGCTATCTTTTCACGGTATGAACCCATCGTTCTAATACAATGACATGACACCAACTAAAACGATATGTCTCTTGTAAAATACTATCAACCCTGCGCCATTCCTCTTTTACATTTAATTCTATACAATTGTATGTTGATTCGCATTTCTATTAATTCCTTGTAATACATTTACCATTAAAATCCATTTTCAGCAGATCCACATGAGAGAAATAGTTGCTACTTACCAAGGAGTCTCCGAGGTTTGATTGCGGGAGCCGTTATTAGCTGCGTGGCCGTTGCTACACACATCGCTGGTAATTCCTGGGACTAACGATTCATTATAGTTTCCTATTTAGCTGCGCAGAGGACATAACGAAATGTATATACATTGGTGCTTGTACCTTGAACTTAATTCGTTCCATAAAGCCATTCCGAACCCAAAATTGTTCAAAGTGCAAATCAGTGTGGTTTTTTTTTTTCCCACGAGAAATAATAGAAAGTGAATAATTTAATTCCAAAACACTAAACGAAACCCATTTTTAAAACATAAGCACAACTGCACATAAATTAATGTCAAAATGTCATAATTAAATACATTAATAATAAACAAATAAAAACAACAATAACTCTAATACATTGATTATTTTATAATAAAATGAAATGCATTCATTGTAACTTAGTGGAAAGTGGTGATGTCTCTTGTGGCTAGTGGAGAGGAAAGGAATGGCTAATGTTTGGGATAGAAGTTCTCTTTTATAAATATATCAAGTAAGTGTACTTCTTGTGTCCTCTCTCTCTTTTTCTGTCTAACTCTCAATCTCTCTCTTTATTCTCTCTCTCTCTACTCTCCTCTCTCTCTCTCTTTCTCTCTTTCTATCTCTTGGTACTTCTAGTTATGGGTCCTGGTTCACTTCCTCTCTTATCTACGAATCACCCGTGTATAAATTTCAAGTTTCACAAGTTCAGTTTTCACTTCAATCGTCGATACAGCAACATTAACCCTAGTGCTCGTTGTTTGCACTCAATTCTTGGATACTGCCATTTAATCATTAACAGTATATGTAATAAAACACACAATTACAATTAAAACATAAAAAAGCATTGAAAACACTCAGAGCCTAACGCAAAAGATAACTAAAGTCTACAACAAAATCATCGAATACATTACGGGTGATCATTTCCTCCATCCATCTGCGTACATGCACTTTTAATGTAGAAGAATCCCTTCGAGATGTGGGAAGGGCACAGGACTTCAACAATCACGAGTCCACGTCACTCCATCGGTTGAAAGAGATGGGAGTTAAGGTGGGCACAGGACTTCAACAACCATGAGTCCACGTCACTCCATCGCCTGAAAGAGATGGGAGTTAAGGTGGGGCACAGGACTTCAAAACATGAGTCCACGTCACTCCATCGGTTGAAAGAGATGGGAGTTAAGGTGGGCGCATGACTTCAACAACCATGAGTCCACGTCACTCCATCGCCTGAAAGAGATGGGAGTTAAGGTGGGCACAGGACTTCAACAACCATGAGTCCACGTCACTCCATCGGTTGAAAGAGAGGAGTTAAGGTGGGCACAGGACTTCAACAACCATGAGTCCACGTCCCTCCATCGATTGAAAGAGATGGGAGTTAAGGTGGGCACAGGACTTCAACAACCATGAGTCCACGTCACTCCATCGGTTGAAAGAGATGGGAGTTAAGGTGGGCACAGGACTTCAACAATCACGAGTCCACGTCACTCCATCGGTTGAAAGAGATGGGAGTTAAGGTGGGCGCATGACTTCAACAACCATGAGTCCACGTCACTCCATCGGATGAAAGAGATGGGAGTTAAGGTGGGCACGGCCAGAAACGAGAAGCTTAGTGGGCGTGTAAGAAGACTAATCAACTAATTAGAGTCGTCAGTCACTTCACACTGTCGAGGTGTAATGATGATAACCCAGAAAAATAACTCAATAACCATTACTTAGTTAGAGAAGTGTTATGCCTAATAATTCTATAGATGGCTGTGCAGCAAAAATTGATATAAACATGACCACACCTCTCTTGAAACTGGAAGTCCTCTTCTGACAACAATCCCAAGTGAAAATCAGGGCGAACATAAACAGAAAGTTGTTTTGCTGCTTGTACTTCAAGGAAGAATGTTTTAAACAGTATCGATGTCTGAACACGGCTTAGCAAAATTGACAGAGCACAAAACCAGGCTGCCCGTATCATCACTGGTGCTATGCAATCTACACCTATCGTGGCTCTAGAAACAATAACAGGTTTACAACCCTTAGATGACAGACGTAAAACTAAAGTAATGCAACAAGCGGAGAAATATAAAAGGCTCCTTAGCCGCATCATGCACCAAAGAATAACTGGTTTCGGAAAGGTAAGACTAAAGAGGAGCAACTTCGCTGCAATCTCCAAAGAACTGGCAACTAGTGACTCAGTATTGTCCCAAACACTACCGAAACCCTTATGCCCATCTGATATGACTCGTCATGTGAAACACAAAATTCCAGAACTTAAGAAAGACATAATAGGAATCATAAAAAAAAGGCACACAAACAGAAACAGACAGAAAACACATGGCAGAAAAACACACAAACAGCAACTATCCACAGGACTCCTGGTCACATAAATACACAGATGGCTCCGCTACAAATGCCACCATAAATAGAGGAGGAGGTGTGTTCCTGAGGCTGAAAAACCAGAACGAGATCACCAAGTCAATAGCTACTGGGAAATTATCAAACAACTATATAGCAGAAACTGAAGCCCTCAAAGACGCTGCAAAACTGGCTGGTGTTACTGATTGATGCACTGTCAGTCCTATCAGCTCTAAAAAACCCCAGGAACAGTGAGCTCGATGACTTGAGAACAACCCTAGACTAACTATGCAATAACTTCCATAGAGTGGTCATCCAGCGAATACAACCACAATGTAATCTACACGGAAACGAACGCGCAGAAAAATTAGCTAAAGAGGGAGGGATATTACCACGAGAGAACCATCTGGTCAGCTACGACGAAGCAAATCCATCATCCAAGGCTAGTACCATGAAAAATGGAAACGAGAACACCCAAAGTATAACGAGAAGGACGGATACATCCAACTATCAAGGAGGGATCAAGTCATCATATTTCGCCTACGCACGGCGACAACAGAATGAGAAACCACATGTTCAACAAACTCAAAATAGGTACAACCAGCCAATGCCACTGTACACTGGACAACATGACAACAAAACGTGTTATATAGGATTGCCCCCAGTACACAGACCTGAGAAGGACAATGTGATCCACACCCACCTACCTGGAAGAGAAACTATACGGGGCAACCGAATCATTTAAACAGACAGCTGCCTTCATAAGAAAGTCCGGAATCCTGCTCTGAATGAGCCATGATCACAATTGAAGAGGAAGAACAAACTTTTCAGATCTTTCAAAGATGACTATAACAATATGCATGAACAACATATTCTTATAATAATAACTTATTGAAAACATCGTTCGCCTGATTTTATTATTTGTTAATGTACAGAAAACGTTACTAATTTAGAGAAGCGCAAACTAAGAATTCAAAATAAATCTTTGAACTATTAAATTCATTACATCAAGAGATTATGTCGAACGCAAAATGCGAGCAACATTATTATTGAAACCTCAACTAGGAACATTAGAATGGACCAATTCATAGGGGAGTGAACGATTCCAAGAAGAAGGTCCTACTCCTTGTACTGGGTATAGGGTTCTTCATAATAGAGACCTCGTGTAAGCAGCGCATGGACAAGAATGACATTCCAACAACGTGCTCAGTTACAAATAGTACGATCACTTAAGAGTTGACATGAAGTACAGCAGGGTAAACAAGATGACACTAAATATTAAAAGATTTTTGAGCGCACATAGGTCTAAAGAACGCACACAACTAGTAGCACAATATAGGAATAGATCCAAGGTGACTATACAGCAGGAGCAAATAAAGAAACAGTGAAATCCCAGCAACCTAAAAACTGGTCCACACAAGGAGGCAGTCAAAGAAATCCTCAGTAAGAACAATGACCAACAAGACTAACGTGATCTCCGATCACATCAATAAATGAGTAAAACTACAGAAATAACAAATATTTAAATTAAATTCGCCTGGCAGAATAAAGTAATGACTCAGATAATCTCCAATAGCTACGTTAAGACAAGTTGTAATCTGAAAAATTTGCACTAAAAGTTACAATACTTTCTTCGCTCTTATATTCTTCTACTTCTTCTACTTCTTCTACTTTCCAGCTCCCAGTGGAGCATAGGCCTTCAACAAACACTTTACAAGCCGTTCTATTTCGTGCCATTCTTTTAAGATCGTTCCATGTCTCCCCATCATCTTCATCTCTGCTTCTATCTGTCTTCTCCAAGAATTCCTTGGTCTTCCTCTTTGTTTTTTTCCCTGGGGATTCAAAAAAGGGCCTATTGTGTAATACTCTCAGTTGGCTTCCGCAGTGTGTGTCCTATCCAGCGTCACCGTCTTCGTTGTATCTCTTTATGTACTGGTATTTGACTGGTGTATTTCCATAATTGCATAAGTATCTATTAATCAAAGTCTGTATACTCATGAATTTCATTTATTTGTTCTCCATGTTCCACAGCCATATAATAAGATTGACTTAAAATTAGAGTTGAACATTTTTATTTTAGTATTTAATATAATTTCTTTTTAGGTCTATATGTTTCCCAGTGCAACAAATGCTCCTCTTGCATTTGATATCCTTAATTTAGTATCATTTTCTGTTCTTCCCTCATTGTCTATATTACTGCCCAGATATATGTAAGATTGTACGTCTAGTAGAGGTGTTTCTCCTACTTTTATTTGGTTTTTGCTAACTTCATTAATTCTCATAATTTGGTCGTATCTATATTTATTTTCACTCCCATCTGTTGTGATCTATCATCAAGTATACTAATTTTATCTAGCATCTGTTGATGGTTGTATGATATGAGAGCTATATTATTAGTCTTAATCTTCAAGTTGCTTGGTCAGTGACCGTGGATTCCATTTTTGTTGTTTTTAGTTATTTTCATAATCCAATTAAAGTGAGAAATGGAAATAGAAGGCATCCGGCATCCCTGCCATACTCCTGTTCTTATTTCAAATATTTCTCTAAGCTGCCCTTCATGCACCACTACATTTCATTCCTTCATACATTGCTCTTATCAGGTTAATAAACTTTGTGGGGATTCCGTAATGACAGAGCAACTTCCAAAGCATTCCTCTGTCTAAACTATCAGATGCTTTATTGTAATCTATGAATCTAGTATAAAGTGGAGATTGTAGTTCTAAACTTTGTTCAACTATTATACGTAGAGTAGTTATTTCATCAGCTCATTATCTGTTCTTTCTAAAAATCTGCAATAGTTACTTTAAGACAAGTCGTTATCTGAAATTGTTGCACAAAAAGTTAAAATACTTTCTTCGCTCTTATATATATAACAGTTAGTAGTTAGAACTAGGTCAAGAATGGCTTCTTTTGACTTTAAGTCATTTCTTGTTGTTGCTGTAATGTTATCAACAGGTAAGGATTAGTTTTAAACTGGTTGAAAGTTTTATCATATTTTTATCTTTTGTGGATGTCTCCTGTGTGGTAATCGCTTCATTGACAAGACTCAGCGCATAACGATAGTGGTTTTACTGTATTCATTTGTTTATAAAATCGTACAGCCCTTCTTCAGCTACTTCTTCTGCTGCTGCGTCTACCCGAGGACTACTTCATTTCATCGCCTACCTTTAAATGATCGTTAAGCAGGCCTAGATTTTGTTATGTCGTTAGTTAAAGACATAAAAACTGTATTTGGGCCTTTCAGGTCGACACGTTTGTCTTCGGCATGTCTTGTAGTTCAGTTTGGCATTTTAAGATCAACTGTACTGTCACCTGTCATTCATTTCTTCCTTAATGTCTGTGTGTCTGACTTCGATCAATGTTTCTTGTATTGATCATGTGCCATGCCTGTAGACGCAGGTGATCGTCCATGTCCATATCTCTCAGCCTTTCATGCATTTCATAATTTCAGTCGATGATCTTTTATTATGACATTTGGATAAGCTGTTCAATATTTTTGTCTTGGATTTCTTCTGCTCATCTTTCAATTCAATCTGCTCGATGTTATAGTATTCTTGATGCTTTCTTTTTGTATCACATGCTAATTAAATTAAGATCTCCTTTCCTCATGATTTTGATGATTTTGTGTTGTTTTGTTTAAGGCTAATTTCCATATGGTAGAACATGTTCGATACAGCACTTTAGGGCACGTTTTCTAACAGTAAAAGACAATAATTTGTTACGTAGGATGTTTTTAGTTCAATGAAATCCTGTCTTTGTTTGTTCTATTCTGCTTTTAATTTATAGTTTTATGTATATAATAGACAACAACAACAATATATAATAGACAACAACAACAACAATATATAATAGACAACAACAACAATATATAATAGACAACAACAATATATAATAGACAACAACAACAATATATAATAGACAACAACAATATAAAAGACAACAACAACAATATATAAAGACAACAACAATATATAATAGACAACAACAACAATATATAATAGACAACAACAACAATATATAATAGACAACAACAACAATATAATAGACAACAACAACAATATATAATAGACAACAACAATATATAAAAGACAACAACAACAACAATATATAATAGACAACAACAACAATATATAATAGACAACAACAACAATATATAATAGACAACAACAACAATATATAATAGACATCAACACCAATATATAATAAACAACAACAACAATATATAATAGATTACAACAACAATATATAATAGACAACAACAATAATATACAACAAACAACAACAACAATATATAATAGACAACAACAACAAATTAATAGACAACAACAACAATATATAATAGACAACAACAACAATATATAATAGACAACAACAACAATATAAATAGACAACAAGAACAATATATAATAGACAACAACAACAATATATAATAGACAACAACAATAATATATAATAGACAACAACAACAACAATATTTAATAGACAACAACAACAACAATATATAATAGACAACACACAACAATATTTAACAGACAACAACAAATATATATAGATAACAACAACAATATAAAATAAACAACAACAATATATAATAGACAACAACAACAAATTATAATAGAACAACAACAATATATAAAAGACAACAACAACAATATATAATAGACAACAACAACAATATATAATAGACAACAACAATAATATATAACAGACAACAATAAACAATATATATAAACAACAACAATATATAATAGACACAACAATAATAATAATAGACAACAACAACAATATATAATAGACAACAACAACAATATATAATAGACAATAACAACAATATATAATAGACAACAACAACAATATATAATAGACAACAACAACAATATATAATAAACAACAACAATATATACTAGACAACAACAATAATATATAATAGACAACAACAACAATATATAATAGACAACAACAACAACAAATATAATAGAGACAGCAACAATATATAATAGACAACAACAACAATATATAATAGACAACAACAACAATATATAATAGATAACAACAACAATATATAATAGACAAAAACAACAATATAATAGACAACAACAATATATAATAGACAACAACAACAATATATAATAGATACACACAACAATATAAATAGATAACAACAACAATATATAATAGACAATAACAACAATATAATAGACAACAACAACATATATAATAGACAGCAACAACATATAATAGATAACAACAACAATATAAATAGACAAAACAACAATATATAATAGACAACAACAACAATATATAATCGACAACAACAACAATATATAATCGACAACAAAACAATATATATAATAGACAACAACAACAATATATAATAGACAACAACAACAATATATAATAGAAAACAACAACAATATATGTATAGACAACAACAACAATATATAATAGACAAAACAACAACATATATATAATAGACAACAACAACAATATATAATAGACAACAACAACAATATATATAATAGACAACAACAACAATATATGTAATAGACAACAACAACAATATATAATAGACAACAACAACAATATATAATCGACCACAACACACAATATATAATAGACAACAACAACAATATATAATCGACAACAACAACAACAAATATAATAGACAACAACAACAATATATAATCGACAACAACAACACAATATATAATAGACAAAACAACAATATATAATAGACAACAACAACAATATATAAGGACAACAACAACAACAATATATAATAGACAACAACAAACAATAATAATAGACAACAACAACAATATTAATCGACAACAACAACAACAATATATATAGACAACAACAACAATATATAATAGACAACAACAACAACAATATATAATAGACAACAACAACAATATATAATAGACAACAACAACAATATATAATAGACAACAACAACAATATAATATAGACAACAACAATATAATAGACAAGAACAACAAGATATAATAGACAAAACAACAATATATATAGACAACAACAACAATATATAATCGACAACAACAACAACAATATATAATAGACAACAACAACATATATAATAGACAACAACACAATATATAATAGACAACAACAACAATATATAATAGACAACAACAACAATAAGATAGACAAGAACAACAATATATAATAGACAACAACAACAATATATATAGACAACAACAACAATATATAATCGACAACAACAACAACAATATATAATAGACAACAACAACAATATATTAAGAAAGAATGAAATTTATGATCTCTCGATAAAACGTGAGTTCTATTTTTTAAACTGGAAATCATCATGGTCATCGTGATCATCATTATCATCATCAACATCATCAACTCCTTCATCATCATCATCAACAACATCAAAATCATCATCATCATCTGTACATTCTAAATCATTATTATTATCAGAATCATCATAATTATCATAAGCAGCAGCATAATCATCATCCTTCAAGCGCCGTCATACACCACACAGTGCTGGCAACTGTACCTCGTACCTCTGTAATCATGTACTGAAGTCTGTAAAAATTATGGTCACTAACTGACTGACTGACTGACTTAGAGAATGTTATAGATCGATAGATAGACAGACAAACAGACAGACAGACAGACAGACAGACGACAGACAGACAGACAGACAGACAGACGACAGACAGACAGACAGACAGACAGACAGACGACAGACAGACAGACAGACAGACAGACAGACAGACAGACAGACAGACAGACAGACAGACAGACAGACAGACAGACAGACAGACAGACAGACAGACAGACAGACAGACAGACAGACAGACAGACAGACAGACAGACAGACAGACAGACAGACAGACAGACAGACAGACAGACAGACAGACAGACAGACAGACAGACAGACAGACAGACAGACAGACAGACAGACAGACAGATAGACAGACAGACAGACAGACAGACAGACAGACAGACAGATAGACAGACAGTAGACAGACAGAAGACAGACAGAAGACAGACAGACAGACAGATAGATAGATAGATAGATAGATAGATAGATAGATAGATAGATAGATAGATAGATAGATAGATAGATAGATAGATAGATAGATAGATAGATAGATAGATAGATAGATAGATAGATAGATAGATAGATAGATAGATAGATAGATAGATAGATAGATAGATAGATAGATAGATAGATAGATAGATAGATAGATAGATAGATAGAAGATAGATAGATAGATAGATAGATAGATAGATAGATAGATAGATAGATAGATAGTAGATAGATAGATAGATAGATAGATAGATAGTTTTCGGTTATGGTTATGGTCATTGTTATGGAAGGCCCCAGTATCACTGCAAAAAAATCAAATCCATAATTACTCAACCGCCCGTACCAGTGGAATCATCCGAACTACTATTTCATCTCCCAAACAAAGAAAGGTAGCTGTAGTCCCCATCATAGCAGTCACAGCACACGCCAAAAGACATAAGGCGAAACCGCACAAAAAGTGAACACAGCAATCTGTTCTCCATCATACGATATCATCATTCATCGTAAAAAATCGAAATATCCAAACACGATCAAAAGAGATGAAACGCACAGCTCACAGTGTGCACAGAGCACTTAACTCAGTAGCTCCTGCAACAAGCCTGACTTGGAATATGAGGAAACTGCAAGAAGGAACACTTTTCAGACATAGCCTTTAATGGTTCCTCCTGCGCCTATCCACCATATTGACCGGAAGTTCACGTCCTCCTGAAAATGATAATCGCCATTTATTGTTAATGTATAGCGCTTGATTATGCTAGGACATCACCCTGACTCCAAATCAGAATATGGTTATAATGATGAAGAAGATAAAGGCAAATAAAACTTGTATTCATCTGTTAAGCACTTACACCATAAACGGCTCTTTTCCCTTTACCCTTGATCTTACTCTTATTTCTGAGGAATACAACTACCGGATTGTTTATACCGAGTGAGTCGAGTTCAGTCTTTCATTTTTGAAAACTTCTTCCCATCAGCTGATTTCCGATACAAATGGGAGATAATTCTGTCTTCAAATTTAAGGCACTTGAAAAATGTGACAAGTTAGTCGCAAGTGAATGAGGATATATTGGCATATGTGGGTATTGTTATGTTTTCTGTAGGAACTGAGTCCGTGGAAGATGCGTTGTGCGAACTCTTAACAGTGAGAGCAGTTTCTGAACCCAGATTTTGTTCTGATAAACTTGGATACTCCAAGCTGTGTTTCTTCATCAGGGTCCACGGTGATGTTTCAGTCTTGCTTCCATCCTTCAGCTCAGTGGCCTCAGATAGGTTGAATGTAGGTACGTGGATAGATTGGAAGTTTCACTTTTGGAATATTCACCGGTGCAACGAAGTACGTGCATCTGAGCTGAAATCCTTTACATCGTGTGCAATAACGTGTTATGTTTTGATCTCAATATACGTCATCATCGCTGACCGAATTGCTGGCATCCCTCGGAAGATAAAAAGACGGCCTAAACGAGGCAGAAGGAAACGTCAATGGAGACACGGCCGCGCTCATAGGAAGCGTACTAGGTACTGTGAGTTTTCTCACCCAATTCAGATTTCACTGAATATACTTTCCAATATGTTTTCTTCTTGGTCAGTGTGAGCTCTGTATTTATCATTGTATGAATCATTTTTTATATATTGTTCATGGATGCTTTATGATAGAAACATCTTTATATAGAACTTTGTAGTAGAAGATCATCAAAAACACCAAAATAGTAAGTGTTCCTGTCACTTATCATTCGCTCTTTGGGCGTTGCTTCCACCACGAATGTTGGCTACAATGAAGAACCATTTTACTCCCAGTCCCTTGCCTCGATAGTGCACATTGTCAAACGTTCACAAGGCCATCTTTTTCATGTTTTCAGTCCACTTTTGTCTTTCTCTCCCTCTGGTCGTTTAAACTTTGTAAAGTTCCAATGGAGGGCTGATTCGTCCTGTTAGGGCTCCCAAGAAACCATAACATGCTGCATTACGCAACAAATAAATGTTGTGTTGTACCTCATAAAAACATAGCTAGTGAGGCTGGTTTTTTAATTCCAAGAGACATAGCAACTGCATTGTCATGACATGAAACAGTAACTTGCATATCCAAACATGAGACAGAACTGACCTATCCTGACATGAAACAGAACAACTGGCATATCTCAATATGAGACAGAACAACTGGCCTATCCTGACATGAAACAGAACAACTGGCATATCCAAACATGAGACAGAACTGACCTATCCTGACATGAAACAGAACAACTGGCATATTCAAACATGAGACAGAACTGACCTATCCTTACATGAAACAGAACAACTGGCATATCCAAACATGAGACAGAACTGACCTATCCTGACATGAAACAGAACAATTGGCATATCTTGACATGAGACAGAGCAACTGGCATAGCCTGAAATGAGACAGAGCAAGTGGCATAGCCTGAAATGACACAGAACAACTGATCTATCCTGACATGAGACAGAGCAACTGACATATCCTGACATGAGACAGAGCAACTGGCCTATCCTGGCATGAGAGAGAGCAACTGGCATATCTCGATATGAAAGAGAGCAACTGGCATATCTCGACATGGGAGAGAGAGAGAGCAACTGGCATATCCCGACATGAGAAAGAGCAACTGGCATATCTCGACATGGGAGAGAGAGCAACTGGCATATCTCAACATGAAAGAGAGAGCAAGTGGCATATCTCGACATGAGAGAGAGAGCAACTAGCATATGTCGACATAAGAGAGAGAGAGCAACTGGCATGTCCCGACACGAGAGAGAGCAACTGGCATGTCCCGACACGAGAGAGAGAGCAACTGGCATATCTCGACAATAGAGAGAGAGAGAAAGAGCAACTGGCATATTTCGACACTAGAGAGAGAGAGAGAGAGCAAGTGACATATCTCGAATAAGAGAGAGAGAGAAAGAAACTGACAAATCTTGTATAGAGAGAGAGAGAGAGAGCAACAGGCATATCTGGACATCGGATAGAGCAACTGGAATATCTCGACATGGGAGAGAGCAACTGGATTATCTCGACTTGAACGAGAGAGCAACTTTCATATCTCAAAATGGGAGAGACCAACTGGCATATCTCGACATGGGAGAGAGCAACTGGCATATCTCCACATGAGAGAGAGAGAGAGATCACCTGGCATACCTCAACATGGAAGAGAGCAACCGGAGTACCTGAATATGGGAGAAAGCAACTGACACATCTCGACATGAGAGAGAGAAACTGGCATATCTCGACATGACAGAGAGCAACTGGCATATCTCGACATGACAGAGAGCAACTGGCATATCTCGACATGGGAGAGAGCAACTGGCATATTTCGACATGAAAGAGAGCAACTGGCATATCTCGACAAGAGAGAGTGCAACTGGCATATCTCGACATGAGAGAGAGCAACTGGTATATCTCAACATGAAAGAGAGTAACTGGCATATCTCGACATGAGAGAGTGCCACTGGCATATCTCGACCTGAGAGAGAGCAACTGGTATATCTCGACATGGGAGAGATCAACTGGCATATCTCGAC
Source organism: Megaustenia siamemsis (assembly GCA_032433765.1). Taxonomy (NCBI): domain Eukaryota; kingdom Metazoa; phylum Mollusca; class Gastropoda; order Stylommatophora; family Ariophantidae; genus Megaustenia; species Megaustenia siamemsis. The sequence goes on from JAVIAB010000126.1 coordinate 19,414,958, forward strand.
ATAAAAAAGTAAAGTACCCCCGTCACGCCAAGTGGCGTATAGGGAAATATGGTGTTAGTGACCCTATCTTTTATAGACCTTCAGCACATGATTTTTGGGGTAATATGGTCAGTATTACGCCCGTGCTGCTTTACTTTCCCAGAAAAAAAATCCGGTACCCATTTAAGGCTGGGTGAACCCGGAAGCCGTCGGTTGGGATCGAACCCTACCCCTTGTCCGTGGTAGTCCAGTTCACTAACCACTGATCTATCGCGGCTCCCAAATCTCGACATAGAGAGAGAAACTGGCATGTCCCGACACGAGAGAGATCAACTCGCATGTCCCGACACGAGAGAGATCAACTCGCATGTCCCGACACGAGAGAGATCAACTCGCATGTCCCGACATGAGAGAGATCAACTCGCATGTCCCGACATGAGAGAGATCAACTCGCATGTCCCGACACGAGAGAGATCAACTCGCATGTCCCGACACGAGAGAGATCAACTCGCATGTCCCGACACGAGAGAGATCAACTCGCATGTCCCGACACGAGAGAGATCAACTCGCATGTCCCGACACGAGAGAGATCAACTCGCATGTCCCGACACGAGAGAGATCAACTCGCATGTCCCGACACGAGAGAGATCAACTCGCATGTCCCGACATGAGAGAGATCAACTCGCATGTCCCGACCGAGAGAGAGAGAGTCAACTGGCATGTCCGACACGAGAGAGATCAACTGCATGTCCCGAAACGAGAGAGAGACTGGCATGTCCCGACACGAGAGAGATAACTAGCATGTCCCGACACGAGAGAGAGCAATCGCATGTCCCGACACTGAGAAGAGAGCAACTCGCATGTCCGACACGAGACAGAGCAACTCGCATGTCCCGACACGAGAGAGAGCAACTGGCATGACCGAGACGAGGGAGAGAGCAACTGGATATTTCGACATGAGAGAGAGAGAGAGTAACTGCATTCCTGTCATGAGACAGAGCAACTGCATATCACGAAATGATTGACTGAGCAACTGTGAATATCCCGTGTAGACAAAGCAACAGACATGTTCCATGAGAGAAA